>JASXTE010000001.1:28180605-28186599 GCA_030280995.1 Hemileia vastatrix | reverse complement strand
TATTATTATTATTATTATTATTATTATTATTATTATTATTGTTATTATTATTTTTATTATTTTTATTATTATTATTATTATTATTATTATTATTATTATTATTTTTATTATTATTATTATTATTATTATTATTATTATTATTATTATTATTATTATTATTATTATTATTATTATTATTATTATTATTATATTTTATTTGTTTTAGAAAGCATGGAAATATATAAGCTAAAGTGTTTTCCAAATCAGAGTCAAAAAGTAAAGAAAAATCTATACCATTCATAGTTGACACAAATTTCTGCCTGTTAGAGATTTTGCTTCATGGTTTTTGGTTGAAGGTTTAGGTGATGAGGGAATCAGAAATTGGCCACCAAATGAGCAGGGTGTGTGTGTGTGTGTGTGTGTGTTGATAGAAAAAAAAATCTCAAGTTCTTACCACCAAAATTAAGTAGCCTAGAGTGAAGAGTAACATAAAGAATGGCATTCACAATTATATGTCATATGACTTGCTTCCAAATCAATCATAGATATCATGAGTTTGGAATAAGGAATTAGGAACAGAAATCAGAGTATAAGAGATAAGATCATGCTTGATTGTGTGATTCCTTATCCACTAGCCCAAGAACCCATATAGTGGATAAGAATCTTCCACAATTAATAATATCTAACCCAGGGGAAAAAACCCCCTGATCCCTAATTGCAGATCCCATAGAGCATCCACACTTGCAAGTCAAATCAGCTTTGGTATGCATATTTTACTGAAAATAGCTGCTAAAATTCCACACTCATCTATTTTCAGTCTTTTTGTTAAAGGGTCAAATCAGTGATTTTTTTCAGTAAATCATTCATCTTTCTACAAATTATTGAACCATTTGTGTAACTCATTTTTCTACTCTGCTGATTTTATCCAGTCATTCATCTCACTTGCTCAACCTCACAATACCTCACTACCTCTGATTCATTAAAACTTCACTCTTGCTAAACACTACATGACTCATCATTCTCTTCCTCAACACTTCTTTTCTCACGTCTTATCATCACTTCACACCCAAACTTATCATTTTATTATGTTATAATACTTTCTAAACTATGTCTACACCTCAAAGTATCTAACAAAATTGAAAATGGGTTTTCCTTAAAGTAGTCTTTTGTTAAGCATGCATGACCTAGTCTAACAATCTCATTCTATCAATATTTTTATTTATTTTTATTTTTATTTTTTGGTCTTGATGTAGTTGAATTAGATTTTTGATTGTTGTAATAGGTAGTTTAAAGATATGTTAGAAGTAGATCTTCTTCTTTCATGTCCAATATATCATCAAAAAAATTTAACAGCATAGAAAAATGCAATAGTTTAGTGAAGGAAAATGAGTACAGTAGAAGGAGGGATAGAACAAATTAGTGCCATGGAAGGAGTGATGTTATTTAATAAACCAAGAAGCATAAGCAATGAATCTGTCATGTAACTCACAAACTAGTGAATTTTTTTTTTTTTGAAAAATCAGTGTGGAATGATATCATCAATTTGTGCCACTTAGAAGTAAGATGCATGTAAGCAGGAGTTACACAACCAAATGAGTGTGGATGCTCTTAAATGTTGATACCCCCAAATTTCAAGACTCAAAAGTATCCAAAAATCAGTTGCACCAAAAAAAAAAAAAAAAAAAAAAAAAGGCAAATTCATATCTTTCAAAGCACAATTTAAAGATAATTGAATTTATAGCACTTATATATCCATCTTTTTGAAGTGACATAAAGCACATTTATCGATGATTTCATTAAAATAATGAAAAATGAGAGCTTTAAGACCACTTAAAAATTATGTAACCTTATGTCTAAGGTTCTTAAGGTTATTCTTACATATTCCAACCTAATATAAATACATAAGACCTTTAAAAGGTGGATATATGCATGTATTTAAGGTATTGTAATGGCATATATTGTATTAAATGACTTGTTTCACTAATGTACAGCTAGACCAAAAACACTTTGTGAAAAATGCAAAAAAATATTAAACTTTTTTAAAAAAAAATTGCACTTTTTTGGGAAACACCTTTATCAGCCAATCAACCACATTTTTTCAATTTACCACCATTAAAGATATCTCAATGTATGTTTTATTTTTTTTCTTCCACTTTACTTCTTTTTGAAACATCACTATCACCCAATCAGCCATATTTGTCCAACTCACAACCACTACAGATATTGTGTGCTTCAAACATGCAGTGACCAAAAAACAAAAAAAGTCACCACATGTGGATTCCATTCTACCTTCTAGACCCAATCCACTTCTTTCTTTCCCCCCCCCTAGTTTATTTTTTTCTTTCTTTATTTTCTTATTCTTTTTTCCACTGTTTTTTAATTTGTAAGTCTTTCCCTATCCTACTTTTTTTTACTTTAACACTGATGATGTTTTTATGTTACAGCTCTATGTTTAGTGAATGAGTTTTTATCACTGAATTTCCCTCTATAAACTATGGAACTGATGATTCTTCTGCCCATGATTCAGACAATACCCATTCCAAAGGCTCTCCCATAGAAGGCAATGAAGATTTTGATCTACCTGCACATAATTTTATAACTGTTTATACAGAATTTATTTTTTTTCATTCCAAATGATGATGCTACTTCTGGATCACAAAGAAGGAGATTGACTTGTGCTTCTAGATGTCAAAAATTTAAAAAAGTCATCTTGGAACCACACAATCTTTTTTTTGTTTTGCCTTTCAATAACAGCAACTTCTCAGCTTTTAAGGATGAAGCAATTACTTCTATCAATAATAGTGAAAACTATCTGTGGGCTGAAAACATCTGTAAAAAAGTGGAACTCTATACACTATCTTGGTTTGTAGCAATTCCTAATGGTGGGATATTCTCTGAAAGGAGGAAGAATTGTTTCAATTCAGATAAAATATTACAAAACTTTTTAGATGTGGAAGAATCACTAAATGAAGAGTGGGATATTTTGTGTCATATTGAACAAAAGAACCCAAAGTGGGATGTTCAGGTAATTTATTATTCTATCTAATTTTTTTGTAAAAATATTTACTCATTAATTTGTTACAAATATAGAGATTGTCTTTCTCACAGTGTTTAACAAGTAGTGCACCTGGAAACCTCAACAATACAAGTTTTGACGCTTCTATTGGACCTGGTGTGGAGAAAACAGCTAAAAATTATGACCTCATTTGATTAATTCAGGAATCACATCCTCCACAGGAGAACCTCACTGGCCTATCAGAAGCTCACTGTTGTTGTCAGCCAGGCTACTAGACTTAACCAGTAAAATAATTAATTATTTTACTGAGTTGAAGCCACGCCCCTTCTTCTTACTAATAATTAATTATCTACTTAAATATTACTTACAATTAACTAGTTAAGTACAATAAGTAGTATAATTAATTAGTGTAAATAAAATGTCCCTTACAATTTTACTCCCTAACACCGTTCTCAATGGTATAAGTCAATGGGAATAGAATTTAATAATAAAATTATAATAAAAAAACTTTAAAACAATTATATTACCTCAGTGAGAGATCTGTAATCCCGTGAGAGTAATATAATTAATTAATTATTGTGTAATTAATTGTGACAGTCCAAGGAACTCAAACTTTATTGCTAATAAATTTGATGTCCTTGTTGACGTACCAGTTTATTTAATTCTTGTGTCATATATGTACTCCTTTCAGTAATTCTTTTTCTCACATGCTTACAATATATGGTGTAAATTCCGTATATTTTATTCCCTCATGTTTTGCCTATAAAAGGCCTCTTACTTTGTGCTTTTCAAAACATTCTTTTATCACTTACATTATTATTAAACTTACAACACTACATTTATTTCTATATTTTGTAACTTTAGTATTTACAACATTGTAATTCTAATCTATAATTTATATTGATATCTTAAATCTACCTCTTATATTTGAGTGAATTAATCAAATTGATTTTAGAAATACGTACCTTTTTGTTGAGAGACTTTTAAAACCTTTAAATATCCCGTGAAAACCTCAAATAAACTTCTAGACCCAAAAGACCCCTTGACAGTTGTGTCAACCCATCCAAACCACTTGAATATTTTTTTTTCACACCTGCCTTGTGAGATATTTGGGCTTGAGCTATTGTAAGTAAAAATTTAGATTTTTTTTGTTAAAACAAACTAATTCATTTGTTTATAATACAACCTTTTTTTTTATAAGCAAAACAATCCAACTCAAATCACTCATTTGATGCATCCAATGACTCCACAGTTCAGATATCAATACCATCAGCAAGGGCTGACTTGCTATGTGTAAAATAAAGATGTTTCAAACAGTAACCTGAATGTCCTCAATGTTTTAGAAGCAATATTAGGTACCACTATTAATGCTCTAAGTCAATAATCTGTTCACCAGCCTGAACCAGCTCAAAATCTTCAAAATCTTTGGTCTTCTATCCCTGTTATGAACAACAACAATTTTGAAAGTGACTCATCTAGGTTGGACTTCTTTTTTTTATGCAAAGGTTGACCCAAACAACTCCACATTTTCAAAATTCTTTACAACAAATGAAGCTTAACTAACCACTGGTCTTTTTTTTTTGGTGACTTTGAAGTAAATGAATTGGTTAAAAATGGATTGCCTACACCATATGCTTGTGAATTGGTCTGATGTGCAAAAACATATTCAGCTTACTTAATATCTAAACAGATTCAAAACAATGAATCTTAAAATTATTTATGTTTATATTTATTAATTAGATAAAAAAAATATTAAATAAAAATTAACAATTATATTTATTATTATAATATTCTTTACAATTAAATTATATTACAATGATATCATAAATAAAACTTACATGTTAAAACAAAATATAATGTACATAAAATACCTATAATAAATATCTGTTTGTGATTAAAACAAAGAACTAGTGCGCTTCTAACCATCTAGAAGCTTTTATGTTTATCATGTTAAAACAAAATTAAATTGGCAAGTCAAATCCTCTAAGGCCTTATACATCATGCATCCCCATCAAATGTTTATCATGTTAAAGCAAACTTAAATTGGCTAGTCAAATTATGTAACACATTGTTGTTTCAGCTCATTTTAATGATTGGCAAGAAAACGGGTTATATTTATATTATCTTATTTAAATCATCATCAAAAAAGCAAGTGGTTAAATATATAACATCTTATTTAATTTCTTCTAGTGCCTCTAAGGCCTTATATAATCAGAATAAATTATCTCACACTATGTAACCACTTGCCTGAAACATTTTTTTCAATAAGTATTTAGTAAATAAAATTTTCACCCAACCATGAATCACCAATTCATCTTCAGGCCCACCACACAATGTTTCATGTCTTTTAAGGTTAGATTTGAGCACTGAGAAACTTTTTTTTTTTTTGGTAGGATTGAAATTGGGGGAGTAAGCTGGTAAATATAAAATTCTACATCCATGATTCCTCACAATCTCCACTATTCTGCCCCCCAAGATGGAATGCAGCATTATCTAAGACAAGAATTGTCAGCCAGGCTATACCAGGAGCCCAGTAAATTTTATATCAATTTACTGGAACTAAAATAGGGCGTAAAAATATGCTTATTATGTATATAAATTAATATTATATTGCATAATGAAATGATATAATTATTTTATTAAATATATATAATAAGTGTTATATTAATTTTATTATTATATAAATTATTTATACATTTAAATTAAGCATGATATATGTTATATTCTATAAATTATGGCACATTTTTATTTATTTAATAAATATAAATTAATAATTAATTAATTATAAACATATATTATAAATTATAAGTGTAAAATTAACTTATAATGTAATCAAATTAATTAATTAAAATTTTATATTAAATAAAGCCATACATATCTTATTAAACAATAATTTTGGGCGCTTTTTTGACCCTTAATTGTGTCAGTAAAATTATTAAATAAATTAAAACACTTATTTAATAAGATGGTATTAAAATTCTCACTTTAAATTAGACATA
>JASXTE010000001.1:27728105-28170605 GCA_030280995.1 Hemileia vastatrix | reverse complement strand
GGTAAGCTTTCTAAATCAAGTGCAGGAGATGTTGAATCTACGGCCGGCGGATTAGCGGGAGGTACAGAAGAAGATACTGGAGGTTGAGAGGGTGCAGGTGTCTTGGCAGTAGATCGATGAGGAGTCGAACCATTATTATTGACCCTAGGCGCCGCCAAGGGAAACTGGCTAGGAGGAGGAATTGGAGCAGGGACATTTAAGGGAAATCCGGGAGGGGGAATGTAGGGTTGCCCGTTGGCAAGGAATAATTGAGGGGTCATATGAGGTGCCGTTGGATTGGGAGGAGAAAAATGAGGGTTTTGAATCATAGAGTTTGGATACATTGCGTTTTGATTGTGTGGAAAAAATGGGGGAGGATGAGGGACGCGGTTACCATTAGCATACGACATGTTCAGTGGCACCATGTGCTGTTGCTGTTGTTGTTGTTGCTGCTGCTGCTGCTGCTGCTGCTGCTGATGATGATGAACCAATTGCTAAGATGAAGAAACGAATAAAGTCAGTCTCATCAAAGCGTGAAACTATCCAAAGAAATAAAACATGATAAGAGAATTCTATTCTATCAGACGTACGTTTTGTAAAACAGGATCATAGCCAACAGTTCCATTGCCCATAAAGCCTGGAGAAACGTTAGGAGGTGGCATTCCAACCACGCCAACTCTTTCTAAAATACTTTTAGCATGATGCGAATCATGAAATCCAACACGATTAAAAACATTGTTCATAAGACCATTGTTATTAGACATCGAATTTGAATGCCCGCCTCCGGTAGGACGCAAGTTACGACGAGCAGAATAAGAATTGCCATTATCAGGAGAATGATGAGGCATCATTTTGCCACTTGACGAACCATTCAATCGATGAGAAAGATTATCTCGCGAGTCACGATCCATTGCTCTTGGACCAGTAGGTATTGAGTCATCCGTTCGCATTTTTCGATGGGGAGGCATGTCTCTTAGCGAATCGGGACCACCGGAACGTTTCATTGCACCGATAGTCTGGTTAAAGACACCATACCGACCACTTCCATTGCGATTGACAGATGAATTTTGAGTGTTGGGTAACCGCCTAGGATGACCATTATGATGAGAAGTAGAAGCAGGATCGCGAGAATCGTTGACGGTTTCAATCTTGGAAGGTTCGACATCAGTAGGGAAAGGAGCCGAGGCAGCTGGAGGGTCGACAAGGGCTTCAGCAGACAGAGATTGGCTAGGACCATAAAGACGAGAGACTTCTTCAAAGAGCCAAGCGGTGAAAGAAGAGTCGAACGTTTCCTCGCCAATGAGCTCAGTGAGTTCTAAGGAGAGCAAAAAGAGAATGAGACGCATGAAAGGAGAAGCCAAGAAGAAGAAGAAGAATCAAGATCGACATCAAAGCAGAGCAAGACGAACCGGCAGAAATCTGGGGAGAAGTTTTAGCATTGGCGAGCATGACGACGATATATTCGGCCATGACGACATCGTCTGAGGTGGAGTAGCCGTATTCGACGAGTTTTCTTTGAACAGAAGCCTTGAAGGAAGGAAGGATAGGGTTAGGGTTAGGGTTAGGGTTAGGGTTAGATGGGAAGGAAGGGCTAGGGTGACGAAAGAAAAGAAAAGAAAAGAAAGACCTCTAGCTGTTTTGCGGCGGGAGTTTGCATGACGATTTCGGTGGCCATTGAGAGGAAGCGAAGAAAGCGAGCCGCCGACTGAGAAATCGAACGCGGAAATCCGAAATCCAACGTCGCTTGTCTGTCACGCCCTGTCACGCGCAGCCGTCGATCGCCCTTGCGCTTGGTACTTTCCCTTAACTGTTTGAATGGTGTGGCCGACAATTACAATCTCCCCTAAACCTCTCCTTCGTGTTCACCTGGTTTCAAATTTAGTCAAAACATTAAATAAAAATCAACTATATTGTAATGTTCCTGCCTTATAAAATCTTATCTCTAACTCAATCTAAGATAAAAATGGAACATAAAATTGCAACTCTAAGAAAGAAAAAAAATATATATATATATATTTGAATTTGGCTTTTCTTATTTATTTTCATTAAAAATAATTATTATTATAAATTCATTTTGTTTTTGTTTTTTCTTTTCATCATCACATATCATTTCAAAGGCAGCCTTCCCCCACTTGTTCTTCAAATCCAACTACTCCCTCTTTCCACCCCTCAGCTAAGAAATCAAAGACCATTCAACTAAAAGAAAGATGATCACCTCATACTTATCAACTGGCTATAAACTAAATCTAATGATGATTCCTGTTTTGGTGCTGTGAAAACAACTAAAGTAGGACAGCCCCCTGCATCAAAAGTAAATGGCTATCTTCTAATGGCCAATGAATTACAAAATAAGACAAAGGGAAGGATTGATATTTTTTCCAAAACAGATGTCTGAACATTTCAAGCATTACTGCGCCAAATACAAAAAGGCAAAGACAATTTCATTTTCTACTGGTTTTAGTATTACTGACATTGATATCAGTAAGGGCATAAAATCCATAGATGATAAACTTGATTCTTTATGTCCTTACTATAAAGAGATGGATTCCATATTTGGAGAGAAATCTGATTTTAATCCTGAAAACATGCTAGGTGGAGAAGATGCTATCTCTGAACATGATATCAAGAGAAATCATTTTAAAAACCATTTCCTCAACTCATGCCTCCCCTCTTTTTAGTTCAATCAATCAAGATATCTTTTCTATAGATCCTTATGGTGATATAAACCAACCCAATATAACTCCTGTGAGTTTTTTTCTTCACAGGAGAAAAAAATTGGTGAACTAGATGTCTAGTTCAGTTTTGTGACCCTATTCCATTACTAGGTGCATTTTGGTGACAAACCATTGAATGTCCCTTTATGAGCTGACTTTTTTTTTTTTTTTTTTTTTTTTTGCCTTTGGAAGAGAATTAAGGTGGTGTGGTGTGGCTATGATTGTAAGAAAAGGGAAGGGGAGGTGAAAATAGAATTTTCAGATGGATCCATGAAGATGAGAGGACATGAGCCATGGAGGTGCCAATTTCAGAAAAGCAAAAAAATAAAGTGGGGTCAAGCAGGGTTGCTCCATGAATCAAACCCACAGTTGCACCCTGCAACCAAAAACTGAACTAGACATCTAGTTCAGGGATTTTTCCCCCTGTGTCTGTATCTAGTCAATTTATTTTTTGATTTACTTCTCTTTTTCTTATTTCTAAAAGGGCCAATAAAAAAACCAAGGGGCCAAAATTAAGTGACTCTGAAGCTAGAAACAATGATGATGATGATGACAAAAATATACTAAATTCCTCCAACAAAAAGAAAAGACCTTCAACTACTGTAAATTCCAGCAGTCAAAGAAAACAAAAAAAGCAGTAGTACTTCTCAAACCCCTATTTCTTCTATAGAAGATTTTATTAGAGAAATATGATTCTGGTAAGTGATGGGGTACTTTTTAATTTTTTATTCTATATTTGTTTCATTTCTTGGCTATTATTTCTTAACAGGTTAGGTAAAGATGAAGTTTCACAAGAGACTCTTAACTTTCAAAAGCAACAATTTGACCTCTCTTTACAGAGGAATGATAGGTGTCAGGCTGAGTTCAAGTACAGAGACGTGAAATAGATTGAATAGTCAATTTTCTAGAAGATTTTAATGGTCCTATATGAATACTGTCAGCCAGGCTACTAGACTTTTCCAGTAAAATATTTATTTATTTTACCGAGATGAAGCCACACCTTTTTAATTCCTATTATTAATTAATTATTTTATATTTACTAATGTATTACTTACAATAAACAAACTAAGTACAATAAGTAAATTTAGTAATTATATAAAATTAATAATAATGTCCCTTATAATTTTACTCCCTAACACCATGCTCAATAACAGGTTGAAAGAGTAAAAAAAAAAAATTATTAATACTAAATCTTAAAAATTCAAATTACTTTATTTTAATTGTTTGAAATTCTATTTTAAATTCAAAATTCATTTGTACTAAGTGTGACATCTAAAGTGAACTCTAAACTATATCAAATAATGTGATATCTTTTATTGACACATCATTTTAGCACACTTTTGTTACTTGCACATTCTTATTTTTGTAATAGTTTTCTCTCACACTCCCTTATGGATACTTGTTAACCCCATATATTTTCTCTCTCCTTTTTGCCTATAACCGGCCTCCTCTTTTGTGCTGTTTGATTCATTCATTAACTTAACTATTTTATTTAAACACCTTCAAGTAAAACATTACTATTTTTTGTCTTTTAGTATTTACATTAGTGTGATTATAAATAATAAATTATAATAATATTTATATTCTTACCTCTTCTATTGAGTAACAGTAAAGTCATAAGATAAATTATACGTGCTTGACTTGAGAATTCCAAATCCATTGGCCAAAACTGTGAATTGCCACCAAAAATCTTCTAGACCAAAAGGAATCCCCCAATACTTGAGGCCCTTTCCTAATCATCAATGGTGACCAAGGGACTGTTCAACATCAAGGTACCTGTAAGGACAATTGGACAACAAAAACAATGAACATCAAAAACCATGTGACTTATTTTTTTTGCTGTGACTGGGAATCAAACTGCGCTCCAAAATTTAGGTTCATCTACTGTAAATATCCATATATATTTGTGGTAATTATATTAATTACTATTTGTGGGTCACTTTGCATGTTTCATTATCTATGTATATCTTTTTACTCAGCACTCTGTAAGTGGCATTAACTTGCTCATTTTACAGGGGGAGGTTCCTGGTAAATAGAAAAATTTATTTTTTTCCTAGTTGAACAAGATAGAACTGTATTGTTCTTAGTCCTAGAAGGAATATAAAAATTAAATTAATTATTTTATATTTTGCTTTTAATTATTTCAGTTGACCTCTGTCCTGATAATTAAAAAATTATATTATTGATTCAGTTGACAATTCTCCTGGCAGTTAAATAATAATGCTTAAAAATAATTAAATTAATTATATTAAAATTATTATTTCAGTTTTAAATAAGTCCTGATAATTGAATTATTTCAGTTAACATTAAGTCCTGGTAATTAAAATTATTTTCAGTTGACATTAAGTCCTGGTAATTAAATTCTTCAGTTGACTTTAGTCTTGATAATTATCAACTTTTACATTACTAATTACTGAATAGTTTTATTATTTCAGTTGATTTATTTTAATCCTGGTTATAAAATTACTCTAAATTAATTAATAAAATTTTGATTATTTCAGTTGATTCTTTGTCCTGAAAAATATTATATTCAAATTATTCAAGTAGATTACAAAATCCTGATAATTGCTTATATATTAATTTTTTTCATTATTTTTCTTTGAATAAAGTAAAAATAATAAATGATTAAATATTTGATTCTCTCAGTGCAGGTTAACTACAATTATGACTGACATAGGTGCTTCTGCTGGCAGTGATGAGGAAATAGATTTAATTGATTATGATGAAGCTTCTTCTGTAAGTTCTCCTTTGACTAAAAAACTGGCTCAAATTAATCAATTATTGGACCAATCAGGACATCAAGATGCAAGAGATAGAGATATTAGTGGAGACAACTTCTCAGGAACAAAATCCTTCAAGCAACCCCCCAGAAGAGCTTCCAAAAGGCTTCAAAATAAATTGGATGACCTTGAATCAAAAAGTCAGCAATCTCTAAACCCACATCAAGGAATTGAGGTCAGAAAATATCAGGTTGAGGTCAAGAACATACTCTCTAGAAGACAAGGTAAGAAAAATAGAAACCTTTCTTCAAGAGAAAAAGAAAGCTCACCATCCCCCAAAAGCCCTTCCACAATTGGCTCCCCAGCAACAAGAGAAACTGGAATTCTCAAAGTGACAGTGGGATTGGCTGAAAACCCAGTGGGATTATCTGTCCCAACAACAACAACAACAACAAGTACCTCAGGAAGGTCCTTCAAGAACCAATCAGTTCAACCCCACACCTCCTCACCCCTATCAAGGAGGAAGAAAGAGGAAAAACAATCACATTCAATTCTTGCCCAAACCATGGTAAGTCCCTCTATTAAATCTCATGTACCATTTCTTGTTGCTGATCTAGTTCCTTCAGGTAATTCTGGAAGAGGAGATGAGACTGTGAGACCACAAGAGACTGAGAGTAGTAGACAAGTTGCTCAATATTCTAATGTATCTAATCCTATGGTTTTGATTGCTACTTCAATGATAAATCCTGATACGGCTATTATTGATGAGACACTTGAACCTGAGTTTTATGAGAGTCTGGAAAGTTATTCTGTTTCCCTATTGAGAAATACTCCAAATGTAGCTGACATTAATGATGAATGTTTGAGAGATATTATTGCTAAACAAAATCATATGATGAACAACATGCAATTAACTCAGAACTTTAATAGTTTTTTAACTGAACAGGGTTATCAAGCATTGAGGAGTGAATTAAAGAGAGTTTCTGATGATTTGTTTCATTACAAAGTAACTCATGAAAAGAAAGTTGCTTTGTGGCAAAATATCAAGATAGATATTTCTAAATTATAAGATACTGTGTCTATCTGTTTCCAGGAGCTAGAAGGACATAAGTTGAACTTCAAAAGATTAGATGACCATTATTCATCTTTTCAAAATAAGAACCAGTTATCTTTTTCAACCATCAATGAGAGTTTATCTAGTATTCCAAGAATGAAGACTAGGCTAACAACTATTGAAGAGAGATTGAATTCATTGTTACATGACCAAAATTTTTCTGAAATTCCTTTGAAAGAACCTGTTTCACAGGATACTACAACTGCACCAGTCTCTAGTTCATCTAAAGTAAAATTAGTGCCAGAAATGCCTGTAGAAACTACTGAGTTTCAATTGAAAATTGATGATGTACCTTGTTCATCTACAGAAGGAATAAACAATGAGATTACAGCCCAATTAGAGAAGTTAAAGCTTCTTCTCACTCAGAAACAAGCTTGTAATAAGGAGACTTCTTCAAATTAAAAGAATTGGCCATTCTTGACAAATTCCCAACATTTGATGGTGATTCTTCCTCTGATTGGCAACATTTTTTTTTGCAGAGTTGATAACCTGAAGAATTCTTAAAAACTGACAGATAAATAAATTGTGTCTAAATTAATTTCTTTATTTACCAATGTAGCCCTAATGTGGTATGAATCTGTCCTCTTAGATAAAAATTACTACCCATAGGAAGATTGGAAGAAATTAATTAAAGCACAATTTGGTGGCTCCAAGTTTAGGTTAGCTCAACAAAGGCAATATGAAGAAGCCAAATATAGCTTTTCTTCTACTGAAAAACCTTTTGAGTTCCTGATGAAAATTGTGAAAATCTTGAGGGCAATGGACCCAGATATGGATTTTCAATTATGGAAGGACAGGATCCTCTATAAATTACCTATAAATATGAGAGACTTAATAGTTTCTAGGACTGAATTCTCAAGAGAACCTTCTTCTTTTATCAATACTTGTAATGAGATCCTTTTAAATAAAAATTATGATTCTAGAAGATTCATTCCTAGAACTTTATTAGAGAAAACCTCCAATTACCAACACAAACCTCTTGAAAAAGTTGGTAAACCTTCTGCCCCTGTTGCACCTAAAAAGTATGCAACAAACACTTGCTTCAAATGCAGAAAGCCTTGGAAGAAAGGCCATTTTTTTTGACAAGAACATAAATCTTGTTGAACAGACAGAGGAACATACTGATGACACAGTTGCACTGGATGATACTTCAAGTGATTGTGCCAGAAATATTTCATATGAATCTCATCAGGAAATTTTTATGCTGGAAGAAGATATTCATTATTTAAATAATATTGATATGGGAAATAATGATTTATCTACAGTAGAAGATGCTGAAATCATAAGAAATCTTGATGACAGCTCAATTATTATTGCCCCTCTCAAGGCACCAGTCTTGATTAATGGAAATAACATTGATGATGTTTTAGATTCTGGAGCTGAAGGAAGTGTAGTATCTGAAAAAGCACTTCCTTCAGTGGACCAGGATTATACATCAAAGCTTATACATATCAATTCTGAGAACTGGAGAGGTTATGGATCTATTTTGTCCCCATTGGTAAATACAAAGCCTCAGTATTTTTCAAATATAACCATGATATTGTAAGAGCTATGTGTGATTTTTCTGTCATAAAAAATGATAACTTAAGCAGTTGGTTCATTGTAGGAAATGATATTTTAACCAAATATGGCATAAAATTGGATCCTTCAAACCAATGCTTCACAATGGGGATAAATGGAAAGAGAAAATTTAAGATTTTCTCCCTCAAAAAATTATTAGCACCAGGATTGAACACATGTCATTCTTTAGTTCAATATAAAGGAAGATCTACAAATAAAATGCCTTCCCTTTTGTCTGAAATCGACAATGCTTCTTTTGGAGAACAGCTTTCTGGTGAGGAAAAAGATTCCATTATTCAATTGATACCATCTTTTCATATTGCCTTTTCTCATGGGTCAGATGAATTAGGATTGGTAAAAGAAGAATCACAGTTATGACTTGCTTTGTATAAAGGTGAACTGTTCCTTGACTAAGTTGGAAGAGGTTCTCAAGATGGTTTAATGCTGCACCATTACCATTTGAGCCAAAATGGTAAAGTGCCACAGATATTTGAATAGCTGGATCTCTTTGAGAACAATGAGAATTATTTTTGAAAATTTAATGATCTTAAATCAATTTAAGTAAACTAAGAAATCCAGGAAAAATTGTACAAAACATCTGTTGAAATATAGCTTCAGGAATGTTGTAAAAAACATCAAGGTGATATCAAGGTTTGTGTCATATGGAAGGTGTTCTAGAAAATAAGTAGTGGTTTTCCAACATGTTTCATATAAAAGCCAAGACAAGTTCTGCATCAGAATTGGTATCAGAGTCAACCATTAGATCAAGAGCTACAGCTGCAGCAGTGATATCAAGTTGATGGTGAACTGGAAGCAGCATGTTATTTTAGTGAAAAGTGTTAAAGATTAAGGGTAAGTTTATGATTATGGGATCAATTAAGTTCTGGTAAGTCATATACCTTTCTCATATGAATAATACCTTAATGATTAGGTAAAAAAATCTAGGTGTTGGTGCTTTTGTACCTAGTTCTGACTAATCATGATGATGAAGGAAAGTGTTTTGATGACTTGTTTGACCCAAAAGAAGACATTTTTGGGGGCAAAGACACTTTTGAAATACACCTATCCAGGGCAGGTGTATTTCATTTTTTGATGGCAGGTTTGGTATCTTTTTTGTGGTGTGTTTTTGTGATGTGTTTTTGTGGTGTGTTTTTTTGGTGTATTTGGTTATGTTTGAGACCCCCTAATATACTTAGTTAATATAGTATAAAACAATATTTAGTAAGTTAAACTAATTTTAATACTATAATCACCACAGAAAATTTGGGGGGGTATTGCTAGCAATACCCCTCATTTAAAAATGTTGGGAAGTGGTTGGAAAGCTGTTGGAAGGCTGTTGGGAGTTCATTGTGAAACCAGATTTAAATTAATTGGACAAAGATTTGGTAATCAGTTAGACCTAGGTTCAACCAAACTCAATCACAGGTTTCTTGGAGCTTGGTGATTACTTTGATTTTGAGCTGAGCACAGATTGAGTAAAGCTTGAACATATCACTTAACATATCATAATATTCACTTTCCCATCTTGTGGAAAGCAAAATTTGATATTCGTTCTAAGAATATCTACATATATTTTCTTGCCAAGTTGGTAACAGAAGGTTAAACTGTAGTATCTCAATTATTACACTAGACTACATAGATATTTGATAAAACATACAATTCAAATCAATTTTAATATTATTGAGATCACCATAAGTGTCTTTCCAAAGACTTACAAAAAGTATGTTAGTATCAAGATATCGTTCTAGGTAGTAGTTTCAATTTGGATTTTGAACTGACATCTAAAGCATTTTACTATTAGACAGAAACATAAATAAGTGTAATAAGAGTGAAATTATTCTATTTTGTGATTATAATGTAACAATAAAGCACATTTTTATTGAGAAAATTTTTCTTCCTCCACAAACCAAAATTTACTCTATAGGCTCAAAATTTATTTTTAAGCCATATTATTCATTTCAGTTATCATTGATTTACTTCCAATATTTATTAAAAAGATAATAATAATACATGTGAAAGAATTATGAGCTTAGCATAGCATATGCTAAAAAGTTATTTTGTCGTTTTATTCAAAACTGATTCTTCATTTTTTGCTTCAATTCATCTTTTAACAACCACTATCTTCAGATACTATTCTTACTTAATATGTCAAGTCTCAGATGTGTTGGACAGTTCTCAATAACAATAGATCAAATTTATATGAATGTAATTTCAAGATTTCAAAACTCACCGACCCCCACGATTTTACAGCGAGGCCATTCGAATGTTCATATTTTTGGACTATTTGAAGAAAGAAAACAAACCCTTGTTGGTAATCTTTCTCAAGTGCAGAGTCAGCACATTGGACCACTATTGGGTGACATTGGCTCTGGATCTCACCATTTAAACCAAAGAAGTGCCTTGAATCCTATGAAGCCTTTCTATTTTCATGCTTACTTGGTTCCAGTTTTTGGTAATCAGTATCAACTTTGGGGATGCCTCTTTTCTTCAAGTACACTAATCAGTCTTGCTAAAGAAGCATTTTCTTCTGCACAAATCGATTTATGTCCAATCCTGAACTACGACTCCACTATCTTTTTTAATATCCCGCATGTAATTTTTGAAGGCTCTTTCCAAATATCTCAGAGTGCTCAAGATTGGAAAGCTGATCAACTTATCCGAGGAATCAAAACAGTTCTCAAAACACATCAACTTCAAGCAATAAATTTTATGATTGACAATGAACGAATGTTAAAGGAAAAGTTGGATATCATGTGGAGGCACCAGGACAACCATTGGCTTAGAACTGGATTCGATGACTATAAAGATCAGTTTCCTAACAATCAATTAACGCCTGAAGGAAACGGGTCAATACTTGCTGATGATATGGGTTTGGGAAAGACACTTTCAACTCTTTCTCTTATAAGTGCAACTCAAGGTGAAGCAAGACAATTCCTGGTATCAGAAAATCAAGAAGGTATTAATTGGAGTTCAGCCACACTGATTATATGCCCCCTGGCAACACTATCGAATTGGATCAATGAAATAAGTGTGCACTTTGAAGATAATTCGCTTCCTTTCAAGGTTCTTTATGGGAAGGATTGTCAAAATACTAATGTCAATGAGCTACAGGACACTGCTATTGTTTTAACGACCTATGAAATAGCTAGCCCAACGATGTCAAAAAATCAAAGCCAAAAAAAGATACCGGTGACTCAAATGCTCTTTTGGTATAGAGTTGTTTTAGATGAAGCTCAGTTAGTGCCCATTTCTATATCTAAAACTTAAAACTTAATTTTTATAATCAATTTTTATAAATATTCTTTTAGTTACATTAAAAATCCTTACTCGCAGAGGGCTCAAACAATATTTGACTTGGAATCCCAACACCGACTATGCTTGACTGGAACTCCACTTCAGAACAGGCCCACTGACCTTCAAAGTCTCATATTTTTTCTTAGAATCGAAAAGTGGCAAGAAGACTGGTTATGGAAGAATTTCCTTTTTCCAGGTTTGCAAAAAGGAAAGGCTAATTCTATTAAATCAATCAATCACTTAATGAAAGTCATAAGCCTACGTAGAACAAAGGATGCAATTTTGTCTCTTCCAAAAAAGATTCAAAGGGGGATATCGGTTCAATTAGCAGATCCATGGAGGTCTAAACTTGATGTGCTTCAAGAAGGATTCACTGAGCGATATGGGCCCTCCAGAAGCACTGACTTCCCTTGGGACTCATCTGAGTTTCTAAGAGAGCTGATGATTTTAAGAAAATTCTGCAACCATCCAATCTACGAAAATCTGGATGAAACTCCAACTTTTGATTTCACCTGGCAGCATTCCGCAAAGATTTGTCATCTTATAGGCCACTTAAAAAACTTTTTGTCTGGTGAAAGGGATATAAATTTTCCAAAAGCTGTTATATTCTCCAACTTTGCAGACTTTTTGCAGATGTAAGTGATTCTATAATGAATTGTTTTACAAAATTATGTTGGCTTATTAAAAACAATTTTCTAATATTTCAAAATAGAATAAAAATGGCTTTAGATGACCACAATATTAGGTATACCCAGCTTACGGGTGAACTCAGCCGGACAAAGCAAGACAAAAATATGCATGAATTCCATTTTAATAAAAATTGCCAAGTTTTGGTTGGAACGATTCAGGCTGCAGGAGTGGGTATAGATCTCAGGTGTGCTCAAAATGTATATATAATGGTGAGCTCAATGTCTTTTATTTCATATTAAGAACAAAAATATTAAATTTTTTATATGTTCAATGTTGAAATAGGAGCCAAATTGGAATCCAGCAGTTGAGCAACAGGCTGTTGATCGGCTGTATAGAATGGGGCAGCAAAATGAAGTAAATGTTTTGAATTATTTTGTACAAGGAAGTATAGAACTCAGCATGTATAAGATTCAAAGGAAAAAAATGGAGCTAACAATGTAAGCCAAATTTCATTTCTATAAATTTTAATGATAATAGTAATCATTAAAATTATGTTTTTGTTTTCAAGGCTAAGTGTCCCAAATAGTGGAAATGAGGAGTATGAGTGTGCAAACCTATTATTAAGGGAGTTTGTCAATCACTCACATTAGAGGAAGAAAGAATTTCAAGGAGAGCAGGTAAATTTATGGGATTTTGAGGATTTAAAAGTCTGAGTTGTTGAGGATTTAGAGATGCAAGATATAAGGGAGAATAACAGTCATTCGGCAAACCCCGGGGGACATGAGAAGGATTAAGGTTAGGGGATAATGTTGAAACCAAACTTATTCTTTTGTACAAGGCCAAGTCCTTTAGCACACTGCCAGAGTAGGTTGAATTATCTCGAATATCAAAGTGTTGTTGGTCAAGATATTGTGCAACTTTAGAAAAATCTTCAGACCTCCATTGCATTAAGATACGTCTTAACGATCCATCATTATCAATTTCAGTGTCTGAACAACACTTGATGTTTGTGAAAAGGTTGTGATAAGTTTCACAATGTGGAAGTTGTTTAAGAAGTTTAGTTCGGTTAACTGAATTCTAAGAATCTTTGTTATTTGAAATAAAGGTCATAAATAAAAACGGTTGAAAAAAAAGGGATTTTCATACTTTTTTTTTATTCTATATTTATGCTTTCTCACTTTGATTATTTCTTGAGAGCTATGAGAATCCTTCCCAAGTCTTAATCTATCAGCATGACCTAAAAACCAACAGTGAAGAACTCCTATTTGATTTGAGAAGCTAATTTGAGCTGAGTCAATTGGATATGCAATCAAATTATTGGTTTTTAAGGCATTGTCCCAGTGTTTAATAAGAATATTTGCCAAGACCTGGTTCCATTTGTCAAACCAATCTAGGTTCCAAGCGAAAGTTGATCCTGGGAAACCACACATGCGAAGGTGCTCAATAAAAGATTCACGGAAAATTGGTGGAAACTTTTCTGAAACCGCTGAATTTGATTCTGGATGAGGTAGTTCAAAGGCAATGTTGCAAGAATTCATGTCGAATGATGAAAATCTGTCTAATTGCTCTTCAGTAGGGTTTTGTTTCCATCCATTTGATTCTGGTGACATATCCAAAAGTGAACGACAAAAATTGTGTATAGATCTACAAAAGTGAGAATTGAATGGAGGCAAAGTCTCATTAAAAATTCTATTAAGTGTTCTTGTGTTTGTGGGCAGGTTTCCATGAGGAAAGTAAGAGCTACTAGGGTTCATAAATAATTAGATTAAGAAAGTGTTCAATTAAATTAAACAAAGAGGAAGGATAAATTGTTGAGCTCCAAAACTTTATGATCAAAGTTGATTTAAGGAGAAATATCACAAAAATTAAGAATAAGAAATATTTCGACTTTATGGAATTATAATATGCATAAATTATATTTTTATATGCAACTTGAACTCAAAAGGAATGGTATAAAATAAAGAGAATGATTATGTGATAAAAGCAGATTCATTTAAGAAACAGATTTTTTTTTCTTTTCAAAAAATTCTTCCACAAAAATAATTTGTTAAATGTGAGGCTATGTTCATTTTTTGATTACCAAAAAATTATTTTTGGTCCAATATGATAGTAATACATATTCTTTTGAGTAATTTTTTTCAACCTGAATAAATAGACTAGAGTGTCACTTCATCACATTTATGTATGAAAAGTTATACAAGGTTTCAGCTTTTATGTAATTCTTTAAGGTTTACACTTTTGTAGCATCTATTATTTGAGTATTTTTGATTTTTTCTTTATAGAAAATTCTACCTAGTACAGACCAATTTTCAAATTGAAAGAAATATGTTTGTGATTGTTTTTTACAAAATATTAAACTTATTTATGGGTTTAACTTTGATTTTTGGGGTAATTTTTTAAATAATTATGTTAAAAATATGGATTACTTTTCTTATAGTCCATAACTAAGAATTTTTATCAAAATCAAATAATTATAGGGTAGTTAGATATAACTCAGAAGGCATTTGATAGAAAAATAATTAAGATGCTTGTGCGTACAACAGAATTTTTTCTATGATAGAAAATATTCTGATAAACATGCATGCATTGTTGTACAAATGCAGAGAGTATACAGAATACAAATAAAGTAGACTGCATAACTTTAAATTAATATATAATTTATCCGATTAAAAATTAAACATTTAAACTTAAATAATTTCAACACATATTCCATCATATTCTTTTGATAAAAAAATTTAGCTTATATTAGCTAGTGCCTTTCAAAAAAAGGAATACCTTCAATCGGTAACTTCGAATAGCTAACTTATTCCTACAATTATCACAATTACAATGCCTCCATTTTTTCATGTATGTCAATGTCAAGATCTTGGATGTGTCAATAGAAAGTATCAAACTTCTTCTGGGTCCTTTGAAGTTGGTATGGCTTTCAAAAGCTCTAATTCTTATGCAAAACATCAAGAGGAAAGAAATAGGAAGGCCCAGATGGTTATTTCTTCCAACAATCCACTTAACATTGGAAGTTCCCGCTCCACAGAAACAGTAAGCTGTATATCTATAGTTCAATGTGAGAATTAAAGTCTTTATGATGTTTCAATGATTTATTACATAGGGGCAGTTGCTATTGGGGGCAGAAGTATCTTCAACAGTCTCTAGAAACTCAAATCTTGGGGAACGGTATAGCCAAATAATTATGTGGCAGGCAGCAAAGCTTTCTCTAATTCATCATTTGAGCAAAGAAGGTTGTACTCAATTTTTGGATGAAGAAATTAAGAAGCTCAAACTTCTAGGTGATAGTGGAATACTGGATTCTGATAGCATTGTCTGCCTGGTCCCACGCTCGATAGATACAGTTTTTAGTCGATTAAAGCTCAATCAATCATTTTTCACTAAAACATGCTGTCCTAAATGCTTTGCTCTTTATGAGTATAACTCTGAATCTCAACCATCTATACTATGTTGCAATCAGCCGTTTCTTTCATCATCAAAGCGCTATTTAAAAATGTTTGGAGCAGGACAAATTGCAGTTAAATGTGATGAAAGGCTGTATTTGATGGAGGAACATCAAGAACATGTAAAATACTTATCTCTTAAAACATTTCATCACCATTCTTTTATTGACTGGCTTAAGGAAAAGATCAAACTGTTCAAATTTGAGCTTCTGATTGAGAAGAAAACCCCTGTGGCAGAACGTGTAGAGTGTGATTTGATGAAGGATGTTTGTGATGGTTCAATTTGGAAAAACTTTCCCATAACCACTCCAGCTCTGGATAGCAATGATGATGAATATACAATAACTTCAGGCAACTTAATGTTTACTTTATATTTCGACTGGTTTAGGCCTGGTGGCAATAGGATTGGAGGTCATCAGAAGTCTGTAGGCAATATTATGATGGTGTGTATGAACCTACCTCAAGAAGATAGATACAAAATGGAAAATCTTTTTTTGTATTCTATTATACCCGGACCAACAGAACCCACAAGTGAACAGCTTAATCACCTTCTAAAACCACTGGTTAATGATCTACAAACTCTATGGGATGGTATATTGATTGAAAAGACACATCTTTATCCACGAGGCCGGAAATTAAGAGTTGCATTGTTCTCTTTGATAGGTGACATTCCTGCAATACGAAAATTGGCTGGCTTTTCGAGTCACTCTGCAAAAATGTTCTGCTCTTTCTGTAATATCTCTAAAGATGAAATTAGTGAAAAGAATGTGGGAAATTTTTCATTACGGAATCATGAGGATCATATGTGCTGGGCAACAAAGTGGAAAAATTCTAAGTCACATTGGGAGCGTGTATCAATTGTTCAAAATCATGGGGTACGATGGAGTGAGCTGAATAACCTTGAATATTGGCGTCCAACTGAATATTGCTCAATTGATGTTATGCATTCACATATGCTTGGCAACCTAAAAGATCACAGTCTAAGCTATTTTCAAATCCAAAATGCAGCAAAAGATCTAGAAAGAAAGCTGGAAAAGGATAAAAATTGGCATGTAAGAGAAGAAGATGATGATTTCTTTTCTGATACTTCACTGCACAAACATTCGAAAAAACGTAGAAGTAGCTTAAGCACCACGAATAATGATGATGATGATACAGGACACACGAGACAGCACAAGCGGCAAAGACGTACGAGTTCAAGACAGTCATCAAGTCATCATGGACTAGATAATGAAGGATTGGGAACAAATCAATCAAGAAGCCAGAGTAGGTCATCCAGCTCCAAATTTATTCCTCCATATAGCGATGTGGCCTCAATACAGTCTCACAGCAGTGACAGTAGGAATTCATTGTATAACTTAAGGCAAAGAAGCATTAGCATATCACAGAGTGAAGGATCTCACTCATCAAATGAGACAGCTAGAGATGAAGAAAATAAAAGGAAAGGTAAGGAGAAAGAAAATGAAGGTAGTAGTAATCCACGAATCACAGCAGCAGAGCTACAGGTTGTATGGAAGATGATTGATCAAGTAAGAAGACCTTCCTGGCTAACACGAGTTCCAAAATCAATAGGATCTAAAAAGGCAGGATCCCTCAAGGCAGCAGAATGGCACATGCTGTATACTCTCTACTTCCCTTTGTCACTTATACCCCTTTGGTTTGAAAAATTTAAAGAATCTGAATCTTCAGCTTCCTCAGCTGATAAACCAAGAGAATATTATCTTCTCAAGTCACTTGTAACATTATGCTCAATCACCAATTTTTTGACATTAAAAAATATACAGACTAATGAGCTTAAAGATCTAGATCAATTTCTGTTAGAGTATCGTGAGTGCCTTGAAGAGGGTTGGAAGAATATTAATGCAAAGCCAAATCTGCATATCAGTCAACATTATCCTGAAATGATAAAGTGTCTTGGTCCACCATCAGGTACAGCTACTTGGTCTGGAGAGCGGGTGAATCATATATTATCTGAAATTCCAAACAATCACCATCCACATATGTAATGTTTGTAAGCAATGATTTAAAAACTCAGCTGTGCTAATTTATTAATATTTACCACAGGAGAGATACCGCTAACAATGCTCAAACATTGGTATCGGAAGTCTAGGGTATTAGATCTTGGTGAAGCTGAAGATAATGATCAATGTGAGACTAAAAAAATCCATATTGATCTCGATAAACAAAACAAATGGATCCATCTAAGTATGGCATTATTTACTAAATGGGTAAGGGCACAAATGGGAAAAGAAACTTCAAGACGGGCTTTGACACCATCGGAGAAAAGTGGGGATTGGGTAGTTGAAAATGTAGCAAGCATATTGATACATGGAAAGAGGTTTACTAGTTACCATCGACACATTGCTAATTCAACAATTGAATTCTACTATGGAAAAGATAGCCAGTTTGGGCAAATTGATGATCTTTTCAGATCAAAGGAAGAGATTGATCAAATATATTTAATAGTAAGTCCTTTCAAAGAGCTCCGTCCAGAAGAAACATCAAAGGATCCCTATGAGCTTTTCCCACAAGTGCATTGTCGGTTAGTAAGAGTAGCCAAAGCAACTCAAATTGTGATTAAGAAAGATGCAATAATTGGACATGCAGCTACTGTCGAGCACAAAAAAGGAATGTTTGGAATCAAAGACGAGGTTGTCACTGCCATTGGACTGCAGACAGTAGTGAGTGAAAAAATTAATCAAATTTATTTTCTGTTGACTAACATCTTTGTGTTAATTTGGGATTGGGGAAATTTGTAGGATTGGTGATATTTGTAAATGGTGAAAGAAATAATTCAATGCTTGATTAAAAAATGCAATGCATCCAACTTACCTTATCATAAATCAGTGAACAATTACATTGGTTGCTTTTATTGCGAGAGAACCCATGCTTTCAATGAGTCATTTTTATCTTAAATGTAAGAATGAAAGAAATAAAATCATGATAATGAGAAATATGATAAAATTTTTACTTAATGAATGATCTTCTTGCTCATTCATCTACTATAAATAGTTTGACCTTCCAACTTTAGCTGATAGCTATATATTATTCACTTTATTTTTCGACAAGAGAACATACACGTTTACAAGACTATATACATAGTATCTTTTTTTACTTTAGCTTTGATAGGTATAAATTTTAACAACTGATTATTTTTATTTTATTTTATTTTATTACAGTTCATTATGGATGATAATTTTGAAGGGATGTCTGTTGACCCAACCGATTCTGATTGTTTTCCGCCTCAACATACTAATACTGGAAATACTCCTCCACCACCCTCTGCTGATCCACCTCCAGATGCATCTCAATCTGTACCACCTAATCCCAATCCAGGCCAAGAGTCTCATTCAGAACCGAGAAATTTTAATCCCAATCATCCTTCTGCTTCTGAAAGTGCTGATCAGCAAGCTGATCAGCTAGGAAGAGATTGGGCTAGTGAAGTATTGAGAGAATTTTTCGGAGACCAATCATCATTTGCTCAGCCTAACCAAGGAGCAAGCACAAGTGGAGCAGGTAAGTCAAATTTGTAGTGTATTCTTTTATTGAAAAATAACCAATTTAATTAACTTATTTGAATTGTTAGTGAATCCCTCAATCATTATGGGTATCAGTGATTACCACAGACTCAATTCAGCAGAGTCTCATGAGCGAGAACGGGAGTTAAGGGCTGTAAGAGGCTTAGTTAGAAGGAATGATGTTCCCAGGAGCTCGGACAGTCTAAATAGAAATATTTACCACTTTCTGAAGTATTGTCTTGGGGGACCAACACAAATATCAAAATATCCTGCGAGCCCAACACCTTTGGAGATTGAAAATTGGAAAGATTGGAGCCAATTCAAACTAAAAACCATTCAAACTGTCCTAACCCAAGTCCAATCTTCTAACCGTGCCAATTCTGCAGCTGATCGACAATTTCTGATAACCAATTCTATAGCCTTCTTGCGATCCAAAATTCGACTACCCGAATTTTTTCCAGCACCTGAGCCTCGAGGACTAAAAGGAGGAGCACCAATCCCACTTTCTGTCAAAAGAAACTTAGAGCGTGAATTGCAAGAAAAAGGTTTTCGGAAATTCGCGTTTGATTGGACTTGCCGTGATTTTTCAGAATCAACTTGGAATCAAGTCATGGGAAGCATAGTATGCGACCACTGTACCAGATGGCTCACCACCTTGAATACAATCGATCAGTCAAAGCTTCAGTTCACTCAATGTGTTATTGAGAAATGGGTAGTTAATAAGGGGAAGGAGATGATAAGGTTGTTTGGGCAAGAAGAGGAAAGGGTAGCAAGAGAAAAGATTGAAAAGAGGGCAAGGGCACAAGTAAAACGTTATCGGACCAAGGTAAGTTTTTTATTTTACTTTGCTTTTTGTTATTATGAAGCTGATTTAGTTGGAATTCAGATTTCTAGTGCACGCTACAAGTTAGCAAAAGATCTCTGCAGTGATGTGCCAGGTTTTGTTGTGCTTTTTCATGATACTAGGTGCATCTCTGATATCGAGGAAGGCCCAGCACCAGCCCCAACTGCACCTATCCGAGCTATTCCTGGATGGCAAAATCCTGAACTCAATGATTTGTTTAAAAAAATGGATAAGATGACAAAGGACTTAGCCCATACACCAGCTCAAAAAAAATCAGCATTAAAAACATATTCACGGTCATCAGAAAGGACAGTTGCACAAAATGGTATATTCAATGTTCCCAAATACCTCCCCAAGAATTGCTATTCAGCAACATTTTTGCAAGGATTATCTGTGAATGAACGTGAGTCACTTGGGGTTGGAGCTGATATTGATCTGGTAAAGATTCGGGAATCAATTAATAGAGCATCAACATCATCATAACTTAGGTATAACGGTGATCTTCTGTGTAATATAGCTATCTTATATTGAATTTTATGTATTCTGTTTTTTTTCAAAGCAGCTTGGTAAATGTTATAAAGTGATATTGAGAGAGAGTAACATTTTATTTAAGAAAAACAAATAATGTATGAGATATAAAAATGTATTTTCAACAAATTGATGGTCCATACCTCTTTATGTCACATTTATGTATCCATATTAATTTCAATCGAATTTAATGTTGACCAATACATAGTGAATACATGCTATGCCACTTATACTTGCCAGGCATTGCTACCATTAAATATGCCAGTATCAAAAATTAATTTCGATCGAAATTAATGAGCATGATAATCATGAATTTCTGGAGTCAACTGCTTATTTTTATGCATGGTGCCTTGCCAACATTAATTTCGATCGAAATTACTTTTGATACTGGCATATTGCATGGTGTCTATTCCTGGAAAGTGTAAGTGGCATAGTGTGTATTCATTACGTATTGGTCAACATTAATTTCAATAGAATTTAATATTGACATTTTCATATTGAACCCAAACCAGCAAACGACCTGAAAAATTCTTCATAAAACTGCTCATTAATTTCGATCAAAATTAGTGAGCACCATATACATATTGAATGGTAGTTATATCTGGTGTGTGTAAGTTGTAAAGCTTGTGTTCAATGTTTATTGGTCAACATTAATTTTGATTGAAATTAATATTAATGTGTAAATGATATTTACATGCTCAATATGCATTGTAATGTGTTTACTTAACAATAGAGTGCCCTACTTTTCATCTTACATAAAAATGCTTGGTAGCATGTCAAATTCAATTTTTATTAAAATTAATGTTGACATGTTACCATGCATAACAGTAAGCAACTGACTGAATAAATTGATGATAATCATGAACCTTAATTTTGATCGAAATTAATGTTGCCAAGTGCAGATTGAAAAAAAGCTATGCCACTTACACTAGCCAGGCATATTTACTATTTATTATGTATTGGTCAACATTAATTTTTATAGAAATTAATATGGATATGTAAATTTTATATTTACCCTCAACATGTATAGTAAATTTCAATACTTAAAAATACTTGCCGTCCTTTACATGTCATGCAAAAAAGCATTATATCATTTCAACATTAATTTTGATCAAAATTAATGTTGGAATGCCATTATGCATTGAAACAACTAACTGACTGAAAAAGTTCATGATCAAAATGCTCATTAATTTTGATCAAAATTAATGTTGACCAATACATATTGAATATAAGTAATCTCCACTTACTCAGACCAGATATAACTACCATTCAATATGTATATGGTCAGCCTTAATTTCGATCGAAATTAATGGGAAGTTTTATGAAGAATCTTCTGGGTTGTTTTCTGGATTGGGTTCAATATGCAAATGTCAACATTAAATTCGATCGAAATTAATGTTGACCAATACATAATGAATACACACTATGCCACTTACACTTTCCAGGCATATATACATGCAATATTTCAGTATCAAAAGTAATTTCGATCGAAATTAATGTTGGCAAGGCACCATGCATAAAAATAAGCAGTTGACTCCAGAAATTCATGATTATCATGCTCATAAATTTCGATTGAAATTAATTTTTGATACTGGCATATTTAATGGTAGCTATGCCTGGCAAGTGTAAGTGGCATAGCATGTATTCATTATGTATTAGTCAACATTAATTTCGATTGAAATTAATATGGACATGGACTATGCATAAAATTCCTATAAGTATAGGTAAGCTAAGCAGTTAGATAAACTGGTTTGATCAAGTACACCATATAAAAATTGATGTTTTAATGCCTTGGTTAATTTCGATCAAAATTAATTTTAAGCCATGCATGTTGAATTTTATCTATGTCTGTGTAGTCCATGTGAAATGGCTTGTATTCAATATGCAGGGGTCTATATTAATTTCGATCGAAATTATGAGGTTCATTGCCTCATAAATTTGATGGTTTCTGTCAGTGTTTCATGCATGGTGCCATCTGATACTTGTTGATTCCTATCAAAATTAATTTCAACACCAATATATTGAATACAAACCATGGCACTTACAGTACTTGGTCATAGCTAAAATTAAATATGCTAGTCTCAAAATTAATTTCGATAGAAATTAATCAGGATCCATGAAGTTTATCAATAGTGTATGAGTTAAGTTTCAAGTCATATGTTTCATCATTTTCTTGCACCCATTTCTAGGTTATCTCAACAATTTTTTTCAAGTTTTATTATATTAATCAAAACTGTGGTAAGTTGTGAAAAATTAGCTAATCCAAATCTCAAATTGAATATTAATATTTTAATAATTTTGAATGTTGCTTAAGGTATTTAATTGGGTGATTCATAATAATATTTTATCAACTTAGTAGTCCTATAACTTTTGAAAAGTAACAATTTTGGTATAGTTAGGGACAAAAATGCAATATCTTGTGCAGACTAAGATATATTGCAAAATAAAACTATTCAATTTTTTTTTTCCCTTAGTTGTATCCAAGTTTATCAAAGGTTTGGTCACGGTGCCCACACCCTAGCCTGACACTCCTCCTGTCACTTAAAAAACAAATTCTTATCTTAAATTCTTATGTTACCAATTTTATATTTATAATTCATTTCTTGTTTGATGAGGCATATCAGTATATATGTGAATCTCGCATTGTCATCTGAAATTAAATTTAACAAATATTCATAAAGGATTATCCTTTTTTTTCATATAATATACTAATTAAGTGTATCTCCATTGTTTAGGAGTAAATTCTAATTTAAAAAATTTTGTATTTACCCGTGGCAATTTGAATATGGGATATAAATTTGTTATTATTTGTTTTTCACACTAAAAGTCCCCAAAGAATTACTAGTATTTTCTGTTAGCTACATCAAATTTCGCTTCAATATAAACAGATTGTGATTTAGCATGTTACTCAGTTTACCCCACTATGAATAATACATGTTAAAAAAAGCTCAAATAATATAAAATCCCCCTCTTTATGTTTTCTGTTTCTTTCATCCTCACTTTAATTTTAATCTTATTCAATTTTTTATCCTATTAAAATATCAACTTCAATTTTCTAGAATAGAGTTTCTTATAATTATTCATCATATTACATCATAATTTTTTGATATTGAATACTTTTTTTTAATATTCATTAATCAATATGTCTAGTATACAAAATCCTACACCTCCACTTTGTATGTATATCATGTTCCTCTCTCTTAATTTATATATTTCACTTATGTTCTATATCTTTTTTTTTCAAAAATTTGATTTTCCAGCACCCAAATGTGTTTCATCCCACTCTCTGATTGATACTCGCTTTGAAGCTTTTGAGCTTGCACCATGTCTGCCACATGGCATGGCACCTAACCCTCCTGTACTTAGCAATGAGAGGCAGGAAATAACAAGAGTTCAGTATCACAATTTACTTAAATTGGCTAGAGATAAAACAGAAGAGCTTGTCAAGATCCTTAACAATAATCCTTCTCCTTCATATTTATCTAACCCTTGTAATGAATTACTCCAATATGTGAAAAGCCTTGAAAAATGTATGTTCATCACCTTTTTTGTCTCCTTTTAAATTAGTAGATAAGATTATTAATATTTTTTTTCTTCATATATATTTGTAGCTTATGAGGAGGGTATGATTCCTCCTGATGAAGTCATTGTCATTAGGGATGATGATGAGACAGATGAACCATCAGCTTCAACTCATGCTTCAACTTCTAAGGAAAATCTTGAAACACCTGTTATCCGCTCCAAGAAAAAGAGATTATCCCAAGGCTCCTCTTTTGTTCGACGTATTAAACCGGCTTCTGATAATGAATTTTCTGATGTATCAAATAATAAATCTCAAAAAAAAAGCAAAGGTTTTGATAATGAGTATATTCTTGTTTCCTTTTTTTCATTGTTATTCTTTTATCTTTAAAATTCAATCATATATCTCTTTTATTGCTTACATATTGTACTTTTTATCTTTCTTTTGATATTTTGTACCAGAAACTCACCTGCTGTAGATTGTTCCATCCATAAACGCCCTCTCCCTGATGAAGATGATGAAAAGAGCAATGAAAATAGCGATGATCAACTGTCAGAATATGAAGCTATGCTTGTTCATCAAAAAAAGCAAAGTTTAAAATCTTCTTCAAGACATGTTGATATGTTTGATAAAGATGATGATTCAAACAGCTCCTCACCAAATTCCTTCATTTCTAAGAAGCAATACCCATCACCTCCTAAATTACCTACTTTGACCTCTTTGAAAGCTTCTCTACCAATGAAATCAACTCCAATCAAGATATCGAAAAAACCTCTAACTTATTCACCCTCAGTTCTAAAAGAATCTGATTTGCAGGAGGAATTCTGTAAAATTCATAATTTTTATAAAGGTAGAATCAGCACGGCAAAGGTCCTCAGGTCGTGGTTGGAAATTGTTACTCTCCGCGAATTACGCTCTTCTACTTCTTCCCAAGAACCCATGTCAAATATTCCAATGTTTACTTTTCATTGGGAAAAATCTTGTGGAGAAGATTGGCTTTCAAAACTTACTGAGTTATGTAAGTTACCATAATTTTTAGTCTTGACTTTTGTTCTTTTACTTATTTTTTTTCCTTTTGTAGCAAATATTTTTTTAGAGATTGATAGCTCACAGCTATGGGTACTCGATAATATTGATTTCAAAAAAATGGAAGATTTATGTGATCCAGATGGTTTAAATACTGAAATTCTTTCCTCAACAAAGAAAACGGATCACCCTGAATCCAATCTTATCCGAATGCTCATGAGATTAATGATCCCAAGTGACCACTGCCATTCTTCATGGGTATCTCTTATATCATCTTCACTTTATCTGACCCCACATGAATTCAGCCAGCTTCCATCACATCAAAACATTAACTCAGATTGTCCAATTGAACGTGGTCTTCAGCTTCTAGCTCACCTTTCAAATCTGAAGAGTCCGATTTCTGATGGCTTAGAAGTTGGTCCCACTGCACTTCAAACCCGTGATATATCAATGTCAACTCTTCTTCAAATCAGCAATATTATCATTGATATAATTATTTCAATTATCATTCTTAAATCAAAATATTGTGCTGCAACAATATCAAGTGGCAAGACTAGTGAAGCTCAACAATCAAGTGAGAAAAACGAAAATACTGAACTGACTATAATGAGAGAGAAACAAAAGGCTGCACTAAACAAAATAAATTCTGAATACTCCCACCACCGATATCAATCTTTCACATTCTATATAATTGATGGTGTCTGTGGTTTATTTCTGAGCTCTAAAGATCATAGATTGGCTTCAGCAGCTGATTGCTTGGAGGTAATATCAGAAGTTAAGTTTCTTAATTTACATGAAAAAAAAATCATTTGATGGAAGAAATAATTTGGAAAAATTTAAATAACTATATTTTAACATTAATAAAACCTTTTATAGGCAAGTGTGATCCATTTCCTTTAAAATTTGATACCCCAAGTCCTCCGGGAATCGCTAGGGCTATTTCTGCAGATTTTCTTAATTACTGGAGCTCCATTCAGCCAGTATCACCTTTTTTTGCTAAACATAGCCTTTCAATAAATTAATATTCCAACATGTAAATAGATAAAGTTCTGTCTATATGATATATCTTGTATAATTCAAGTTATTTTCCTTCAAATACATCAAAAATGTGACCATCTTTGAAATTTATTAAGTAACCTTTGACATGATTTTCTAAATTAATTATTAAAAAAAATTATTGTAAGTCCAGAAATAACAAAGATTTTAAAATCTACTTATATGATTTCAAATACTTGTATTAAATTCTTAAATATTTTATTGTTTATATAAAAATATGATAACTGCTCTAGTTTTGTTACTTTACCTTTAATATTATATAATCTATTAATTATTACAAATATTTTCGTTGATTGTAACATTTTTAATCAGAAGTAGAACAATTTAAATAATTAAATGAGTACATTCTTAAAAAATACAATTTAATCTATTATTGATTCAAAATTCTTTCTTCAACTCTTTATTATTAACTTTTTTATTAATAAGCCTGTTTGACCTAAAATACTATACAGTTAATTTGGTAGCATTAAAAGCACATTTTTATGGCTAATATATTTCAAATTCTTTATTATAGCTTTTTTTATTTTAGAACCTTTGCTACCAATTTAATAAAAATGACATTTAAAGATTTCACAACTTATATATTTCCTCAAAAGTAAATCAAATTTTCTTATAATATTATGAAAAAAAATTATTTTATTTCACAAATAAAAAAAATAGATAATACTATAATTATCAAAACTGAAAATGTTACAGCTACTCCCAGTATTTATCATGTTTAAATTTGCATTAAGTTGTGTATATATAATATAAATTTTTAATATTTATATATCTAGATTTTTTAGATTTGTCTTAACATTAGATAAATAATACTTTGCTGATTCTATTTCTTCCTCTATTAAGTCATCTCTTTTCAAAAAAACTCTCAAAGCACTAATCAAATATTCTAACCTAAATTTTTCTTTTTTAATTTCTAAGTATTCTGAAATATAAATATCAAAAACATTAAGCTTTTCTATAGCATGAAAAAGTCTAGTGCTGATTTGAATAGAAGAACCTATCCTAGTGAAGCCAGGAATTTCATGACATCTTGAGGTAAAATGCCTTAGTTGATTGGCAGGCCATAATGTCACTGTTATTCCATTAGTTGCTTCAAAGTTGATTTTACTTCGAATTTCGGGAAACATAAGTTCTCCACCTATTTGTCGTGGTTGGGTCTTATCATACTTCATATGAATGGTGTTTTTTTCTGTATCTTTAGGAAAAAATATTCCTAAAGTATACTCACTTGCATCCTTATCGAGATGAACCTCATTAGAGAACCCATTACCATTCCCTCCAGGTGTCCAAGTTAAATTACTAGCAAACGGTACACCCTCTTCTTCACTAGAAACTTTTGAAAATCCAGGAATACCAAGTTTTGCGCAAAGATTAGTTGCCTCATTGTACTTTACATATGATATTTTTTTAAAAAAATATTCAAAGTACATTGAAATCCTCTTCATTTGTTTTTTATATTCATCCGATTTTACAATATCATCAGTGTATTCATCTGCAAGGAAAAGCATTCAAAAATTTAGTATTTAAATTAAAAAAAGTGATACTTACGAATATGTAAAGATTTCTTTCTATCTAAAATAAAGCCACCACCAAACATTTTTCCAAAACCACCAGCTCTTTGATGATAACCATTATTTTTAATTTCATGTTTGCAGTAAGAAAGATCCTTAATGCATCGCACCGTAGCTTCTAACATATCTAGTTCTTTGAGCTCATGAATTTCAAAAGTCTGCACAAGAACATTAGGTATTAAGACACCTTTTGGTTTATAAATACTACATCCAGGAAAAAAATTGTAATAATTATTGCAATCTGTCATATTATTTGCATAAGATCGTGCATAGAAATGTGGCTTCTTCCCGTTTGTATCCATTCCAAGAGCGTTTACAAGTTTCATTCCAGTAGCAATGTCTTTCGCCCACCTATTGTTAGAGTTCTTCCCTGGCCGTTTTTTTTTCAAATCGTTACTCATTGATGGTTCAATCCTAAGAGAATTCAATTTTGATTTAAAATAGAAAAAAATCAAAAATTAGAAAATAGTAACATAATTTCAATTATCAGTCAATGATACCTTTAACTTTATCATATCTTCAATATTAGAAATACAAAAGTTAGCATATCTACATATTAGTAAATTTATATACTTTTTCTTTATTTCAAATATTAAGAAAGCGTTTCAAAGGTATACTTTATTAAATTATACATATAAAGAGTATAGCTTTATCCTGTATGCATTCAGCAAGTACGAGATTTGGCTCTACACTTAATATTAATAATATAATGAAAGTATAACTCCAATACACTAGTAATATTAAAAAATTTACGGAATTATGATATCCACATATATAAAATGAAAAATCTTGCTCTGATCAATATATTGACTTAGAAAGTTATACTTCAATAAATTATTAATTTTTAAATTGTAGCATTGTCCTGTATGCTTTCAGCAAGTACGAGACTTTGAAACAACTTAAAAATCAATAAATTAAAGGTAAAGTACAAAAAATCTAATTATTATTATGAAAAGCAAAACATTATCCTGTATGATTTCAGCAAGTACGAGATGATGTTTTACTTTTCATATTAATAATATAATGGTTGAGAAAGTATTAAAGAAATATAGAAAAATGATAAGCAAAACATGAACTTACATGTCTATAAAATCTTCTTCCATTTGTAGCTGATTGATCAAAATTAATTATAAAGTTTATTTTATAATCACTGTTTTAAAAAATAAATGGTTAGATAAATAAATTGAACATTTTTGATAAGGAATAAAGAAAAGTAAATTGACAAACAAATAAAAAAACTTTAAGTTAACTGAAAAAGAATTATTTTACAATGAATCGAAAGGGTACAGTAAAAGATACCATAAAAATAAATTCAGAATTAGAATCATTAGATTAACTTGTCAAAAGTGTAAAAAAGTGTAACAAACCAAAATGATATGAAATGCAATAGCAAGAAAAATTTGCTTACCGGTAATCAGATAAGGTCAAGAAAATAGTACCAATAATTCAAAATGATAAAGCAAAAATATGATTGATAATTTTTGAAAAAGGTAAGTGAGAAAGAGAAAGGAAAAATAAATTGGGTGGCAAACAGATGTATATATCATGAATTTTCACTGATCACATTTTCAAAAAAATGCAGCTCTCCAAGTCATATGATAAACTTCATCTAAATTCCAAGAATGATGTTGCCAAGGCACTGTACACAGCATGATCATTTTTTCCTATGCATATACTAATTCCAGCTAGAATTTACTTGGCTGCATGTTGTACAGATGCACATTTGTGGAACACTGAATTTCACATCTAAAAAAAATTGACGCCACATAATTCTAGCTACCATGTTTCACGTAGCTAAAAAACATACACTCATCACATTTAAATTTACATTGCGCCAAAATTAATTCATTTTTGAATTTTTTTAAAGGAAAATATAATGTGCACCACCTATTTCTAAAATATGAACCTCCGCACCATATTAAATTGGGAGACTTTTAATTATGCAATTTTTTTGCCGTGACCTTTTTCCTGATCTTACTTGGTTCAAAATATTGAAACATGGCCAATGTTGATGAAAGAAACATTTGATTTTGATTCTATGTATAACGATGGAAGGCTGTTTCTTACTGGCTGAAGAGTGTTGTATATTTTATTTGAACAAATTTTTATTTTTTTATGTATTTTATTTAAAAAATTTACTTTTTATTGCAGCCAGATTTATACTGGCTGCTTTTTAGAAACCTTAATTTATGACCCAAGCCTTTGAAATTGGCTTGGGTCCCTTACATTGCAATTTAGTACTTCCAGCCAGGTTTCCCCTGGCTGGAAGTGTCTCTTTCAAGCAATCGAAGTCGCTAAAAGCGACTTCAATTGCTAGCTGTAATGTTTGCCACCCTCCCAGCTAATTTACTAGGCTGGGAGGTGGCCAAAGCAGTGTGCAACGCGCGTTGCTGCTGCAAGTAACGCGCTTTGCACAATCGCTACCATATTTCATGCAGCTGATATCAAGTCAGCTGCATGAGATATGCGCAGCATGTGCAATGCGCATTAATTGCAGCAGCGATGCGTGTTGCATGTGCTGCATGCAGTGCATTGCACAGCCAGTTTTTTTCTGGCTGTGCAATGCACACAGAGAAACCAAAGTCCCTGCAAGGGACTTTGGTCTCTAAAATGGAAGCGACTTTCCCTACCAGGTGCAATCTGGTGGGAAAGTGAGAGAAACGTTAGACCGAAGTTGTTTGAAAGCAACTTCGGTCTTAAAAGCATTAAAAATCATAAAAAAAAAATGAGAAATGTAGAAAAAAAAAAATTAAAAATTAAAATGTGAGTATAAGAAAAAAAATAAGTTCTAGTGATACCAAAAATCCAAGCCAATTTCATTTGGCTTGGTTATTTAATAATTATTTTTTAATACATTAAATTTAAAATTCAAACACCATAAATTATATGAATTTTTTTTATATGAATATTATAAATTTAATCTACCTCTTTCTCATAATTATATTTATAATTTTGTTTTTTTAATTTTTGACATTTAAGTTTATTTTTTGGAAATACAAAATTTAATTTTCAACTAAATTTTTTAGTAAGGTAAAATAAATTATAAATTTGACATTTTGTAATTGAATAATGAAAAAAATTTTAAATTTATTTAAAAAATATTTTTGTTAGAAGAATACAAATATTTTAAGGGTAGAAATATGGTGCAAATTGTAAGTAAAAAAAATTATATTTTTTTTTGTGAGGGGTTATTTCTATTTTTAAAAATATTTTTCAAAAAAATTCATTAAATACTGAATTAAATTACTTTGAAACTCAAATTTTTTGTAAAATAATTAAAAATGAAATAATAATATTGTTGTATTTGATATAAAATTTGAATTGGTAATATTAATGTCTCTTTAAGTAAATTTGAAAATCATTTAAAAAGACCATGTTGATAAGTACTTCATTTTTGATATACAATGGTTATATATATATCTTATATATATTTCTTGAGTGTTATTTTTATATACATTCAATAAATTTTGTAATATAAAATGCCATTTAATAATTAATTAATGTTCAACTTAGTTATAACAACTTCATATTTAATACCAGCCACTAGTATTTACTTTTTAATTTAAAACTCCAATATAATATGAGAGTATCCTTATTTTGTCTGTATGTAATGAACAACAATAACAGACCATAAATGAGTGGGTAATTAATTACAATAAATAGTTGAAGAATAACCTATAAGAAATGATAAGTTTATCAAAAAGAGTACATTAAAAAAATATACTTTTGAATTTTTTTTGATATAATTTGGGTAGTTAAATGAAAATTTAAATTATCAGACATCAAAATGGATAAAATCTAAAAGTAGTGTTTATATAATAAGCCTCATATAAAAAAAGGATAAAAAATCTACTATGTAACTAAATTATTAAATATTAAGGTATTATTAAAATTATTGAAAAACTTATTTTACAGTTATAATGAAATCTAAAAGTGAAAATAATGGTGGGATAATAGGAAGACTATGTGGAAACACTTTAATTTATACATACTTTCAACTATGTTCAGATAAAAAAATTGTTAAAATTGTATAATAACATCTAGTTAATAGTGATGCAATTTTATTTAGATCAAGAATAAATTTTTCTGAGGAAAAACTAATTAAATTGAGATATGGCCATCTCCTTTCAAGAGATAGAATAATAATAAAAATTTAAAAAATTATAATAAGTATTCTTAATCACCATTTTTGAAAAGTCTCTAGTAAAATTCATTATAATATATCATTCATTGATTACATTATATGGAGTTTCATCTTGAAGTAGTGATGTGCAGCTTTGAACTTATGTTATGAAAAACAAGAAAGTTAAAAAATATATAGTTATACTAATGAAAAAGCCAAAAATAAAAATACTATTATAAATTAAAAAAATAAAACTACATAAATTTTATTCTGCTCTAATGATGGAAGGGTACTATGTATGAATTTCCACATGTTAAATCCAAACCTGCTTTAAGGCTAGTTTACAGGTAGAGCTATTAAGTTTCCTTAAATTCTAAAAATAACTTATGCATTTTACTAATTATTTTTTTCTTGTTTTCTTTCCAAAGTTGTTAGAGTTGCTTAATTAATACTGTTATCTTGATTGTAAGATATATAATTTTTTTTGAATACATGATTTATTGTTTCAAAAATTATATTATAAATTTAAATCATTTATTTCATTTTCTAAAGCTTCATTGTCAAAGACACAACTCCATTTTCTATTACTTAACAAATATATAAAATGTGATAGTAAAATTTGAGGAATTTTCTTTTTGAGAGGGTCAAACTATATTGTGAAGATTTTTATCTAGAAATTCTTGTACTCTAAAACCAAATAATTTTCTCCCCTAAGTAAGCCATTTCAAAAATATGAGAATATAAACAAGAATATTAACTTATCTTATTTTTATTTTCTTTACTGAAAGTTTTAGTTCAATCCCTTTTTTTATATGACATTAGTATAAAAACATGGTTAAATGCTACTATATAATTAATTTTTATTATATATATATATATATATATATGAAATATTTAGAAGGTCATCCTTTTTTATTTACTTGAATAAATGGCTCAATTATAATACCCAACACTTATTAATGTTTCCCAAAATCAATAACAAATTTCTCATATGAAATATTAGCTTCTAATATAAGAAGTTTATCTATAGATGATATTCAACATGTGATTTTACTTTTTAGATTCAGCTAAAATTAAACAAAAGGAGAAATCATGCATATGTGTATAAATGGTAACCATTTGTTACTTAGAGGATTGTGAAATTCACTCATCAGAATGGTTTAAGTATTAAAATAAATTGAGGTCATTATTTTCTAGTATTTGAAACTAATTAGGAAATTATTCTAAAAATATATTTTAATGTGTATCATGTTTAAAAAGTTGGAAATATGATTTTTGAAAATTGTGAGTTTCTTATGAGATACCAAGCTTTAGTTTACATTGTTTCAAGTAGAATAGAATTTTAGTATTAGAAATTGAAAGCAATGTACCATTATCAGATTTTAACTGTGTTCTACTTATAGAATGATTACATAACATTAAACATTATTTAAATCAAAAAGGTTTAAAAGATATTTAGAATTTTACCAAATTTCACCATTTATTAATCTTTGATTTGAAAACAAACTATGATGTACACTCACTAGAAATAAGCAATCCCAATTTTAACATAATTTATCAATCCAAAAATAATGAGTCAATTAACATGAAAATATATATTATTTCAAAACCAATTCTCTAGATTTAAAATATGATGCTTTAATGAAAAATTATTACAAAACTTTAATGCAATGAAGTCTCTTAAAAAATTCAAAAATAGAATATCAAAACAAGTAATTTCTGCAAAAAAAACTACTAACTATCGTAGATAAAGCATAAAAATAAGTCATATTTTTAAAAAAAATGATCTAACAATATTTATTTTTGTTAAAAAAATCAAAACATTGTTAAGTTTGCTTGTTATAATAATGTTAAAATCCACTAAACATTATCTAAAGGTGGTAAAATATGTTAAAAATAAGTTGAATTTTATGAGATAAAAATCAACAATTTTGTATCATTTCCTGTTGTGCTATGACTTTATTCCACCCTTTTTATCTGATTCTTCCAGTATTACTTTGCTATGATCACTAGTTTTCAAGTTAAAATTTACAAATGTTCATTATACTTGATAATATGAAAAATAACTCAAACTTTTATAACTACAAAATAAGATTTTGTAACTCCTTCTTTCAATCAATATTTGAAGAAATTTTTAGTTTATTTGAGTAATGATTTTAAGAATAACAAAAAATTTGAAATTCACAAGGAATTATTTCCAGAGACTATAATTATTTACTTGTGTAATGCATGAGCTACTTATCAATGATGTAAAACATCAGAAAAGTAAGTTATAGTTATAAATCTACAGATTATACTGTTTCTGGTATATATATCTTCAATAAATCTTTTAAACTTATCTTAGCCTACATACCACACAATAGAAAATCATTATATTAAAAAAGGAAAAAATTCTATGATAATATCATAAAGAATGATAACCATGGATTAATATTCCATAAAAATGGTTAATAATATTTTAAGAGAACCTAAATCAGTATTCTTTCATCAAAATATATCCTTTTTGTCTTTTTAATTTATTCCAAACAAATTTTTTGAAAGTTGAATCTATATATCTAATTCCAAAACCACTATTAAGTTCCCTCTTAGAATTTTTAAGAAATTATATATATATATATATGTATATATATATATTATTTATCAAAAATTGAAATAAAGAATAAAAACATAATTTTATTTACCTTTAATTATTTAAATATAGAGTATTTTCAGAATGCATTGTGGTTACTTGTGAAGGTTAGAAGATTTGAAGTTGGATTTATGAGTTTTTAGAAGGGCAAATATTGTAAAATTCTTTCATAAATATTTATTTCATAGTTTCAAATGTTGAAATCTACAAACTAATGGGATTTAAAATTATATTGAGATTTAAAATCTGTTTTCTACTCAAGTAAAATAAAATAAAATGATGATATCAAAATTGAAATTAAGTTTAAACTTTTGATATGCTCTATCTTCAATTTTATTGATAGTGCATCAAAAATTTAATAAAATTTTTTTCCTTCATCACTTTTTACATAAAAGATAGTTTTATCATTTTATGAATTAAAGATTGCTTATATAAATTTAACATCTATGTCAACTGTTTATGACTATTAATCTATATAATAAATTTTTTAGAAGAAAAAATAACATCAGTATATACTGACTTTGAAATTATTCAATTTAAAATAGTTTACAGGTAGATAATGAAGGGTGATTTCATTTTTGAATATGAATTATAGAAGTCTTATTTTATCAATTTTAATTCTTTTTGAGCTCAAATGTATCCACCGCAACTTAAGTAAGAATAAAAATTATTTTTATTGAAATTTACATGAGAAAGTATGCCTATTATTCAAAATCAAACTTGCTCTAATGGTGTTTTTCAATCATTATTTCCATTCATAACAATAAAAAACATTTCAATTTGCTGATGTTTTAGTTTTTGATATCACCAAGTTTATATCTCAGGTGTACTATTCACAGAATTATTAAAAATATAATTTTCGAAATACATGATAAACTTGAAAGTGAGGGGGAATTAAATTTTTAAAAATGAATTCTAAATTCAGGATGGATAGTATTTTTTCTATTTTCACAAATGAACAATTTTTTGTTTCAATTAATCCAGAAAGAAAATTTTGTTGTAAGCATATTATATTATATTTATTATGATTTTAAATACTATATTTTCAAGATTTGTGTTTAATATTTCCTGTGAAAGTTAATGTTAATGTGAATTTAAAGTAAGCTTGAAGAAATTTAATCAATAGGCATATTGGATATTTAAAATAATATTTTTCTCCAATCTTGAATCATCCTGGGCTAAAAAATATCCCAAATAAGGTTTTTGTGGGTCAATTTGGATTTAAGTAGGATTAAGTGAGGTTTAATAAAGGACAGATAAAAGGCTAAATTCATTACTAGTGACTTTTTTCTCAAAATAGTTATAAAATATGTATCATTCTGGAATCAAGCTTCAATAAAGTTGAATTGAAACAGAGATAATTTCTAGCAGCACAACACCATATTTACAAAGGTGTAAAATACCTCAAATATTACTCATAATATAGGAAGGCAAGGAATCTACAAAATTCACATTTCAAACGAGGATTTATATTTTGAATTTGAAATTGAGAAATGGAATATTATTTTCCAATTTAAATATCTATTAGTCATTTTAACAAAAGTTTTCAGTAATCAGATTGAATTTTGATGGTATTTTGTTGTAGATTAATCATTTTGATGAGACATTTACTCAAAATTACTGGTTTCGTTTCTAATATTCCATGTGAAATTCATTACAAATCTTTTTGAAAGTGAATAGTTGACATATTGGATATGCAAAAGCTTATGTTAGATCAAAGTGAGATCAAAGGGAGCTTAACTGATGATCAAATTAGGATTTTACAAGATCAAACGGTGATCTATGTAGGTTCATCTTGAGCTCAATTTGTGACAAATCTCTGACTAAATGTAAGGCCAAACAATTTCCTACATGGTGATGATGTGTGCATAATTCAAGCATAGATTTGTGGCTCAACGGAGTTCAAGCAAGGGGTATTGCTAGCAATACCCCCCATTTTTTCTGTGGTGAATGGTTATTGAAATTAAACAAGTATTTTAATAAAATCACTAAGTTATTAAAATAAAACATTTATATTTTATTAAATAAAATTTCAACCTGTTTAATTTTCTTTTGAAGACACAATTGTGAGTTAAAAAGGCTTCTAATAATTATTGATTGTGAGGTATAATTTTTATTTTTTAATATATATAATTAATTAATTACATTATAAGGTAAATTTGTTGGAGTATGTCCACCTATTCTCTAGAAACCTATCACCAGCCAGGTTAGCTCAGTGGTAGAGCAGCCTGCATGTATTAGGTGGTCTTGGGTTTGATTCACATACCAGCCACTATTTTTCTTTCTCTTCAGGTTATGGGACCAGCCACTCCAGCCTACATTTCACCATTTATATCATCATTAGACACATCACCACATCATCATCATCATTGGCCAGTTTTCAGGTTTACTCACCTACAAGAGACATAGAGATAGGGTGATAGGTGGATTGGGGGTGTTAAAGAATTTCCACCTATCCCCCAGAAACCAGTCACCAGCTGGCTTAGCTCAGTGGTAGAGCAGCCTGCATGTATTAGGTGTTCACGGGTTTGAACCCCATACCAGGCACTATTTTTCTGTATATTCAAACTTCACTGCCTAAAATTATAATATAATTTTGAAATTAATTAATTATTAATTTATAACCATCAAACTCAGAGAAATGTGCCAATTTTTATAGAATACACTATGCAATATAGGGGGTGGAATTTCTAGAAAAACCTCAACCTGAACTTAGATAGAACTCAGATGGAGCTCAGACTGAACTCTACTTGAACAGCCACCTAAAACTGTTCTACTGAGTGGTGTTCATCCCTGATTGTATGGTTCCTTTGTCAATAGCTCAATGTGTGTTCAATCAGTTGTGGGTTTGGGTCCAAGGTTGCGGACTCGCTAGCAAGTCTGCCCCCCATATTGTGTAGTGAGTATAGCTCTTATTTTAATCATGTTAAAAAATATTGTTATCTAATTTTATTTAATACAATTTTTAATTTTTATATAAAATTTATCTAAATTTTGTCTCTCACATATGTCCAAGTTATTTACCATAATATTTACTAGACTCTTAGCATAGCCTGGCTAACAGTATCTGGGATCATGAACCAGATTTGGCCCCCTTTGGTTGATGTAACACTTTTTGGAAAGAATGGACATATAAGCAAAAGTTTTTTCCAAATCAGAATCAAGAGCTAAAGATAAAGCAATCAAATTCATAGTTGACACAAGCTGCTGTCTAGGTAGGAGAGAGTTTCTTCATTGTTGCTGGTTGACAGTTTAAGTGATGAGGGAAATGTAAATTTTCCACCAAATGAGAAGGGGGGGGTATGTAGATTAAAATGTTAAGTTTTTGCCACCTAAATTAAGTAAACTAATGTCAGCCTACATACTCCTAGGACTGAGTAAAAACTGCTTATAAAATATGTTAAACCCATGTAGTACACATGGGAACAATAAGTAAAGGAAAACAAGTTGTATACATAAGTGAAATCAATGATTAAACACAATATATGCCATTATAATACCCTATATACATGCATATATCCACCTTCTATAAATATTATGTACTTAATATTAATTTTGAATATGTAAGGTAAGTCTTAAGAGCCTTATACAAAGGCTACATAACTTTTAAGTAGACTTAAAGCTGTTTTTTCATTATTTTATTGAAAAACAAGAATTGCACTTTAAATCACTTAAAAATTGAATATATGTGCTATAAAATTTATAATATTGAAATTTACCTTGACAGAAAAATTTATTTAAATTAGAGCAATTGATTTGGCTATTGGAATGCATAAAAATAGCACTTTTCAAATTTGATGTTTTTTTATTCCGGAAGTGGCTTCTGTGTACTAGCCACATACTGCTTGCATTTTTCCCAGGTGAATAGCTTCATCTTTAAAAAAATTAAAAATTTCACACTATAATTACCCCATATTGTATTCCCACTATGGGAAAACACCCTGAAACAAGCAACAGGCACTTATTTAGTGTCCTAATTTCATTATTAGTGCATTTACCTCATTATATGCACTAATTTAATTAATAACCTCAAGATTGGTGCCTATAATTTAACATCACACTTAAAATCACCTATTTAGCCAAGGATTTACCTGTTTAAGCATCTTCAAAGAGACTGTACTCAGTTACCTCACATTTCACACCTTATTTTGGGTTTCTCAATGGTTTCCCAGTAAATATTGGTCATATTTGGATAGGGATTTCACATATTAATTTGGGATTCTTAGCCCTTTCATTTCTGCTGTTCATAACTCTTAATTATGTTCTATATTTATTAATTTTTCTTCCTTATTCTTTTATTTTAAGAAACACACACACATACTCTCATTTTTCTTATTACTCTATTTTTGATGGATTAACACTTGTTATTTATGCATTTTGGCATGTGATATGATTATTCTTTTATTACAGGTTGATCCTTAGGTTAATGGTAATGTGTAACTTCTAATTTAAGGCATCATTGGCATATAAAGGATTGGTAAATCAAGGGAAAACATTGGGGAATTTATGGGTATAAAGGGAGGAGGTTTTTGGGCTTATATTCTATATTCTTTATCATTAAAATTAAAACATATAACAAATACAATTACAATACATTTCATTAGTACTCTTAAAATTCTTTGAAAAGTGTTTCAATTTTTATCTCTATTTTTGTACCAAATATAAATTGCAAACCATTTATCATTAGTGAGATTAAATTACTGAGACCCCTATATTGAGTTATATTTTACTACTTATTGGATTTGTACTATATTATTCATATAGGACCATTAAGATCTTCTAGACAACTGGCTTATCAATATATTAATGTCTATGTACTTGAACTCACCATGAAAAAAGAAATAACATTCATAGTTGACACAAGATTCTGCCTAGTAGAGACATGCTTTATTGTTGTTGGTTAAAGGTTTAGGTGATGAGGGAAGTGTTACTTTTCCACCATATCAGCAAGGGGGTGTGTAAATAAAAAACATGTGAAGCTTTTTCTACCAAAATTAAGTAAACTAGAGTGAAGAGAGACCTAAGGATAGCATCTGCAATTATAATTCATGTGACTTTCTTACAAATCAATCATGGATTTAATGAGTTTGGGAGCAGGAATTAGGAATAGAGATTGGGGTATAAGAAGTAAGATAATGCATTATCATGAACTCCTTTTCCACTAGCCCAACAGCTAATAGATAAGAATCTTTCACAATTGATAATGTCTGATGAGGAAAAAAAATTCCTAATCCTTAATTGCAGATCCTTTAACATTGATACCCCTTATTTTTATTATTTTTCTTTAATCTTATTCTTTTGCCTTCATTTTTTTTAACTCTATCCTTTTCTTTTTCTTTTTCACATTTATTCATATTTTTTCTACTTTATTTTGTTTTTTGTTCTTTCTTTCTTTCTTTCTTTTCTTTTGGTTATTCTTCTTTTTTTCCTTATTTTAATCTCTTTTATTTATTTATTTATTCTACAAATATTATTTTTTTATTTTCTTTCTTTTCTTGATTCTTTTTTACATTTTTCATTTCTTTGTCATTTTTTGTTTTTATTCTTACTTATTTTAAAAAAAAAACTATATATTTTTTTCAATTATTTCTTTCACCACTCAATATGGGAGGCAGACTTGCTAGCAAGTCCATAACCTTCAACCCAAATTCATATCAAATTGAGTAAGCATTGAGGCAGTGATGAAAAAATCCTGAATATATAGTGAGTTTACTTTGAAAAAAATTTGAAGATAAGTTGAAAATTTATTCAAGCATGGGAAATCATCAGAAACATTAATCTTGAAGCTTGAACTACAAGAATTTTTGAAGTAATTTTGAGAAAATTGAACCCAACCACCCAACCAAGCTGGCACATGCAAGATATTATAATTTTTTTTAATATTATAAAAAAATATATTTCTCTTAGTAATTGAACTATAAAACATTTTAAATATTTTAAAATTATTTTTTAGCTCTAAATATATAGATAAATTATACAATATTATAAGAAATTATTTGAGAAAAAAATTCATTGAATTGATGATGTTAATCAAATTTTTTTCAGTAAAAAGTTTCAAATAAATATTTTTATTCTTATTGTTTAAGTACATAATCATGAAAAATTTTCAAGCTTGAAAATATTTGTTCAGGGTTCAGAAATATTTAAAACTCATTATTAGGGGGTATCAATGTTGACCAATCTGCAATTCAATTAATTGTGGATAAAAATCATTATACCCCAATTATCTTCTGAAATTATTTTTGCTAATAATTGGGCTATTATACCTTTTACATGTTAATATTTATCTCTATCTGACATTTTTATCCTCAATTTTTCATAACCACATCTTGGACAACTTTCTGGACATGCCAGCCTCCCTACCTTGCTGAGCACTCCCATCCTGTCTATTCATTCTATCTGTTCAAAAAACCTCCCCATCTCATCTGTTTTTTTCTTCTCCTTTTCATGTTCAAATATCTCAACATGACTCATCATCATAAATATTCTCATTTTCAGCCATCCCCCAGATGTTTTTAAATCCCATTACTCCCTTTTTCCTCCGCTCAGCTGACAAATCAAAGAACATTCAACTAAAAAAAGGTTATCATCTCATACTTAAAAATGGCTGAAAACTAAAACTAATTATGATTCTTGTTTTGGTACTGAGAATGCAACTAAAGTAGGACATCCCCCTGCATCAAAAATCAATGGATGTCTTCTAATGGCTAATGAATTCTGAAATAAGACAAATGGAAGGATTAATCTTTTGCCTAAGCAGATGTCTTAAAAATTCAAGAACTATCAAGCCAAATACAAGAAGGCTAAGACTCTTTCATCTTCCACTGCTTTTGGTATTACCGACATTGATATCAGTAAGGGCATTAAATCTTTAGATCACAAACTTCATTAATTATGTCCTAACTATAAATAGATGGATTCTATATTTGGAGAGAAAGCTAATTTTAATCCTGAAAAAATGCTGGGTGGAGAAGATGATATCTTCAAACATCATTTCAAGAGAAGTCTTTTTCCTTCTGCTTCTACTCAAGCCTCCCCTCATTTGAATTCCACAAATTAAGATATCTATTCAATAGATTCTTATGGCAATATAAACCAACCTGATTTTACTCCATTGAGATTATCCTTCTTGTCTATTTGTTTATTTTTTTTTATTCAAATCTCTTTTTTATATTTCTAAAATGGCTAATGAGTGAAATGAGGATCCTCAATAAAGCAAGTCTGAAGCTAGAATAGGAGAAGAAATTTGAGCTTTCTTTAAAGAGGGATGAGAAAGCACATGACTCGGAGGAGATGAAATTTGAGATAAAGAAATAGGAGAAGGCTCTTGAGAAAAATTTCCTATTGGATCAAATAAAACTCAAGTATCAACTTGAAGGTTGTTCAAAAAAGAAAGTTTTCTTGCTAGAATGAGTTAAAGCTAATAATTCTGTTGAGCAAATTTAATGCTTAATGAAAATTTTTGATGACTAGTTTTTTTTATTTCATTAATATTTAATTCCAAATTTCTTTAGAAATTTATCTTGATAGAATGCATAAAAGCTAATAAATCAGTTGAGGAAACTGACTTCTTAATGAAAATTTTGGATGACTAGTTTTTTTTAGCTTTTTTGTTCAAATTTTAATCTAACTTTTTTTAAACATTTTCTTGATATAGTGCATTAAAGCTAATAGATCTGTTGAGGAGATTGACTGTTTAATGAAAGTGTTTGATGATGAGCTTTTTTTATTTTTTCATTCGTAGTTCATTCATAATTTTTTTCAAGTCAAAAAATTTACACATCTTATTTGAAAATTTGGCAATACACCCCCTGAAATTTACTCTGCAAGGGGGTAAGGATTTCAAAATGTTCATTCTATTTCATACATAATTAAGTAAATCAATTAAAAAAGATATTCAACCAAGTAAAGGAATCCTGAATACTAGCTGTCAATGATTTCATGAGCAAAGTCAAAGATAAAATATGACAAGAATGGCATTATGAACTCATTCATAGAATATAATTGAATGAAAACCTTTATACAGCACAAGGGCTTGATTGTACAATACTTAATTTGATTGATTATCTTTAATAACTGATAAATTAAAAATTTAAGAAAAAAAATCAAAAATTGGAAATCCTTTAATTACCATATTTAGATTCCCTCCCTCATGTTTTGGTAGCCATGGACCCTTCACCCCTTACCTTGCTTACCTGGTTTATCAAACTTTTATTGATCTGAAAAGAACAACCAAAATGAGTAAACTTTTAGCAAGATTCCAATCCAGAAGGTTCCTTAGTGGTTTGATGATTATCTCTTGAATGATTCAGAATTGCCTCCAAAATCCTGTTTCCTAATCCAAATTCCATGATAAATTGATTATCAGAAAATTATAGTCCATGGCCTTTGATTTTAGCAGGTGAAGGGATCAGTCTTCTATTAATAGGATTGTTAAAAGAGAAAAGCCAAAAAGTAAGCATGTTAGAATAAGTTTTGTCAAAATGGCTCTGGCTATGAGATCCTCCATAGCTGATAATAACATTAAAATATAAGATATAATCATTACTGAGTTTAAACCATTCTATATTTGTCCAATTGAGAAGTCCAGCTTTATTAGCCAGTTTTTGATTAGATTGAAATGCACAAATACATAATTTTTTCTAGTGATTGGTCAATAATTAATTGAGTGATCCTAAGATTTTGGAGAAAAAATCCTAGATAATAATCAGATAAAAGTTTAAGTGGCTTTATTCTCTAATTATGCAAAATAAAAACAAAGAAAAATTAAGTGATATTTGGAAAAAAAGGCTTAACTTTAAAGGTCAATGTCTCAGGAACCAATGAGCCAAATTTAAATCCGTATATGTGAAATGATAGATAGGCTTCAGAAGAGTCTTCAGCTAAGAGAAATGTGATTTAAATAAACCTAATCCTAATTTTTTACATAATAAAATGAAATATAAAAATTTAAATTATGACAAAAAGGCTTAACTTTAATGGTCAATATCTCAGCAACCACTGAAACAAATTTGAATCAGATTGTGGGAAATGAAAGGAAGCCTTCAAGAGAATTTTCAGTAAAAATGAAATTAAATTCCAATAAACCTTAACCTAATTCAAAGTCTGATTATCAAAATTTTACAAAAACTTAAAAATTGGTAATGGAGATGAGAACAAAAAGAGTTTAATAAGTTCACTGTTATCCAGATAAGAGTCATACATATATTAAAGTATGAAATTTTCATAGAAGGAATGAGATATCATATAGGCATGAAAAAAAGGAGATGAAACTTACCTTTATTGAAAAGTAGGAAAAATAGAGTGAGAAAGATTAATGTTTGAATTATGGGGAAATGAATGTGAAGTAAGTGAAATGCATAAAGAATGAGAAATGTATGTGTTTTAATGACATGGAACCAAATAAAGGGAAACAGGGAAAAGGGGGGATAATTATAATTTCAAGGAGAAATGAAGAGTAGGGTGATGGAGCTAAAAAATAAAGTAAAGAGGAAGAGAAAAAAAAGGTTAATTTTACCATAAAAATCAAAAATAACCACTCACAAAAAAATGAGATACAAAAAATAAAAAAAACAGAAAAAAAAACAAAAAAACCATAATTAGCAATCAAAAAATCAAAAAAATGAATAAAATGACTTACCTGGAGAGATGAGATGAGAAAATAAATAAAACCAAATTGTTTGAGGGATGTTTGAGGAGAGGAGGAAAGGATATGAGGGATGAATGAAAAAAACAGTGAAAAATTATGCAATTTCAGAAAATATGCAATTTCATGTTTAACTGGTGAATTAAAACAAATGAGACATCCAAAAAAGAGACATTCAGAGTAAATTTAAAATAAAAATGAATATGAAAAAAATAAAAACACCAAACCAAGTGAATAAGTCACACATGCTGAAAATCTGGAGAGTATGAAAAAAAATTAAAAGGCTTGTGTTTCAAAATGTTGGAGGGTGATTGGAATAATGACAGAGCGTATGCTGGTGGAAAGAATGTTTTGTGATTCAAGTGAGGGGAGAGCTGGTGCAGTTTTTGGATCCTCTTCTTCATAAAGATCATTTAAAATACATATAAGATAAAGTGTCTTCCAAACCCAAGTCAGAATCAGAGTCAGAACTTAAATTTAAAGTGATAGCATTCATAGCTGGTTGAAGTTGCTTCCCAGTAAAGAGATGCTTTATTATTGTTGGTAGAAGGTTTAGATGATGAGTGGGAAGTAGGAATTTACCACCAACTGAGCAGGTGGGGTATGTAGATAGAAAAAAATTTTATGTTTTGTCACAAAAATTAAGTAGCATAGAGTGAAGAGAAACATAAGGATGAGAAGAAATGTTTTGTGTTCACCACCAAAATTAAGTAGCATAGAGTGAAGTAACATATAAAGATGTCATCTGTAATTATATGTCATGTGACTTGCTTACAAATCAATCATGGACATTATGAGTTTAATATCAGGAATTAGGAATTGAAATTGGGGTATAAGAGGTGGGATAATGCATTATTGTGCAATCCTTATCCACTAGTCCTGGGGCTAGTGGATAAGAATTATCCACAATTAATATTGTCTGATCCAGGCAAAAAAAACTTCTGATCCCTGATTGCGGATCCCTGAACATTGATACCCTCTAATAATAAATCTAGTTAAGGTTATAATCTTTGAAATTTATTTCCATACATATCTCAGATGTTTAAAAAATATATGGGTACTACTTTAAAATAATTAAATTGAAATTATCTTCACTATATCCAACAAGTAAGTGTCAAATTTTTATGGGAATAAAAATATGACTATTAAAAAGTGCTTAATATATATAAGCTTCTCCTTTGGTTTCATGCCATTCCACTTTCCATTCCTTATATTTTATTGTGTATTTATATAATTTCATGTTCTTTAAGATTTTTTTTCTCACTACTTTTTTTCCTACTCTTGTGCATACCAATCTCCTACCCTCTAGCATTCACTCCCACTCTTAGATTTTAATTTAATATCCCCATCCCTCTCCCCTCCTATACACTTGTGCCCCTTTCTTCACCCCCATCTCTCATTGTTAACCCCAACTCATTTTTTTGATGCCCATTTAATCCCTTTTTCTCCCCACTATTCCCCTCTACACCCCTCTACACCCCAGCTCACTGAACCCCACTTTGTTCACTCTCATTTCCACCTTTTTACTCCATAGGTATTGAAAGAGGTGATTTAGTAAGAAAACAGGGTGGATTTAGAAGAAAGGGGCTGGATTGAGTTGGGGAAGAAATAGTTGAGGTGTAGAGAAAAAAAAGTACATATACAAGCAAGAGAGATGTGATGGGGTACAAAAGGGGTGTTATGGGATTGAGGGAAAAATAGAAGGCTTAAAAGCAATCAAAAAGTGATGGCTTTGTGTATGGAGGCATTTGAAAGGGGTAAGGAAGGATGAGTAGAAAAGAAAAAGATCTCAGGTGGGGTGAAAAATAAATGGGGAGGGGAGGAAAGGGGTGAGAAGAGTTGTAAAATAGGCTGGAGAGGGCTGGAAAGTGCAGCAAGATTATAAGGAAAGTATTTGAAAGGGGAGGGGTGTGAATAAAAATTAAAAGGGCAAAAAATCAGGAGAAAGGTGAGGAGATGTGAAAAGTTTGTCAAATGAGGTAGCACAAATTGAAGTTGTACTCTATATTTTGGCCAAAAAAAAATATTCACCCTGTCAGTTTTCAGTAATTCTGTTCTATATTTTAAAATAATCAATAACTCTACTGTATTTTGATATGTACAAATTTATCCACAAACAATACAGATTAATTGGCTGCTGGTATTATAAGCTTCAATAAATGGTAGAATATTTCTTAGTATATAGATGTTAGTTATAAAGCACTATTTCACTATTTTACAAATTATTTTACAAAACACTTCTAATAACTACACATTGGATAGAAAAAAAACAAAACAAGAAAAATTTCAAAATAATGAACAAAACCTACGTTAAAATTTTAAATTGATGGCCTTATCAATTTCATGAGATGAATGTATTTAGCTTTTTATTTAATCGTTAGCTCTGTTGATTCCATTCCAAGTAATTTTGAATTTAATTATTGTATTTAAATAAGGAATTAACACACAATACATTTAAAAATTAAAACATTTTTTCTTGATCTTTTTTTTATGATTTCTATACATACATAAAAAGTGACGTGTAATAAATAAAATTTTAATATAATTAAATAAGTAAGCTTTATTAATATATGTACGATTATCCATTCAGTAAAATAAGAACCCACTTGTTTCCTTTATCTTACTACAATATTTTCATTCCAATGAATATATAAGTTTTATATAAATATATAACTTAGTTTTGATGGAACTTAGCTTTAACTACCAATGAGATCCTGTTAATCATTGTGGTTCAATCTGAGTTTAACTTTGAGAATATTTTTAAAATTTTAAACATTATATTTAAGTATTTCTAATGTGAATATAAGTGTATTTTTATTTCAAAAAATAATAAATTAAATATTTTCAAGTTCTAAAAATAAATAGAGGTGATGTATCATTTTAATCAAATATTATATATAAAATTTTTCTAATTCTATTTGCTGTTATTTTGATATGACTTTTTCTCTGAATGATAGGTTAAGAAAATTTATAAATAAAAAAGTAATTATCAGCCTAGGTATCCCCAGAACTGATTATTTCTTATGTTTAAAGAAAGATAAACTTAATTTTATTAAGCCTATAAGTAAAAAATTATGGTTATAATACTTATATATATGGCTATTATGCTTATATATATATTTGTTGAACTATTAAATGACTTATATAAGTTTAAATAACTTATAAATAGCCCCATAATACTTATTGAGGTGCCAATTGAGTCATAATATACTTATCTTAAGTGATATTAAGTAATTATAGACATACATAAGCTTATATGTATGCATAAACCTCATATTAAGTCAAATATGTAGTTATATTATGTTTATATAGGTCTATAAGCAGGTTTAAACCTCTAATTAGCCAATAAGATTTGTTTTTCTGCTTATTTAAGGTCATATGGACATATTAAATGGACTCGCTACACCTACACAAGCATATACACCTTTTTCAGGAACATATATCCAGTTTGGACAACTTAATCTGCTTCATTTGATGGATTTTCATAGATTTATGGGTTGGGATATGATTAATGGGTAAATAAGGATACTTGGGGATAATATTATAGCTTGGAAAGCATAATTGGTTCCCTTATATGCTTTGGGTTTCATTTTATTCTCTTTTTATGAGTCATTTTACCTGTTTCTTTATGGTATCCACTTTTATCTGTTTTCTCTATTTATGGTATGGGTGTATGATATCATTAATTGTGATGAACGGTCCATACTGGAGGTCTGGGGAGTTAGAATTCTTGAAGTGGAATCCATGGGGAGGTTCAGAGCCCTCAAAGTGCTGTAACAGCCAGGGATATCAGTGACATCATCTGTATTGAAGGTCTGTGCACTCCAGTGAATTTTGGTATAGGTAAGGGAGGATTTGATGGGTTATTGGACATCAATTACTTACTAAAACTCAAATAAATATTATAAAACAATTATTATCATATAAAAATATATAATAAAGCCTTTATAAATTGATATTATCTTTATATTAGTCATAACTATATTTTATTTACCTATTTTTCATCACTAGCCCATACCAATCCAAATATTGTGAGTATATATTGAAAATAGCAATTTTATTAGTCTTCCCCTGAGGTTTAATCACTAAATAATTTTTAAATAAGTAGTCGGACTATTAATATTTACCATTAAATTGTACTTAAATACTAGCATACACTGACAGTAATGAATTATTATATTTAAAAAATGTAGCAGATCTTCTGCTTAATTTAAAATAATATGAAGAAAGATGTTTCTGGTTTTAAATAAAGATTATTAAGATACTTCTTAGTGTCATTTTATTTTTGGATATATATATATATAAGCTAAATTTAAGCCAACAGGATAACCTTTATGTTTTTTTAGAAAAGGGAATAATTATCAATATCATCAATTGATATTTTTATAAAAGAAAATTATAAACCTAATTAGTTGTTAAAATATTTTATGAAGAGTTTAAAAATTATTTTTTTAAATAAATTTTCATAAAAATAAATTAATACTATTACATATTTTTGATAAGGCAAATTACTATGGCCACACAATATGGGGGGAAGACTTGCTAGCAAGTCAGCAACCTTGGAGCCAAACTCACCACAGATTAAACACAAATGGAGCTTTTGAAAAAGGAACCATAAGATCAGGGATGAAAAACACTCATCAGAACAGTTTTAGGTGGGTATTCATTTAGAGCTCAGTATGGGCTCAGGATGATTTCAGTCTGAGTTCCATCTGAGTTCAGGTTGGGGACTTGCTAGCAAGTCCACAATCTATATTGTGTAGTGTAAAAAGATTTATAGAGTCTCTTTTCAAGTATAATATCATTTTTTTTAATTTATAGACTTTCACTTTTGATAGCACTATAATAAAAGTTTTACCTATCAGTGTGATTATCATATTTCTAACCAATGATTGCTACATACTTAAGCCATATTTTCCTAACTTAAGTGTTATTATTTCATTTTTAGTAATGAATTACCCCTTTGAATATTTTTTCTCAAAAATAAAAGTGTATATCTGAACCATTGTATTTAGTTTATGTTTTAAAAACATTAAAATATATATTTTTATGTATTTTAATTTAAAATATGTAGTAAGTTATATATTAAACAAAAATTAATTTATTTAATGATAGTTTTTTCCCATGTGAATGAATTTCAAGGGATCTTTTTGGATCTAGAAGATTTTATGGTGGTCCAAACAGTGGTGAAGGTGGATAACTAAAAAAGTTAAAATGGGTATGTAATTTTATCTTTATATTTTAATTACTCAAGTAAAAGATAAAAAGATATGATTATTATTACTTATTAATTTTAGATTTTATGCAAATGTAAATACTAAAGGAGTGGTAGTAGTAATATTGTCAGCCAGGCTATTCCAGGAGTCCAGTAAATGATATATAAATTATAAAACCTTAAAAAGTGGGTAAGACTTGTATTTAATGAATATAACTTAATATTTTATTGCATAATGAAATTATATAAGAATTTTATTATATACAAGTGTTACATTAAATTTATTGGTCATATATATTTTTATATACAATTAAATTGAGCATAATATAATATATTCTACAAATAATGGCGCATTTTTATGAATTTAATAATTATAAATTTATATTTAATTAATTAAAAAGAAAAAAAACATATATTATAATTACAAGTGTAAAATTGATTTATAATATATTTAAATTAATTACTTAAATTTATATATTAAATACTACCTCTCATATGATACTAAACAATAATTAGTGGCGCTTCTTTTGACCCTTAAATTGTGTCAGGAAGAAAATCAAATAAATTATAATACTTATTTTATAAAATAGTATTATAAATTCTCAAATTAAATTAATTAATTGTTTCAGTTAAACTAGTTATTAAATTACATAGTGAAAACAATTAATACATATTAATTTACACTGAATTAAAATGATTGCATGCCTTGTTACGTCAAAACATGTTATTTGTTTCACTTAGAAGTGCTGAAAACAGATTGTAATACTTGTTTTGATCTGTTTTTCCCATAGTTCTTAGATCACAGGGTTGTTTAGTTACTCACTATTTTGTATTAACTGATTTGGGAAATTTGGGATGGGAATTTTATATTCTTAATTGGGATTCTTATTATTTTTTGTATAATTTTCTCTTAATTACTATGTTACAAAAGTCTTCTTTTATCTTCTTGTTTTACTTCATTACTATTTTGTATATAGTCACTTGTAGCGCTTCAGAGGACCCATTGCCTATAAAAGGGCCTTGGATAATCCCCTGTAGAAGTATCACTTATTACACACTCAACAATTTAAAAATAAAATTATTACGCTTATTATTATTTTTATTAGTATTAAATTCTAATTAAAAATTCTAAATAACAATTTGAAGGTTGCCTTAAGTCTGATAGTAATTATAGTGTTTGCCGCGCAGAACTCTTACTTAAACAATATTAAATATTAATAAAACCAATTTGTTGTCACCTCTCAAATCACTCGTCGTTGCTTTCTCTCAAATAAATTAAATAATTTCAATTGTTTTTATTTCCTTTATTTCTAAACTACTATCTCCTTCTTGTCCTCCTCTCTTTTCTTCCCTCTTCTCTTATATCTTCTAGACGACTGACCGACAACTGAGGGCCTTTCCAAACGACGACGACGATCGAGCCTGGCGACGAACGACAAAACGCACGGACCACCTAGCAAAACGAAACTTTTGCCGCGACTGTGTTTCGAACTTGGGTTAGACATCTTAGGTTTATATAATATTAATTTTTATATTATTTTGAAGTGATTTTTTCGATCACTATAGTAAGTTCACCTTTGCGCCTCTCACTCATATTACTATATTTTTATTGCAATAACAGTGATTGTGGCTTAATTGCTGATTCACTGAGTGTAAGTGTTCAATTTTTAAAATTTTTTTTTTCCTAGTTGACCATTATAGAGTGTTAAATCCTCTTAGTCATAGAAGAATTGACATTATTATTAATACAAATTGAATTATTAATTTAATTTTTTTTTATTATTAATTATTGTTAATTTTGGTTGACTTAAAAGTAAATTGTGCTTAGTCCCAATATATTGCCATATTTAATATTGGTAATTAATTGGTTGAAATAACTTACTTGTTATTCCCAATTTAACCTTGCAATCCATTTTTTTTTTTTTTAAAAAAAAAAATTAATTTTTTAATTATTACTTTATATTGAAAATTATTTTTTCTATAATTTAATTAATTAAATATTTTTTTTTTTTTTTTATTATTTGGAGCAATTATTGACTAACTTTTATTATTTTTTTATAAAGTAAAAAGTAAATTATAAATCTTCCCACTAGTATGTCCAACAATTTGGCAGAAAAAATGGATAACATGCAAGTGGATGAGATAGAAATTGACTATGATGCTGACACTGTAAGTTCTCCTAAAGTTGGTCATAAAAAATCTTATGCTAACACAAAGAATTCACATACTGCAGGATGTGGAAATGACAGGAAATGCAAACAAACCAAACCCCCTTCCCCCAGTACCACAGAAGGAAGTAAAGCCTCTAGTGCCTCAAGAAGGTCTTCCAAAAGGCTTCAAAATAAAAAAGCTTCCTCTGCCACAACAAATCAGCAACCTATCCAGTCATATAAAAGAGTTGAAGACAGAAAATATGACGTACAAAGCAAAGGTAGACACATTGTGGGATCAGGTCCAAGAACTCAGGAACCAGATTCAGGCCCAGGCCCCTCCTCAATTGCCTCCCAATCAGCTTCAATTTCAGGCTCAACCTTCACAGCCACCCAGCTCAACCATCCAAAATCCAAATACTATGGAAGTAGAGCAATGGAAATTGGATTATCTAATGAGTCACTACCAACAGAATGTGCAACACCCGCCTCATCATCAGCCTGGCCCATCCAGAACACCCAATTTCCATCCACCTCCTCATCCCTACCAACAAGGCAGGAGAAAGAAGGCCCAAGCACATTCCCAAAACCAGTCCCAGGGGAAGTTTCCTCCTCTGCCATGGTAAGTAATTTGGTTGATTGTCACTTGGGTATGTTTTCTAATAAATCTTCTTCTGCAGGTAATATTATTGAACATGGTGAAAGAACAGTTAAACCTGTTAAAAGACAGCTTCCTGTAACTAGTAGCCCTATTGATGTAATTAGAAAATTGTCATTTGATGAACCTTTACATTTAACTTCTACATCTTTAATTAATCCTTCTCTTGCAATTAAAAATGATTCTGTTCCCCCTGAAATCTATACCTTAATTGAAAAAACTTCTGAGGAAATATTGAAAGATACCCTTGATTTTAATATTGTGAAAGACAAACATGTGAGAGACGTGTTAATCCATGAAAATGATAGATTAAATAATTTACACTTGCAATGTAAAGTGAGTTCTTCTGTACAAGATACAGCTTATTTAAAAATCAAAGAAACCTTAAATATTGTTCTTAGTCAACAAAAACAAATAAGAAGTGACCATAGAGCTATCTCAGATAGAAATATCAGTCTACATAAGACCTTGAGTGAATTGAAACCCCTTATTGAGGAAAATTATTCATTCAAAAATGAAATAAAATCTCTACAAAATGAGTTTAAGAAGCTAAAAAATGATTTCCATGCACTAAGTACCAAACACTCAGTTTCTGAGGACAGGAATGTTCTATCTCTTGCAAAAGTAAATGACCAGATGTCTGAAATTCCAAGAATAAGAAACTATGTGTCTGACCTACAGGAAAAGTTCTCAACCTTAACCATCAATAATGAATTAAATGAGATTTCTGCGAATAAGCTGCATAAAAATAAAGGGAAAAAACCTGAACAAAGTTCATCCTTTCTTCCTCATATTTCAACCATTAAACAAACTGACAATGAGTCTGTAAAATCTTTTGCTACTAGCAAAAAATCTTGTGATGGTCATGCACCAGCTGTTTCTGTAAATAATGAAATTTCTGAACACCTGGCTAAACTTCAGGAATTATTACTAATGAATAATTCAAACCAAAAAGTAGACCATCCCAGTAGTCAGAAAAATTGGCCTAAGTTAGACCAATATCCTACCTTTGATGGTGATTCTTCCTCTGATTGGCAACACTTTATCCAGAGAATTGATAATTTAAAGAGATCTTATAAACTACCTGATGAGGAAATTGTTTCTAAGCTAATTTCTTTATTTTCCAATGTAGCTTTGATGTGGTATGAATCTGTCCTCTTAGATAACAATCATTATACATGGAATGATTGGAAATCCTTGATTGAGAATCAGTTTGGTGGTTCAAAATTCAGGTTAGCTCAGCAAAGACTGTATGAGAATACTAGATATGTATCCTCCTCTGTTGAAAAGCCCATTGTTTTTCTGATGAAAATAACTAAAATCCTTAGAGCAATTGATCCAAAGATGGATTATGATATTTGGAGAGATAAAATCTTGTATAAATTACCAAATTCACTTAGGGATTTGATTGTTGCTAGAACTGAGCATGTAAGGGAAAATTCTTCTTTCATTAATATCTGTAATGAAGTACTACTCAACCATAGATATGAACCAAAGAATTACCTTAGTAAATCTTATAATGATCAGAATAAACCTTCTATAAAGCTCCCAGAAAAATCTGGTAAACCCTCTGCCCCAGTTGCACCTAAAAAATATGCAACAAATACTTGTTATAAATGTAACAAACCGTGGCAGAAGGGTCATGTTTGTGACAAGAAAATTCATCTTGTTGAACAAAATGAAGACACTGATGAAATTGAACTTGATTTCAATAATTCTTCCAGTGACTGTGAAAGTAATATCTCCTATGACAATGAATCTGTTAAAGATGTTTTAATGTTGGAACATGATGTCCATTATTTAAATAATATATCTGAAGATTGTGTATTGAATTTATCTTCAGTAGAAAATGCTGAGATAATTAAAGATATTACTAACAATTCTATTCCTATATCCCCTTTAAAGGCACCTGTTATCATTAATGGTAAAAATGTTGATGTAGTTCTTGATTCTGGTGCTGGAGGAAGTGTAGTATCTGAAAAAGCTTTGGCTTCAGTGGATAAGGAATATTTGAGTAAATTATTGCCTATAACTTCTGAAAAATGGAGAGGGTATGGTTCTACCTTATTTCCTATTGGCAAATACAAAACCTCTGTATTCTTCAAATATAATGGTGGTTTTGTCAGAGCTATTTGTGAGTTTGTTGTCATGAAAAATGATAATTTGAGCAATTGGTTTATTATGGGAAATGATATTTTAACCATGTTTGGTGTGAAACTGGACCCAGCAAATAATTGCTTTACCTTAGGAATGAATGGGAAAAGAAAATTCAAAATTTCTTCTCCTAAACCTTCTGGGCATTTGTTGAAATCTTGTAACTCACTGACCCAATGTAAAGGTAGAACAACAACTGAAATGGATGATTTATTACATGAAATAAATACCGCTTCTTTTGGTGATCATTTGACTAATGAACAAAAGGATTCTATTGTTGCCTCTATTACCTCTTTCCCTATGGCTTTTGCTCATGGTTCTCATGTCTTGGGAATTGTTCAGGAAGAGATGAAAATTACCTTATCCTGTAATTTGAGTGATATTCCTCCTTCCCTTAAGAAAAAACCATATCCTGCTTCTCCATCAAAAAGAAAAGATATTGAAGATAATATTGAAACATTATTGAAAATGAATATCATTGAGAAAGTGAATGTCACCCCCAAATATTGTGTCATCTCCCCAGTCTTGATTTCATATGAAAAAGATAAAGCTGGATTATGTGGAGATTACAGAGCTTTAAATACTTATACTGTTGATGATATTTATCCTTTACCCAGAATTAATTCAATACATGCTACCTTGCAAGGTGCAAAATTTATTAGTTGTCTGGATGGTAATAAAGGTTATCATCAAGTTCCAGTTGAGAAAAATTCTCAAAATTTTTTGCTTATTGCTACTCATATGGGAATATATAAGTATGTTAGGATGCCATTTGGCCCTAAAAATGCTCCTTCAGTTTTCCAGAAAGTCATGGATAACACTTTCCATCAAGAAATTATTGAAGGTTGGCTCATGGTTTATATTGATGATATTATTGTTTTTTCTAAAACTTTTGATGAACATATGATTCACTTGAATAAAGTTTTCCAAAAAATGGATGAAATCAATATGACCTTATCCTTAAAAAAGTGTAAATTTGGTTTTCAATCTTTGAAAGTCCTTGGCCATGTTGTGTCAGGCTTACAAATTTGTGTAGACCATAATAAAGTTGCTGCCATTCAAAATGTTAAAGCACCAACTTCTGTAAGAGAAATCCAAAGTTTTTTGGGTATGTGTGGCTATTATAGACAATATATTAAAAATTATCAGGTCATAGCCTTGCCTCTTACAAAACTCACCAGAAAAGATGTTGCTTTTCTCTGGAATGATGACTGTCAGAAAGCTTTTAATACATTGAAAAGTTGCTTAATGACAGCCCCTATATTGGCTCTCCCAGATTTTAACAAGCCATTTGTACTTTATACAGATGCTAGCTTTATTGGTCTGGGTGCTGCCCTTCACCAAAAGCAAATTATTAATGATAAATCCTCAGAGGTTGTAATTTGTTATATTTCAAGAACCTTAAGAAATAGTGAATTGAAATATGGTGCCACTCAATTGGAGTGCTTAGCAGTTGTTTGGGCTCTTGAGAAACTTCATTACTACTTGGATGACCAAAAATTTGAGTTGGTAACTGACTGTAGTGCTGTGAAATCTCTCTTAAACCTCAAAACACCTAACAGACATATGTTCAGGTGGCAACTTGCTGTTCAGGAATACAGAGGAAGGATGACTATTATCCACAGAGCTGGAAATGTTCACTCTAATATTGATATGCTCTCCAGATTGCCTCTGCCAAATAATGACTCCAATCCTGCTTATGTACCTGAGGATGACACTGTTCATATACATGGTATATTTATAGTTGATATGGAAGCAGAGTTATTACAATTAATACTGGATTCATATGATAAAGCTTCTGACTTAAATAAATTAGTTACTATTTTGAATGATCCTAAGAATGCTTCAATTCAATCATTAATAAAAACTCTTCCTGCAAAGTACCAATATGCTTTAAATAAAGGAAAGTTTTCTATTGAAGATGGTTATATATATTATAGAAGGAAGCTTACCAATGTAATTGTTATTCCTCCTTCAATGAAAGAAACTATCCTTAAACTTTGTCATGATGACATATTAGCTGGTCATTTTGATCTTGAAAAAACATTGATTAGAATTAAAAACACTGCATGGTGGGCTAATATGTCTGAAGACACAAAATTATATGTTGAATCTTGTGATTCCTGCCAAAAATCTAAAAGGTTAACAGGTAAAAGGGCAGGGTTATTACAACATATTGAAGCACCTAGTGCTCCCTGGCAAATCATTAATATGGATTTTGTCACTGGTCTTCCTGTTGCAGGTAAAGACAGCTTTAACTCTTGTTGGGTAATAGTGGATAGATTCACGAAAATGTGCAAATTTATTCCAACCCACAAAGATGTATCCACCAAAGAATTAGCTTTCTTATGGTGGTCTTACATGTTTAATATTATTGGTTTTCCAAAAGCCATTATCTCTGATAGGGATCCAAAATTCACTTCTGAGTTTTGGACCTCTTTGATGGATATTTGTGGCTGTGAGTTAAAATTGTCTACAGCTCATCATCCTCAGACTGATGGTCTAGCTGAAAGAATGATTCAAACTCTGGAAGATATGATTAGAAGGTATTGTGCCTTTGGTTTTGAATATAAAGACAATGACAGATTTACTCATGATTGGGTCACTCTTTTGCCTGGTCTTGAATTTGCATATAATAGCACTGTTCATTCTGTCACTGAGAAAAAGCCTTTTGAGCTTTGGTTAGGTTATGTCCCAAACACTCCTGCTCAGATTCTCAATAATAAATTACCTAAGTTGGAACTGCACCCTGGTGTAAAATCTTTTATGCAAATGCAACAGCTCTGCAGAAAACATGCTCAAAGTTGTATTGATAAAGCATTTGAATATGAAAAGAAAAGATGGGATAAATCCCATAAAGAATACACATTTAACAAGGGTGATGAAGTGTTGATCTCTACTGTCCATTTCAATTTACAAGGTAACCACAAATTAAAAGATCCTTTTGTAGGACCATTTGTTGTTAAAAGAATGGTTGGTGATAATGCAGTAGAAGTTGTATTGTATTCTCCATATGATAGGAAACATCCTGTCTTTCCCATTTCTTTACTTAAACCTTATACTTCCAACAGTGACTTATTTCCAAAAAGAAGAGGAAGACCTAAGAAGAACCCTCAGGAAGTCACAGAAACAGCAGAAATTGATAAAATTCTCAATGATAGAATTATCACTTCTGAAAGAGGTACTGAATATTTATTGAGATATAAGAACAAATCATCTGAACATGATGCATGGATACCTGGCAAAGAAATTTCAAATCTGCCTGCTCTGTTGAAAAAATACAAAAAGAAAAAATCTTAGCATTTTTTTTATTGTTTTTTTTAGAGTGAGGGAGTGTCAGCCAGGCTATTCCAGGAGTCCAGTAAATGATATATAAATTATAAAACCTTAAAGAGTGGGTAAGACTTGTATTTAATGAATATAAATTAATATTTTATTGCATAATGAAATTATATAAGAATTTTATTATATACAAGTGTTACATTAAATTTATTGGTTATATATATTTTTATATACAATTAAATTGAGCATAATATAATATATTCTACAAATAATGGCGCATTTTTATGTATTTAATAATTATAAATTTATATTTAATTAATTAAAAAGAAAAAAAACATATATTATAATTACAAGTGTAAAATTGATTTATAATATATTTAAATTAATTACTTAAATTTATATATTAAATACTACCTCTCATATGATACTAAACAATAATTAGTGGCGCTTCTTTTGACCCTTAAATTGTGTCAGGAAGAAAATCAAATAAATTATAATACTTATTTTATAAAATAGTATTATAAATTCTCAAATTAAATTAATTAATTGTTTCAGTTAAACTAGTTATTAAATTACATAGTGAAAACAATTAATACATATTAATTTACACTGAATTAAAATGATTGCATGCCTTGTTACGTCAAAACATGTTATTTGTTTCACTTAGAAATGCTGAAAACAGATTGTAATACTTGTTTTGATCTGTTTTTCCCATAGTTCTTAGATCACAGGGTTGTTTAGTTACTCACTATTTTGTATTAACTGATTTGGGAAATTTGGGATGGGAATTTTATATTCTTAATTGGGATTCTTATTATTTTTTGTATAATTTTCTCTTAATTACTATGTTACAAATGTCTTCTTTTATCTTCTTGTTTTACTTCATTACTATTTTGTATATAGTCACTTGTAGCGCTTCAGAGGACCCATTGCCTATAAAAGGGCCTTGGATAATCCCCTGTAGAAGTATCACTTATTACACACTCAACAATTTAAAAATAAAATTATTACGCTTATTATTATTTTTATTAGTATTAAATTGTAATTAAAAATTCTAAATAACAATTTAAAGGTTGCCTTAAGTCTGATAGTAATTATAGTGTTTGCCGCGCAGAACTCTTACTTAAACAATATTAAATATTAATAAAACCAATTTGTTGTCACCTCTCAAATCACTCGTCGTTGCTTTCTCTCAAATAAATTAAATAATTTCAATTGTTTTTATTTCCTTTATTTCTAACCTACTATCTCCTTCTTGTCCTCCTCTCTTTTCTTCCCTCTTCTCTTATATCTTCTAGACGACTGACCGACAAATATAATAATTTTTGGGTTGTAACTAAAAATGTATAAAAAATAAAGAATGATTGAAAACAGCACAAAATAGAAGGCCTTTTATTGGCAGAAAGTGTCAGGCTAAGATCAACTAAATAGACGTGAATTAGCTTGAAAAGTCTTTGTCTAGAAGATTTAAATGGTCCTATATAAATACTGTAGTAAAAATCCAACAAATAGTAAAATATAATTCAGAATAAAGGTTTCAGTAATATAATTCTCACTATTCTTATATGTGGCTTACAATCTTTTTAGTTGGTAGAAAAATAGATTCAATAATTTCAGATACTATTCAAAAGTCTTATAAAAGTACTAATTGAGTTTTATTGTAATTTGTTTGGTTATATTGGATAAATTGAAGTGATAATGAATGTAGAAAACAAGACCCAAAACCTCCTCCTTTTATACACACTGAGTTCCCCAATAAATCCCTTGATGTACCATCCAATACAATGTTAATGATGCCTCAAACAACTAATAGACCTCTCCATCAACACCCCTAGTGACCCATGATATAATTAGACAAGCAACAACCACCAAAATCCTATTAATAATAAAGGAGATCCATCAAAATTAAAGAAAAGACAAAAAGAGAGTATATGCGTATAAAAAAATGATATAAAAGATTAAAGGAGACTTTTTAAGGTTAATAATAGCTTAATAATAAGGGGAATATACTGTAGAAATGTAGGGGCAAATCCTGACATTATACTACGTGAAACTCCCATCCAAAAATAACCAATATTGACTGAGAAACCACCCAAAAACTTAAAAAAGAGCGTGAGATGTGGGGTAACTACATGCAGTCCTTGGCAGGTGCTTGCACGGGTAAATCCTTGACTAAATTTAGGCAAATTTAAGCGTGGTGATGAAATAAGGTGCCAAGAGTGAGGTTATTAATGAAATTAGTGCATATAAACAAGGTCAATGCACTATTAATTAAGCTAGGACACTAAATAAGTGCCTGTCGCCTATTTTAGTGTGTTTCCACACAGTGGGCGTAGAATGTGGGGGTAATTATAGTGTGAAAAAGCTAACTTTGCTAAAAATGAAGCTATTCACATGGGAAAAAAGTAGACAGTATGTGGCCAGTACACAGAAGCCATTTCTGGCATAAAAAACACCAAATTTGAAAAGTGTTATTTTTATGCATTTATATAGCCAAATCAATAGTCCTAAATGAGCCCAATTGATATGTTATAGCACATTTTTGATATTTTCAATTTTATAGCGCATATAGTCAACTTTTAAGTGAAATAAAGTGCATTTCTTGTTTTTTGCATAAAACAATGAATATAACAGCTTTAAGTGTACTTAAAAATTATGTAGACTTATACTTAAGGCTCTTAAGATTACCCTAACATATTCCAACTTAATATTAAGTACATAAGACCTATAAAAGGTGGATATATGCGTGTATATAAGGTGTTATAATGGCATTTTTTGTGTATTTATCATAATTTTACTTATGTATACTATTTGTGTACTCTTATTTATTGTTCCCATGTATAGTTCATGTGTTTAAAATAACTTATAAGCACTTTTTACTCAGTCCTGGGTATATACAGGCTGACACTCACCCACCCAAAAAAAACAATAAAAAAATGATAAGTTATACATTTTATTTATTAATTTGTAATTTTCAGGTATTCAGATTAATTCTGTAGCATTAAAGATTATACTTTAAAGAAATAAAACATAATAAAATATTGTGAGTACTGGTTTTTAACCCCTCAGCTGGTTGAACAGAAATTTATTTCTGTTTAAATTTTCTAAGAAGGGTGGATAAATTAGAAATTTCTTTTTCAGGTATTCATTTATCAAATTCATTTGATTTCCCTTTAAATCTTAGTAAATACTTAGTTCCTTTTTCTTTAGTAAGGATTCTTTTCTTGAGTATTTTTTCAATCTCTGCTTTTTCCACAATTTCTTCAGATTGCTTTTTAGGCCTTCCCCTTCTTTTTGGAAACAAGTCAGGAACATTTGCATGGTAAGGTTTCAATAATGAGATAGGGAAAACTGGATGTTTCCTATCATATGGAGCATATAATATGACTTCCACTGCATTATTACCAACCATTTTACTTACTACAAAAGGTCCTACAAAGGGATCCTTTAATTTAACATTACCTTGTAAGTTAAAATGTAGTGTTGATATTAGGACTTCATCTCCCTTCTTGAATTCAAATTCTTTATGAGATTTGTCCCACCTTTTCTTTTCATATTCAAATGCTTTTTGTATGCATTCTTCTGAATGCTTTCTACACATTTGTTGCATATGAATAAAGGATTTAGTATCAGGGTGTATATCCAACCTTGGTAATTTATTTAAATGATTTACTGAGGTATTTGGTACATATCCCAGCCAGAGTTCAAATGGTTTCTTCTCTGTTACAGAATGGGTTGTGCTGTTATAAGCAAATTCAAGGCCAGGAATTAATGTTACCCAGTCATGTGTGAATTTCTCATTGTCTTTGTATTCTAATCCAAAGGCACAATATCTTCTGATCAAGCCTTCTAGAGTTTGTATCATTCTCTCAGCCAGCCCATCAGTTTGTGGATGGTGTGCTGTGGACAATTTCAATTTACAAACTGATACTTCCATCAAAGATGTCTAGAACTCTGAAGTAAATTTAGGGTCTATGTCAGAGATTATGGCTTTGGGGAACCCAGCAGTATTCATCATCTAAGTCCACCATATTAATGCCAAGTCTTTTGCAGATACCTCTTTATGGGTAGGGATAAATTTACACATTTTTGTTAGTCTATCCACAATTACCCAGCAAGAATTGAAACTTTCTTTTCCTGCTAATGGCAAGCCAGTTACAAAATCCATGTTTATAATTTCACATGGAGCTTTTGGCTGCTCTATTTGTTGTAACAACCCAGCTCTCTTCCCAGTTAATCTTTTAGATTTCTGACAAGAGTCACATGTTTCAGTGTATTTTTGTACATCTTCTTTCATGTTTATCCACCAGGCTGTATTTTTAACTCTGGTTAATGTTTTGTTAAAGTCAAAATGACCAGCTAAGATGTCATCATGACAAGTACTCAACATTAACTCTTTTATAGTAGGTGGTATTACTATAACATTACTTAACTTTTTCCTGTAATATATACATCCATCTTCAATTGATAGTTCACCTTTTTCCAAAGCATTTTTATACTTTGGATTCAATGTTTTAATTAATGCACTCATGGAGGCATTTGTTGGATCATTAAGAATGGTAGATAGTTTAGACAAATCTTTATCAGATGAATAATTTTCTAATATAGTTTGCATAAACTCTTCTTCTAAATCCACTATATAAATCCCAAATATATGTATAACCTCATTTTCAGGTACATAAGCTGGGTTGTCAGCATCATTTGGCAAAGGACTTCTAGATAATAGATCCACATTAGAATGCAATGGTTCTGCTCTGCGAGTGATTGTCATTATTCCTCTGTACTCTTGTACAGCTAGTTGCCATCTAAAAATGTGCCTATTAGGTGTTTTCATGTTTAGCAATGATTTTACTGCACTGAAATCTGTTATAAGTTCAAACTTCTGGTCTTCCAGATAGTAATGAAGCTTCTCCAAAACCCACACCACGGCTAAACATTCTAGCTGTGTGGCACAATACCTTAATTCAGTTTTTCTTAAGGCGCTGGATATATAAAAGATAACTTCTTCAGATAATTTTCCATTTATTATCTGTTTCTGCTGTAAAGCAGCACCTAAACCTATGAAGCTTGCATCAGTGTACAAGATAAAAGTTAGGGTGAAATCTGGCAGTCCCAAAATTGGAGCTGTCATTAAACATTCCTTTAATTTATTAAAGGCGTGTTGTCTTTCATTATTCCAAATGAAAGCCTCATTTTTCCTGATTAATGTTGTTGAAGGAGCTGCAATAGATTGGTAATTTTTAATATATTGTCTATAATATCCACACATACCCAAAAAACTTTGAATTTCTTTTACATTCTTAGGTATACCAATGTTTTTAATTTCTGCCACCTTATTCTGGTCAACACAAATTTGTAATCCAGATACAAAATGTCCAAGTACTTTCAAAGATTGAAATCCAAATTTACATTTCTTTAATGGAATTGTCATATTAATTTCATCCATCCTTTGAAATACTCTTTTCAGGTGATTTAAATGTTCATCATATGTTTTTGAAAACACTATGATGTCATCAATATAGACAAATAGCCATCCTTCAAACATTTCCTGATGAAAAACACTATCCATCAATTTATGGAAGACTGAAGGCGCATTCTTTGGGAAAAATGGCATTCTCACATACTTATATATACCCATATGTGTGGTTATTAATAAGTAATTTTGAGAATTTCTTTCCACAGGAATCTGGTGGTAACCTTTGTTTCCATCCAGACAGGAAATATATTTTGCTCCTTGTAAAGTAGCATGGATAGAAGCTATTCTTGGTAGAGGGTAAATATCATCTACTGTGTATGTATTCAGAGCTCTATAATCACCGCATAATCTTGCCTTATCTTTTTCATAAGATATCAATACTGGTGAAGTGACACAATACTTAGGTGTTGTGTCCACTTTTTCAACAATACCCATTTCCAACAACATTTTTATATTGTCTTCAATATATTTCCTTTTTGCAGGAGATGCTGGGTAAGGTTTCTTTTTTAGGCTGCCAGGAATATTATCTAAATCACAGCTTAGAGAGATTTTCATCTCATGGTCTTTGACCAATCCTAGTTCATTTGAACCATGAGCAAATGCCATAGGATATGATTTAATTAATCTCAAAATATTTTCTTCTTCAATTTTTGAGAGTTGAGGACTGAAAGAGGCCTTTTGGATTTCATTTTCCAATTCAACCACTTCATTGGTGGTTCTTCCACCTTGCAGTTGTTCTTCTCTAGGAGAAATGGCATACACTGAATTTTCAGAACATATTTTGAATTTTCTCTTACCATTCACGCCTATGGTGAAACAACTGTTTGCAAGATCTAGTTTAATGCCAAATTTTGTCAATAAATCATTGCCAATAATAAACAAATCCCTACAATTATTATTATCCATTACTACAAATTCACAAACTGCTCTTTCATATCCATTATTATATTTAAAGAATACAGCAGTTTTGTATTTGCCAATTGGATTTAATATTGAACCAAAACCTCTCCAGCTCTTTGTTTGAACAGGTTCTAGTTTTTCTTTATACTTACTGTCAAGTTTCATTAATGTATTAATAGAAACTACACTACCTGCAGCCCCAGTGTCAAGAATGGCATTCATTTCTCTTCCACATATAATAACAGGTGCTCTGATAGGTGTTATTTTGTAAGTATCATGAGATACATCTTTATTTATTTCAGCTTCTTCAATGGAAGTTAAATATGTATCTGTATGAGGTATAGCATCATTCAGGAACATAATATCCTGTTCTAATACAAATATCTCATTTTCATCATCACTTTAAGATATGTTACTTTTACAATCCTCACTGGATTCCACATTTTCATATTCATGATTAGTTGGTTCAGAATTCTGGGAGGTTTCAATAACATTTATTCTCTTCTTACACGTGTGACCCTTAACCCAAGGTTCATTACATTTGTAACAAGTGTTATTTTCTTGTCTCTTAGGGACAAGGGGAGCTGAAGGTTTTTTATTTTCCACTGGCAACTTACTTGTAGTAGGTTTTACCACGTCAACACTTTGTCTGTAATTACTATACTTGGTTTCATACTTGTGGTTTAATAATATCTCATTGCATATATTAATGAATCCAGAGGTATCTCTGATGGTGTCAGTTCTAGCTACAATAATGTCTCTAACTGATATAGGCAACTTGTATATTATTTTTTCTTTCCACTCTTCATAATCCATTTTTGGATCCATAGATTTCATGATTCTTATTAAATTCATTAAGAAGACCACGGGTTTATCTCCAGCATTTGGATTATATATTGTTTTTTCATACAATCTTTGTTGAGTGATTCTAAATTTTGGGCCACCAAATTGCCTTTCAATTAGTGCCTTCCATTCATCCCAGGAGTAATTAATTCCCTCACTCAATACAGACTCAAACCATAATAAGGCCACATCTTTAAATAAAGATATTAACTTTGAAGTAATTTCTTCATCAGGTAATTTATATGAAATTTTTAAGTTATCAATTCTTTGTATGAATTTTTGCCAATCAGATTTTGAATCCCCGTCAAAAGAAGGGTACTGATCTAACTTAGGCCAGTTCTTTCGGTTAGTTTTTGCTTCCTTAACCTGAGGAATATTGAGTAATTCACTTACTTTAGAAAGATGATCATTTATTTCATCTTTTACTGATTATATATTCTCAGAGCCCATGACACTATGCTCATGTTCAGTCATTGGTTTATCATCAGAGTGTTTCATGAAAACTGGTACCCTTTCTACATAAGAGGTATTATCTTTTATTTTTTCAGTATTTTTCAAAATGTTAGCTACTTCAATTTCTACTCTTTGTAACCTATTTTTTATTACAGGTACATGAGTCAAGGTATCATTTACATTTGGAAAAGACAATTTTACATGTCCCTCTATGGTAGCCATAATATTCTGAGAATGTTCTAATTTATTTTCTAAATTTTTAATCTCAGAGTTTAATCTTTTGTTTTCATTGATTAATTCATTATTTGAATTCTCAATAATTTTTAACCTATTTGCTGTTGTACTCAATGATTGTGTGAGGTTTAATAATAAACTTTCTGTATTATTGTTGGACTCTCTAGAGAATTCTTCCAATTTTTCAATTCTTAATAGTAATTTACTAATTATTTTTGATTCCATTGGATTTTATTTTAGAAAATATTCAATTTTGTCTGTTTCCAATTCAGAAGACTCATCATCAGGGTCAAGATTTAATTCATTTGATTCCATTTTTACATTAATAGTATTTTCCTGGTGGTCAATAAAACTATGTACATTGTCCTCATTGAAAGACAAGTCTAACATGTTATTTTCAAATGAATAATTTTTTAAATCCTTCTCAATTATATCTAATACCTCTCTATCAATTTCATTACCTATAAGTAATTCATTGTTAGGATTATATAATTGATCCTGAGAAGATGGATGACTTACCACGGTCTTATTCCATTTCTCCTGCCTCTCCTTGGCTTTCCCCTGCAAGGGTGACTGCTGGAGCCCTGTTGTTGAGGGTTGTTGTAGTTTTGGGCGTGCCAATCCCACTTCCATTTGCTTACTGTATATTTTTGATCCTCCTCTTGGGCTGGAGTTGTTACTATGGAATTTTTGGGTGCCACTGTTGGTGGTTGAGCCTTTATTTCTACTAGAGCTTGATTGACTTCTACGAAACCCTGAGCTGCTCTTTTCTCCAGATTGTTTATCTGGTCCACTATATTGTTTGCCCTTATTGTCAAGGTGTTCAGTAGTGTGGAGAGGGAGTGAATTTGCTCTTGTAAGGTATTTTTTGTTTTCTTTATTGATACCTGTTTTAAAAGCTTTTCCCTTTCCTCCAGAGACATTGGTGGAGTGATGGTGTTTATAGGGGACTCCTGGCCCTCTATTTGAATGTCCTGCACCAGGTTTCTCAGCTCTAGGTCTTAAGCTATAAGGTTTTGCCTTATTACTTACAATGTCATTGTTATCACACATATTTACATGGAATTTAAAGAATTTAAAATTTAGTTATGAAAACTTCAAAATGAGTTTTATCAGTATTTATCAATACCACTGAAGACAATTTTATTGGTTATTTATTAGTATTAAGTGAATTGATAAGTGCCAAAAGTCAAATGTCCTTTATGTGGTCACTTGATATAACTGGTCTACAATATGTAGCCGTGTTTTTATATTTAAAAGAAAACAACTATCAGTAAGATTCCTTCTAAATATTTAATGAATGTTACAAACCAATAAAAGGAAAAGATTAAGAATCCTGTTAAAAGAAAACAATTAATCAGTTTAATTAGTTTAATATCTGCAAAGATCACAAATTTAATTGGTCTATTGACAGACTCCCACTAATAACAATTTTATGTTAAATTAGTGGTAAAATTGTCGATTAAATATCACAATTTTATTATATAACAGGGCTTCTTTTTCTTAAATCACTATATAAGTGACCACAACCTGTTGTAATTATCCAAATATATCTATAGGGATATTATTTATGTGCACCTTCTTTGAAAATTTCACTTACTGGATTATAACAGAATTCTTGAGGAAAGGTCCCCAATTTTCAGGCTAAGATCAACTAAATAGACGTGAATTAGCTTGAAAAGTCTTTGTATAGAAGATTTAAATGGTCCTATATGAATACTGTAGTATAAATCCAACAAATAGTAAAATATAATTCAGAATAAAGGTTTCAGTAATATAATTCTCACTATTCTTATATGTGGCTTACAATCTTTTTAGTTGGTAGAAGAATAGATTCAATAATTTCAGATACTATTCAAAAGTCTTATAAAAGTACTAATTGAGTTGTATTGTAATCTGTTTGGTTATATTGGATAAATTGAAGTGATAAAGAATGTAGAAAACAAGACCCAAAAACCTCATCCTTTTATACACACTGAGTTCCCCAATAAATCCCTTGATGTACCATCCAATACAATGTTAATGACGCCTCAAACAACTAATAGAACTCTCCATATACACCCCTAGTGACCCATGACATAATTAGACAAGCAATAACCACCAAAATCCTATTAATAATAAAGGAGATCCATCAAAATTAAAGAAAAGACAAAAAGAGAGTATATGCGTATAAAACAATGATATAAAAGATTAAAGGAGACTTTTTGAGGTTAATAATAGCTTAATAATAAGGGGGATATACTGTAGAAATGGAGGGGCAAATCCTGACATTATACTACGTGAAACTCCCATCCAAAAATAACCAATATTGACTGAGAAACCACCCAAAAACTTAAAAAAGAGCGTGAGATGTGGGGTAACTACATGCAGTCCTTGGCAGGTGCTTGCACGGGTAAATCCTTGACTAAATTTAGGCAAATTTAAGCGTGGTGATGAAATAAGGTTCCAAGAGTGAGGTTATTAATGAAATTAGTGCATATAAACAAGGTCAATGCACTATTAATTAAGCTAGGACACTAAATAAGTGCCTGTCGCCTATTTTAGTGTGTTTCCACACAGTGGGCGTAGAATGTGGGGGTAATTATATTGTGAAAAAGCTAACTTTGCTAAAAATGAAGCTATTCACACGGGAAAAAAGTAGACAGTATGTGGCCAGTACACAGAAGCCATTTCTGGCATAAAAAACACCAAATTTGAAAAGTGTTATTTTTATGCATTTAAATAGCCAAATCAATAGTCCTAAATGAGCCCAATTGATATGTTAAAGCACATTTTTGATATTCTCAATTTTATAGCGCATATAGTCAACTTTTAAGTGAAATAAAGTGCATTTCTTGTTTTTTGCGTAAAACAATGAATATAACAGCTTTAAGTGTACTTAAAAATTATGTAGCCTTATAATTAAGGCTCTTAAGATTACCCTAACATATTCCAACTTAATATTTAGTACATAAGACCTATAAAAGGTGGATATATGTGTGTATATAAGGTGTTATAATGGCATTTTTTGTGTATTTATCATAATTTTACTTATGTATACTATTTGTGTACTCTTATTTATTGTTCCCATGTATAGTTCATGTGTTTAACATAACTTATAAGCACTTTTTACTCAGTCCTGGGTATATACAGGCTGACAGAAAGAATAGAGAGAACACGGTGTTAAGAAGCATACATACAAGGCTGTGAGAGAAAAAACTTTTCCAGAATAAGAAATAACCAATAACAGAGAGTACTAAAAAAGATGAGAAAATAAAATATGTTTTAGTATATATCAATTTATTTGATATATTTTAAAGTTCATTTTTAAATGTCACACTTGGTACCAAATAATTTGAATTTTCAATTTTTAGAAATTTGAATATTTTTTGAATAAACTCATATGAATTTTTTATCATTTTTTAGTATTAGTATAATTTTGTTTCTGTTACTTGTCATTGAGAACAGTGTTAAGAAATAAAATTATAAGGGACATTAATATTAATTTTAAGTATTTACTAAATTTACTTATTGTAATTAGTTAATTTTTTATAAGTAATTTTAAATTAAATATACTATAATTAATAATAATATAAGAGAATAAAAAGGCATGGCTTCATCCCAGTAAAAATTTAATTATTTTACTGGTTAAGTCTAGCAGCCTGGCTGACACTGCCTCACTCTAAAAAAAACTATAAATTTTTTAATGATTTTTTCTTTTTATATTTCTTTAGCAGAATAGGAATATTAGATATCTCTTTCCCAGGTATCCAAGAATCATATTTGGAAGATTTTTTCTTGAATCTCAATAAGTATTCAGTATCTTTTTCAGCAGTAATTACTCTGTCATTTAGAATCTTATCAATTTCTTCTGTCTCAGTGATTTCCTTAGTGTTCTTTTTTGGTCTTCCCCTCCTTTTGGGAAATAAATCACTTTTGGATGTGTAAGGTTTCAGAGGAGATATTGGAAAAACAGGATGTTTTCTGTCATATGGTGAGTACAGGATAATTTCAACTGCATTTTCACCAACCATTCTTCTGACAAAAAATGGACCTAATAATGGGTCATTTAATTTATTATTACCTTGTAAATTGAATTGGACTGTGGAAATCAGTACTTCATCACCCATTTTAAAAGTGTATTCTTTATGGGATTTTTCCCACCTCTTTTTCTCATATTCAAAAGATTTTTCAATACATTTTTAAGCATGACTTCTTACAAGTTGTTGCATTTGAAGAAAAGATTTTACACCAGGATGTAAATCCAATTCGGGTATTTTATTATTAAAAAGTTTGGCAGGAGTATTTGGAACATAATCAAGCCAGAGCTCAAAAGGCTTTTTCAGAGTAAAAGAGTGAACAGTGCTATTATAAGCAAATTCCAACCCAGAAAGTAAGGTAACCCAATCCTAAGTGAATCTGTCATTATCTTTTTACCCAAGGCCAAAGGCACAATACCTTCTTATCAGGTCCTCTAAGGTCTGAATCATTCTCTCAGCTAATCCTTCAGTCTGGGGGTGATGGGCAGTAGAAAACTTCAGATCACAACCACATACATCCATCAGAGACATTCAAAATTCAGAAGTAAATTTAGGGTTTCTGTCAGAGAATATGGCCTTTGGAAAACCAGAATTATTACACATATGAGACCACCACAAAAAAGGTAATTCTTTAGTGGAAATATCATTGTGAGTAGGGATAAATTTACACATTTTTGTGAATCTGTCTACAATACCCAAGCAAGAGTTATAACTGTCTTTACCAGCAATGGGTAATCCTGTTACAAATACCATGTTTATTATTTGCCATGGTGCATCAGGAGCTTTAATATGTTGCATTAATCCAGCTATTTTACCAGTCACTTTTTTTGATTTTTGGCAAGAATCACAGGATTTGACATATATTTTGGTGTCTTCAGACATATTAACCCACCAAGCAGTGTTCTTAATTCTGATCATTGTTTTCTCAAGATCAAAATTTCCGTCCAATATGTCATTATGAAAAATTTTCAAGATGATCTCTCTCATAGAAGAAGGAATAACAATAACATTACTCAACATTCTTCTATAATATAGGTAGCCTTCATCAATTTAAAATTTACCTTTCTCCAAAGCCTTTTGGTACTTTGGTGGAAGTGTTTTAATTAATGCTTGTATTGAAGCATTCTTTGGATCATTTAATATAGTACATAAATTTTTTAAGTCAGCTTCCTAATCATATGAATCCAGAATAAGCTGTAATAGCTCTTCCTCCATATCAAAAATATATATACCATGAATTTGAACTATCTCATCTTCAGGAACATATGCATGATTTGAGTCATCATTTGGTAAATGTAACCTTGATAACATATCCACATTTGAGTGAACCATACCAGCCCTATGAATTATTGTAATCCTCCCTCTGTATTCATGAAAAGCAAGCTGCCATCTGATCATATGTCTGTTACATGTTTTCAAGTTTAAGAGGGATTTAACTGCACTTCAGTCACTGAGAAGTTCAAATTTCTGGTCATCCAGATAATATTGTAGCTTCTCTAGAGCCCACACTACTTCTAAACTCTCAAGTTGAGTAGCACCATATTTCAATTCACTATTTCTTAAGGCTGTTGAATTATAAAAAATTTATACTTCTGATACTTTATCATTCATAACTTCTTTTTGATGGAAAGCAGCACCAAGACCAATAAAACAGGCATAAGTGTATAAAACAAATAGTTGATTAAAGTCATTCAAAGCAAGAATTGGTGCTGATATCAAACAATGTTTCATAGTTTCAATAGCTCTTTGTCTTTCACTATTCTAGAAAAAAGAAACATCTTTCCTAAATAATTGGGTAAGAGGTAATGCTATGACTTTATAATTTTTAATATACTATCTAAAGTATCCACAAATTTTCAAAAAACTCTGTAGCTCTCTAACTGTGGTAGGAGCTTTCAACTGTTGTATGGCTGCCACTTTTTTTTTAACACATATTTGAAAACCTGAGACAACATCTCCAAGCAATTTTAAGGAATGAAAACCAAATTTGCATTTTTTCAAGGCAAGTGTCATATTTATTTCATCCATCATATGGAACACTTTACACAGGTGGTAAAGATGGTCATCAAATTTTTTAGAGAATATAATGACATCATCAATGTAAAGCATAAGCAATACTTCAATTATTTCCTGATTGAATGTTTTATCCATAACTTTTTGAAAAACTGAAGGGGGATTTTTAAGCCCAAATGGAATCCTAACATACTTATAAATACCCATACAAGTGGCAATCATCATAAAATTCTGAGAATTCTCCTCAACAGGTACCTGGAGATATCCTTTATTACCATCTAAACAGCTGATATATTTAACAACTTGTAAGGTAGCATGGATAGAGCTAATTTTGGGTAAGGGATAGATATAATCTACAGTATAAGTTTTTAATGCTTTATAATCACCACATAAACTGGAAATTTCTTTCTCATAAGAAATTAGGACAGGTGAGATAAATCAATGTATAGGTGTTTCAACTGCCTTTTCAATAATATTCATTTTTAAAAGGGTAGAGATATTGTCTTCAATATCTTTTTCTTTTTGTGGGAGAAACAGGATAAGGCTTCTTCTTTAAACTAGGTGGTATTTAAGTCAATGGGAAAGTTAATGAAAGCTTCATTTCTTCTTTTACCAATCCTAATTCATGTCACCCATGAGTAAAGGCCATAGGAAAAGATTTTATCAATTGAATGATGGAATATATTTCATCACCAGAAGGTTGTTCTCCAAAAGAAGAAGTGTCAATTTCAGACAAAAGGGAAGGTATTTATTTTGTAGATCTTCCTTTATATTGAACTATAGAAGGACATGTGTTCAATCCTGGTGTTAATAGTTTTTTGGGGGAGAAAATCTTAAACTTTCTCTTCCCATTCATCCCCATTGTGAAGAATTGGTTTGAGGGATCAAATTTTATGCCATATTTGGTTAAAATATCATTTCCCACTATGAAACAACTGCTTAAGTTATCATTTTTCACAACAAAAAAAATTGCACATAGATCTTACAAAACCATGGTTATATTTGAAAAATAATGTGGCTTTGTATTTACCAATGGGGGAAAAAACAGAGCCATAACCTCTCCAATTCTCAGAAATTATAGGCAAAAGTTTTGATTTAAAATCCTGGTCCATTGAAGCAAGTGCTTTTTCAGATACTAAACTTCCTCCAGCTTCAGAATATAAAACAACCTCAATGTTATTTCCATTAATCAAGACTGGTGCCTTGAGAGGGGCAATAATTATTGAGCTGTCCTCAAGATTTCTTATGATCTCAGCTTCCTCTACTGCAGATAAATCATTATTTACAATATCAATATTATTTAAATAATGAATATCTTCTTCCAGAATTAAAATCTCCTGTTGAGATTCATATGAAATAGTGCTGGCACAATCACTTGAAGTATCAACCAGTGCAACTGTGTCATCAGAATGTTCCTCTGTCTTTTCAACAAGATTTTTTTTCATGTCAAAAACATGGCCTTTATGCCAAGGCTTGTTGCATTTAAAGCAAGTTATTTCTGCATACTTTTTAGGTGCAACAGGGGCAGATGGTTTACCATCTTTTTCAAGAGGTTTCTGTTGATAATTGGAGGCTTTCTCCCATGAATTTCTAGGAATGAATCTTCTAGAATCATACTTTTTATTTAAAAGGATCTCATTACAAGTATTAAAAAAATAAGGTTCTCTTGAGAACTCAGTCCTAGCAACTATCAGGTCTCTCAGAGACATAGGTTATTTATAGAGGATCCTGTCCTTCAATAAATCAAACTCCTTATCTGGGTTCATTTCCCTCAGGATTTTCACAAGTTTCATCAGGAACTCAATAGGTCTTTCAGCAGAAGAAGAGCTATATCTAACTTCATTATACTGCCTTTGCTAAGCTAACATAAACTTGGAACTACCAAATTGTGCTTTAATTAATTTCTTCTAATCTTCCCATGAGTAGTCATTTTTATCTAAGACGACAGATTCATACCACATTAGGGCTACATTGGTAAATAAAGAAATTAATTTTGGCACAATGTCCTCATCTGGGAGTTTGTAAGAACTTTTCAGATTATCAAACCTGGAAATAAATTGCTTCCAATCAGAGGAAGAATCACCATCAAATGTTAGATATGGGTCAAGGTTTGGCCAATTCTTTTGATTTGAAGTGGTCTCCTGATAAAAAGCTTGTTTCTGAATAAGAAGAAGCTGTAAATTCTCCAATTGGGAAGTGATCTCATTGTTTAACCCTTCTGTAGATGAACAAGGTACATCATCAATTTTCTATGGAAGCTCAGTAATATCTACAAGCATTTTGGGCACTAATTCTACTTTAGATGAACTAGGGACAGGTACAATTGGAGTATCCTGTGTAACAGGTTCTTTCTAAGAAATGTCAGAAAACTTTTGGTCAGGTAACAATGAATTCAATTTCTTTTCAATGGCTGTTAGCTTAGTCTTCACTCTTGGAGTACTAGATAAAACTTCATTGATGGTTGCAAAAGATAACTGGTTCTTATTTTGCAAAGATCAATAATGGTCACTTATTTTCTTTACGTTCAACTTATGTCTCTCTAGCTCCAGGAAACAGATAGACACAGCATCTTGTAATTAAGACAAATAATTATTGATATTTTGCCACAAAGCAGCTTTTTTTTCATGAGTTACTTTGTACTTAAAAAATCATCAGAGACTCTTGGTAATTCACTTCTCACTGATTGATAACCTTTTTCAGTGAAGAAACTATTAAATTTTTGAGTCAATTTCATGTTGTTCATTATATGATTTTGTTTAGCAATAATATGTCCCAAATATTCATCATTAATGGTAGCTACATCTGGAGTATTTCTAAATAAGGAAACAGAAAAATTTTCAAGATTCTCATAAAATTCAGGATCAAGTATTTCATCAATAATAGCCATATCAGAATTTATCATTGAAGTAGCATTCAATACCAAAGTATTAGTAACATTAGAATATTGAGCAATCTGCCTACTAAATTTAGCCTCTACTGGTCTCAAAGTATCATCTTCTCTTTCAGAATTACCTGAAGGAACTGATTAATTAACAAGAAAGGGTACTTGGGATTTAATAGAGGGGCTAACCATGGTTTTGGAAAAAATTAAATTTTATTGTTCTTCCTCTTTCTCCCTCCTTGGTAGGGGTGAGGAGGTGCTAGGTTGAACTGATGGGGCCTGGAAGGACCTGCCTGAGGTGCTTGCTGCTGTTGTTGGGCCTGGAGGTAGTCCCACTGGATGTTTAGCCAGTCCCATTTCCATTTTGAAACTTCCACATTTTCTTGTTGTTGAGGAGCCAATTGTAGAGGGGCTTTTGTTGCTGGAGGAGGTTTCCTCTTTTCTTGAAGAAAGGATTCTATGTTTCTTACCCTTTCTTCTAGAATTTCTGCTTTTGATCTAAGTTTGAGATTTTCTGCCCTCAACTCCTGGATGTGAGTGGAAAGCTTGCTGACTTGCTAGTTCAAGGGCATCTTTTTTATGTTGAATCCTTTTGGAAACTCTTCTGGGGGTTTCACTGAAGGCTTTTGATCCAGAGCAGTTTTTTCCACTATTATTTCAATTTCTTGCATTTCCACATCCTGATTGGTCCAATAATTGATAAATTTGAGAAAGTTTTGTTGTCAAAGGAGAGATTAAAGAAGTCTCATCATAATCAATCAAGTCAAGTTCCTCATCATGGCCAGCAGAAGCACTTTGATCAGTCATTGTGGTGTGGAACTGATCTGAGAGAAAGAAATATTAAAATTTAATCAGTTATTATCTTACTTTGTTGAAAGAAAAATAAGAGAAAAATAAAAATATTTCAAGTATATAATCAATTATTAGGATCATTTAATCAACTGTAATAATGAAAATATAATGTTTATCAGGACAAAAATTAACTGAAATAATATTAACAATTTTTATTTATTAAATTAAGATAATTATATTGTATTACCAGGATTTAAGATAAATCAACCAAAATAATAAAATAATTAATTAATTATCAGGACAAAAAGTTAACTGGAATAACTAACACAATTCTCAATTAATTACTAATTATATGTTTATAACTATCAGGACTAAGAGTCAACTGAAAAATTTAATTAGCAGGACTTAATGTCAACTGAAAATGTTAATATTATGTATTTAATTAATTTTATATATCTATTATTTTAATTCCAGGAAAATATGTCAACTGAAACAATAAGATAATATTTAATTTTTCAGGACAAAAGGTCAACTGAAATAATAGGGGGTGTCAGTTCTGGCAAATCCGCACTTAAATTAAGTGCAGATTTCAAACCAAATCAGCACTTAAATTTTGCAAAAAAGTCACTTATTTCAAAAAAGGGTGTCAGTTATGACCTCAAATCAGCACTTTTTTCCCGTTTTTTTTCACAACCACATTTTGGCCACAAAACATCCCTTCGTTTCTTACCCCATCCCTGTCACATGTGACACACTGACCTTCCTCGCTACCTACCCATCAATCCTCGGCACACACCCCTTCCTGACATTTTCAATATTTTGACCAGGCATGTTTACATTCTTTTTTACTTATTTCTTCTACTTTTTAATCTTTTTTCTTGTTATGTGCCAGTTTCATAATGCCTCCCAGACATTCCAAATCTCAAAAGGTAACTCAAAAATCTGCTTCGTCACAAAAGTCTCCTCGTAAAGCAAGGATTACATAGAAAAAAAATCAGTGACTTTTTCTATTACTTACAACTGTTTTTACAGAATTGAAAACTATGTTTCAGCTAATATTTTATGGAAGTGAACTCTGTTCTTCGCCCGAAGAACAGAGTTCATCCTCCTATTTTCACATTCTGTTTGCACCAATCCCCAACATTTTCAATATTTTGACCAGGCATGTTTACATTCTTTTTTACTTATTTCTTCTACTTTTTAATCTTTTTTCTTGTTATGTGCCAGTTTCATAATGCCTCCCAGACATTCCAAATCTCAAAGGGTAACTCAAAAATCTGCTTCGTCACAAAAGTCTCCTCGTAAAGCAAGGATTACATATAAAAAAAATCAGTGACTTTCTCTATTACTTACAACTGTTTTTACAGAATTGAAAACTATGTTTCAGCTAATATTTTATGGAAGTGAACTCTGTTCTTCGCCCGAAGAACAGAGTTCATCCTCCTATTTTCACATTCTGTTTGCACCAATCTCCATCCCTTTCAATTCTATCAACACATGCTTGTCTTCCCTCCCCATGCCTTTCGCTATCCTCCCAGCCCCATTGTATGCCATCCTCTTTTAAAGGTAATTCAAAAATCTGCTTCGTCACAAAAGTCTCCTCGTAAAGCAAGGATTACATATAAAAAAAATCAGTGACTTTTTCTATTACTTACAACTGTTTTTACAGAATTGAAAACTATGTTTCAGCTAATATTTTATGGAAGTGAACTCTGTTCTTTGCCCGAAGAACAGAGTTCATCCTCCTATTTTCACACTCTGTTTGCACCAATCTCCATCCCTTTCAATTCTATCAACACATGCTTGTCTTCCCTCCCCATGCCTTTCGCTATCCTCCCAGCCCCATTGTATGCCATCCTCTTTTGATCCCCATTTCACCCCTCTCAACCTCTCCCAGACCCTTTTCTTCATTTAAAATGCCTCGGAACCCTTAATCTTCCCTTCCAACTCTTTCCCAACCTTTGAGTGACTGAAAAAATATGTGTTTGCTGAAAATATGCAATTTCATGTTGAGTTGATGAAAGAAAACACAGAGAGAAAAAAAAATAAGACTTTAACAGCAAATTCAAAAACCAAAAAAATATGCAAAAAAATTTACCATTCTCAGTGAATAATACATGCAAATTGATAATTTGAAGAGAAAGAGAAAAAAATTAAAATTGCGTTGAAAAATGTTGGAGTGTTATTGGAAGGATTTTCGCCCTTATACTAGTTGATTGAGAAATAGAAGTGTTGGATATAGTCGGAGGTGAATCAACTTGTTCATCTTCATACAGCTCTAACCATTGATCTTTGAGGTCAGCAAGTAGGTTATGAAGTATAGTGCAACACAGAATCCAGTTGATCACCGCCTCCATTTCAGATTTATTTCTAAGAGGACTTCTTAATTCCCTTAAACTAGAAAAACGGCCTTTCAAGATTCCAATAGAATGTTCAATACGGACTCTTGACTTTGCCAAATGATTGTTGAATTTGGCATTTTGACTGTCTTCTGAAGCTGCTCCCCGAAAAGCAGGAAGTACATACTTTCCATTCACATAAGCAGAATCTGCAAGAAGATACTGATTTTCATCAAAGAATTTTTCAGGTTCATTTGAAATATGCATTCTTTGGAAGACGTAGGAGTCATGACATGAGCCAGGATAGCCAGCAAAGAATGATATAAATTTTTTGTTTAGGTCACATATAAGCTGAACGTTAATTGAATATCTATAAAGAAGATATATTTGTTTGTGTTAGTTTCAAGGAGGATGAAAGGAGTTAAAAATAATCTACCTCTTTTTACGGTCAAAGTAATTGTTTCCACCTTGAGCAGGTTTCTGGCTCAAAGGAATAGTAGTACCATCAACAAAACCAATACATCCTGGAAAGCCCTCTTCTTGCATAACCTGAGATGATTCAAGTCGCTCTTCTTTTGTTGGCCAGGTGAGAAGTTGAGATTCCAAGGAGTTGATGGCAGTGATACATCGTTTGGTATAAGTGTTAACTGAACCATACCCTAAATCAAAGACATTTTCTAAACGTTTCAAAGCGGCTCCATTACCATTTGAACCCAAACAACATAGTGTGATGGCCAATTGAATTGAAGGATGTTGTTGTTCTTTTTGAGAATTATTGTGAAATATGGGATGATCCTGAATAAGCTCAAGCAATTTAAGGAAACATTCCTGAGAAGTCCTGAACAGCCATCTAAAACTGGGTGTAGATAGTTTAAGAAGTGTTTGGATGGTGTACTTGGGGGTATGAAGTACTTGAGGCTTTCTGGGAAGAAGGTAACGTTTCCTGGCCATTTTTGATAAAACGACAAAATCTTCTTCTAGATCAGAATCGGAATCAGAGTCCAAGAGCAGTTCAAGCGCCATGAAAGTCATTGCTTTATGTAATTTATCACGATTTGAAAGTGAGGAAGGCATGACTCTTATATGATATGATATGAAGATGTAAGTGATGTACGATGTTTTGAGTTATGAAGTGTTATTCTGCGGAGTGCTGCGTATGAATGGGATGATGCTGACAAATCAGTGAAATGGGACTTGATGGTGAAATCAGCACTTTTGGTTGAGAAAGTGCCGATTTGAGTGAAATAAGTGACTTATTTCATTTTGAAATCCACCAGTATTGGGGCTAGTGTGTTTTGGAAATCCGCACTTATTTAAGTGCGGATTTGGTCAAATTTAAGTGCAGATTTGTAAGTGCGGATTTGCCAGAACTGACACCCCCTAATAAATATATATATATATAATATAATTAATTTAGTTTATATTACTTCTAGGACTATTATTTACAAAATTTACTTTTTGTAACTAGTGGGGGAGTTTGAGGCCGGTAAGGAGGGGGTAAAGGGGGGGTTGAGGTGGGCAAGAAGGGATTAAAGGGGGGAGTTGAGGTGGCCAAGAAGGGGAGAAAGGGGGGTATGAAGGAAGACAAGGAGGGGGGAAAGGGGGGGACTTGAGGTGGCCAAGAAAGGGAGAAAGGAGGGTATGGAGGCAGAGAAGGAGGGGGGAAAGGGGGATGATGGAGGGTGAAAAAAAAGATAAAAAAGATAAAACAAAAAAACAAAATTATTCTAACCATGAAAACCAAAAAAAAGCACTTAGAGCACAAAAAAAAATAAAAAAAAGGACAAAAAAACAAAGAAAAAAAATATTATCAAGTTAAAAAAACCAAAAATAAGAAAAAAAATGACTTACCTGGAGAGATGAGATGAGAAATATAGGAATGAAATAGAGGAAATAAAAATATTTGACTGATGTTTGAGGAGAGATTGAAAAGGATATGAGTGATGAATGAAAAAAAAACACTGACAAAATATGCAATTTCATGTTGAGGTGGTGAAAGAAAACCAATGAGCCATCCAAAAAAAGGAGAAGCGCTTCCCAGCCTTCTAGAACCAAGGGGGGGGTCCGCCTGATGTCTGGAGGCCCGCCTAGAGGTTTCTGGAAAACCCTGAAGCCAGAAAACCACCGAAAACCTCCAATAAAGCCCAAAAAAGTTATAAAAATCTACCACAACTACTAAAACCCTTAAAACACAAAATTAAGCTATGAAAACATCGTGACATAAAATATAGAGCCAAATTAGCTCTACTTAATGGAACTAAGCACTTAAACCTAAAACTGAAGGTTAGCCCTTAAAACACAAAAAACAAAATTAAACAGCTATCTTTTAGAAATGAAAAATGAGTAAATTACCACTTAAAACTTGTAATATAAAAAATATCATCAAGAAATAAAATATAGAAAAAAACTGGGGCTATCCAGTGGTAGTACCCACATATCTTTAGTCCCAATTTTCACTGAATAAAAAAAAGAAAAACACTCAATTATTCAATCAATGCCAATTAAGACATTCCAAAACAACACCAAACGGAGCGAAAAAGGTGTCTGCCAATGTTGGAAGATCACACCATAAATTCAAAAAAAAAATGTATTTAATCAAACAAAAATACCAAACCAAGTGAATAAAGTACACAAAGTGGACATTTGGAGAGCACCAAAATATAATTTTAAAAGTGTTGTGAATTGAAATTTTGTAGAGTGATTGGCATTATAATGGATCATATGCCGGTTGATTGAATGTTTTGTGATTCAAAGGAGGGGAGAGCTGGTGCTGGTTCAGGATCCTCTTCTTCATTAAGATCATTTCACTCATCCTTTAAATCAGCTAGGATATTGTGGAGTATAATGCAAGTCATGATCCAATGATTTACAGTTTTTATCTTCAATTTTTTTGAAATTGGATTCTGAGCTCCCACAGACTAGAAAATTGTCCTTTTAAAATACCTATAGCATTTTCAATCAGTACTCTTGATTGGGAAAGGTAATAATTAAATTTAGTTTTGGGGTCATTTTCTAAATTTTATCCATGGAAAGCAGGTATAATGTACTTCCCACTTGCATATGATGAGTCTGTAAGGAGGTACTGAGATTCGTCAAAGAATGAGTCTGGGGTTTGAGAAATCCTCATTCTTTGGAAGACAGAAGAGTCATGACATGATCCAGGGCAGGCACTGTGAAAAGCAATAAAATTTTAATTGACATCGCATATAAGTTGAAGGCAATAGAGTATCTAGAAAGAAGATAAAAAGTTAGTTCATAAATGATGAGAAATTGGAGAAGATTTTGAATAAACATTTTTTTGCAATCAAAATAATGGTTCCAATAATGAGCAGACTTTTGAATCAAATGTATAGTTGTGCCATCAACAAAACCTACACAGCCAGGGAAACCTTTGGCTTGCATTACTTGAAAGGATTTAAGTTGTTGTTCTGGAGTTGGCCAAGAAAGTGTTTGAGACTTGGGGGAAAGGATAGAAATCATACAGCGCTTGGTGTATAATATCTCCATACCATATCCTATGTTAAATAAATTATCCAAACGTCTTACAGCAGCACCATTTCCATTTGGGCCAAAGCAACATAGTGCAACAGCAAGTTAATGGCAGGATTACCCTGTTTGTTATGGGAATTTTTATGAAAGATAGGATGTTCAGAGATGAGTTGATAAATTTTGAAGAAAGAATTAGGTGAAGTTCTAAATAGATGAGTGAAGTTTAGTTGAGGAATTTTGAGAACGGAGCAGAGATCATATCAGGGATCATGATAAAGATTTGGCCCCCTGGAAATGAGGTAATGCTTCTTGGAAAGAAAACAAAAATAGGCTAAAGAATCTTCCAAATCAGAGTCAGACTTAAGTAGAGAACTAAAGGTAAAGTGATAGCATTCATGGTGGAGTGAAGTAGCCGTCTAGTAGAGAGGTGCTTCATTCTTTTCAGTAGTATAGGTGTTGGTAGAAGGTTTAGGTGATGAGTGGGAAGTGGGAATTCACCACCAAATGTGCAGTTGGGGTGTGTAGATAGATAAGAAACTAAAGTTTTTTCCACCAAAATTAAGTAGCATAGAGTGAGGAGAGACTTAAGGATGGCATCAGCAATTAAAAGTCATGTGACTTTCTTAAAAATCCATCATGGATGTGATGAGTTTGGGATCAGGAAGTAGGAATGGAAATTGGGGTATAAGAGGCAGGATAATGTATTATGATGGATTGCTTATCCACTAGCCCCGGGGCTAGTGAATAAGAATCTTCCATAATTAATAATGTCTGATCCCAGGAAAAAAAATTTCTGATCCCTACTTGCAGATCCCTGAACATTGATACCCCCTATTATAATTAATAATAATATAAGAAATAAAAAGGTGTGGCTTCATGCCTGAAAATAATTAATTATTTCACTGTGTAAGTCTAAAAGCCTGGCTGAAAAATTATATGTATTAAATAATAGAAATTATATCTTAAAACCAATAATAATTGGATGACATTTAGGCTTACAATTGTGTCTTCAAAGAATTTTAACTGGTTGAATATTTCATTTAATAAAATATAAATGTTTTATTTTAATACTTATTGATTTCATTAAAATAGATACTTTTTTAATATCTATAACTATTATACTAGTAATATTAGTTTAATTTACTTAATTAATAATTTTTTATACTACATTAAATAAGTATAAAAATTCTGTACATCACAAATATTATGATTTTTATGTTTTACTTAATCTGATTTTAAATAAAAATAATAGTGTAACCTATTTTGAAATTACTATAGTTACATTCTCCTGATTAATACCAGATTTAGCAGCCAGGCTACTAGACTTACCCAGTGAAATAATTAATTATTTACTGGATGAAGCCGCACCTTATCATCTTTAATTATTATTTAATTATCATTTAGTTACATTAAAATTAGTTATAAATTAACTAGTTACAGAATGTTAAAATTAAATTAATTAATTAAATAAATAAGTAAAATTAAAATTAAAATTTTTTCCCTTATATTTTTTTCTAACACCGTGCTCATTTGACAGGTTGGGAAAAAATAAAACTTTATATTTAAAAAATAAAATACAAAGATAAAATAAGATTTAAATATTCAAATAATATTAAATATATACAAAAAAATCAAATTTCTTATTTAGGATTGACATTTACAGTAAATATTAAAAATATTGATGTATTTCTGACATACTCTGTAAATACATCTTTTTGATGCCTTCTTTTTGGAATAACTTTATTATTTGAAATACTCTTTCTGGAATGTTCTTTTTCTCTCTCTCTTCCTACTGTTTTTAGAATTTGATTTCCGTGGTTTGTCTCTCCTTTGCCTATAAAAGGCCTCTCTTTTTGTTGTCTTTTGATCATTCTATTTTACCAACTCATTTTATTACAATAACTACAACACTAAAACTTATTTATTATATTTTATATCTTTAGTACTTACAACAAACGTAATTCTATTCTATAACTTATATAAAATATTTAAAACCTACCTCTTACTTTGAGTAAAAGAAATCATACTTGATTGAGAAATACGTACCTAACTGTTGAGAGTCAAATAATCCTTAAAATCTTCATATTACACCGTACCAAAGCTTCTAGACCAAAAGTGACCCTTGACAATTGGGATCCTTTCCGAAATATTGATGGCGCAACGTTACTTGAGGCATAATCGAGGGGACCATCGGCGTACAAGCACCTGTAAAGGACAAGTGGAGGTGAGAAAACAACGAACGTCATACGTCACGTGATAAAAGTTTTTTGCTGGGAATGGGAATCGAACCGCGCTCCAAAACTTAAGTTCATATACTGACTAAAGATCGTATATATTGTGGTAATTATTGTGATTACTATTTGTGGGTTACACTTCACTCTTCATTTGCTACGTATTTCCTTTTACTAAGCACTCTGTAAGTGGCATTAATTTGCTCATTTTGCAGGGGGAGGTGTCTGGTAATTGGAATTTATTTTTATTATTATATTTTTTTTTATTTTTCCTGGTTGACCATAATAGAGAAATAAATGTTCTTAGTCCCAGAGGTAATAAAATAATTATATTTTAATATTAATTATTATCATTTTTCAGTTGACAATTGTCCTGATTAATTTGAATTTTAATTGTTCCAGTTGACAAATTGTCCTGACAATAATATTTTTATTAAATAAAATAATTATTATAATTTTTCAGTTGACATTTGTCCTGATTAATTTAAATTTTTAATTGTTCCAGTTGACAAATTGTCCTGACAATTATATTTTTTTTATTAATAAATAATTAAACATTTCATTACTTCAGTTGACTTTGAGTACTGGTAATCCAATAAATCTTTTTAAGTAATAAAATTCATATTTAAATTACTTCAGTTGACATTAAGTCCTGGTAGTTAAGTAATCAGTTAAAATAATTTTTATTAATAAAGATTCATATTTGATTATTTCAGTTGACAATAAATCCTGGTAATAAATTAGTTGATTTAAATCCTGAAAATAAAAATTAATAGAAATTCTAATTTATTTCTACAGTTGATTGTATTATCCTGGTTTTAAATTTTTCTTTTATTAATTTTATTTAAGTTGATTTTTATCCTAAAAAAAAATTTTTTTTATTATTATTTTTATTTTATTTCTGTTAAATAAAAATTAAAAATAAAGACTAATTAATTTTTGTCTCTTTTCCTTCATTTCAGTAGAATCTTAAAATGACTGATCAAAGTGGTTTTGCTGCACGTGAAGAAGAACTAGACTTAATTGATTATGATGAGCCTACTTCTGTAAGTTCTCCTTTAACAAGAAGAATTTCTCAAACTAATAAATCCTTGCCCCAAACAGGATGTAGAAATGGAAGAAGTAGAAATCCTAGTGGACAATACTCAGGATCAGAAGCCCAGGACAAACCCACCAGAAGAGCTTCCAAGAGGCTTCAAGATAAAAAAGATGCCGTTGTCGCAGCAGATAAAGAATCTGTCAACCCACATAAAGGAGTTAAAGACAGACAGCTTGAAACTAAAGGTAAGGGTAGATGCCTTGGAAGAAAGGGAGAAAAGAACAAATACTTCTCTCCAAGAGAAAAGGAAACTTCTTCCTCCCAGGGATCAACAACAATTGGCTCCCCAATCCCAAGAGATGGTGGAAGTGTCCAAGTGGCAGTGGGACTGGCTCAACACACAGTGGGACTACTTAGCTCAAAATCAGCATCAGTTACCTCAGGTAGGTCCATCAAGGCCCACCCAGGCCAACCCCACTCCTCCCCACCCTTATCAAGGAGGCAAAAGAAGAAGGAAGCCCAATATGATGATACCCAGCAAACCCTGGTACGTCCCTCTATTGATTCTCAAGTGCCTTTTCTTGTGGCTGACTCTGTTCCTTCAGGTAAATCTGGAGGTCAGGATGAAACCTTGATACCTATAGAAGCTGGGAATAGTAGACAGTTATCTCATGTATCCAATCCATTACTTTTAATTGCTACCTCAATGATTAATCCTGATATGGCTGTGATTGATGAAACTCTTGACCCTGAGTTCTATGAGAGTCTGGAAAGTTACTCAGTTTCCTTATTGAGAAACACTCCAGATGTAGCAAGAATTAATGATGAGCACTTGAGAGATATTATTGCCAAGCAAAATCATATAATGAACAATATGCAATTGACTCAGAGATATAATAGTTTGTTAACTGATCAGGGTTATCAAGCATTAAAAAGTGAAGCACAGAGAGTCTCTGATGAATTGTCTCATTACAAAGCAACCCATGAAAAGAAAATTGCTTTATGGCAAAATATAAAAAAAGATTTGTCTAAACTAAAAGATACTGTATCTGCCTGTTGCCAGGAGGTAGAAATAGATAAGATAAATCTGAAAAGATTGAGTGACCATTTGTCATCTTTTCAACATAAAAACCAATTATCTTTTGCAACTATCAATGAAAGTTTATCTAGTCTTCCAAGAATGAAAACAAGACTAACAACCATTGAAGAAACATTGAACTCATTGTTAAATGACCAAAAATATTCTGACAATTCTGTGAAGGAACATATAGTGCAGGATGCTCAGCCAGTACCTGTGGCTAGTTCATCTAAAATAAAAATTGATCCAGAAATACCTGTTGATAACACTGAGTTTCCATCAAAAACTGATGATGCACAAGGATCTGCAACAGAAGGATTAAACAATGAGATTTCAGCACAATTGGAGAAATTACAGCTGCTTCTTACTCAGAAACAAGCTAGTACTAAGGAGACTCCTTCAAATCAAAAGAATTGGCCAAAACTTGACCAGTACCCAACATTTGATGGTGATTCTTTCTCTGATTGGCAACAATTTATTTGCAGAATTGATAATTTAAAAAATTCTTACAAACTCCCAGATGAGGAAATTGTGTCCAAGTTAATTTCTTTGTTCACTAATGTTTCCCTGATGTGGTATGAATCTGTTCTCCTGGATGGGAATGACTATTCATGGGAGGATTGGAAGAAATTAATTAAAGCAAAATTTGGTGGCTCCAAGTTCAGAATGGCTCAACAAAGGCAGTATGAGGAAACTAGATATAGCTCTTCTACTGATGAACCTATTGAGTTTTTAATGAAACTTGTAAAAATCTTAAGGGCAATGGACCCAAATATGGAGTTTGATTTATGGAAGGACAGGATCCTCTATAAATTACCAATGTCTCTGAGAGACTTAATAGTGGCTATGACTGAGTTCTCCAAAGAACCCTCTTCTTTCATTAATACTTGCAATGAGATACTTCTAAACAATAAGTATGATTCCAGAAGATTCATTCCTAGGACCCCTTTGGAGAAACCCTCCACTTACCAACAGAAACCTCTGGAAAAGGTTGATAAAACTTCTGCCCCTGTTGCACCAAAGAAGTATGCAACAAACACTTGCTTCAAGTGCAACAAGCCTTGGAAGAAAGGCCATGTATGTGACAAGAAGATAAACCTTGTAGAGCAAGCAGAGGAGCATGCTGATGACACAGTGGCACTGGATGATACATCAAGTGATTGTGCCAGCAATATTTCATATGAATCTCAACAAGAAATTTTGATGCTGGAAGAAGATATTCATTATTTAAATATTATTGACATTGATAATAATGATTTATCTACAGTTGAGGATGCTGAGATCATAAAGAACATTGAGGATAACTCAATTGTTATTGCCCCTCTTAAGGCACCAGTCTTGATTAATGGAACCAGCATTGAAGTTGTTCTGGATTCTGGAGCTGGAGGAAGTGTAGTATCTGAAAGAGCACTTGCCTCAGTAGATCAAGACTATAAATCTAAACTGTTGCCTATCATTTCTGAAAATTGGAAAGGGTATGTCTCTGTTTTGTCCCCCATTGGTAAATACAAAGCCACAGTGTTTTTTAAATATAACCATGGTTTTGTAAGAGCTATTTGTGATTTTGTTGTCATGAAAAATGATAACTTGAGAAATTGGTTTATTGTAGGGAATGATATTTTAACCAAGTAAGGCATAAAATTGGATCCTTCAAACCAATGTTTCACAATGGGGTTGAATGGGAAGAGAAAATTTAAGATTTCCTCCCCTAAAAAATTATTAAAACCAGAATTGAACACATGTAATTCTGTGGTTCAATATAAAGGAAGATCTACAAAGGAAATGCATGCCCTTATGTCTGAAATTGACAATGCCTCTTTGGGAGAACAACTTTCTGGTGAGGATAAAGATTCCATCATTAACTTGATAAAATCTTTTCCTATGGCCTTTGCTCATGGGTCACATGAGCTGGGATTAGTTAAAGAGGAAATGAAACTTTCATTGTCTTGCCCATTAACTGATATACCACCTAGTTTAAAGAAGAAGCCTTATCCTGCTTCTCCCACAAAGAGAAAAGATATTGAAGATAATATCTCTACCCTTTTAAAAATGAATATTATTGAAAAGGTAGTTGAAACACCTAAATATTGTGTTATCTCACCTGTCCTAATTTCTTATGAGAAAGATAAAGCCAGGTTATGTGGTGATTATAGAGCACTAAATACTTATACTGTTGATGATATCTATCCTTTACCTAGAATCAGCTCTATACATGCTACTTTACAGGGTGCTAAATATATCAGCTGTTTGGATGGTAATAAGGGATATCACCAGGTACCTGTTGAGAAAAATTCTCAGAACTTTCTGATGATTGCCACTCATATGGGTATTTATAAGTATATTAGGATGCCATTTGGCCCTAAAAATTCCCCTTCTGTTTTCCAAAAAGTAATGGATAACACATTCCATCAAGAGATAATTGAAGGATGGCTGATGGTTTATATTGATGATATCATTATATTCTCAAAAACATTTGAGGACCATCTTAAACACCTGTGTAAAGTATTCCAGAAAATGGATGAAATAAATATGACACTTGCTTTGAAGAAATGTAAATTTGGTTTCCATTCTTTAAAAGTTCTTGGTCATTTGTTTCAGGCTTACAGATATGTGTTGACCAGAAAAAAGTGGCAGCCATACAACAGGTGAAAGCTCCTACAACTGTGAGAGAGCTCTAAAGTTTTTTGGGAATGTGTGGATACTATAGACAGGATATTAAAAATTACCAAGTCATAGCTTTACCCCTTACCCAATTAACTAGAAAGGATGTTGCTTTTGTCTGGAATAGTGAAAGACAAAGAGCCTTTGACACTATGAAACACTGTTTGATGTCAGCACCAATTCTTGCTTTACCTGACTTTGATCAACCATTTGTTTTGTACACTGATGCCAGTTTTATTGGTCTTGGTGCTGCCCTCCATCAAAAACAAGTGATAAATGATAAAGTTTCAGAAGTAGTAATTTGTTATATCTCAAGAACCTTGAGAAATAGTGAATTGAAATATGGTGCTACTCAATTAGAGTGTTTAGCTGTGGTATGGGCTCTGGAAAAGCTTCATTATTACATAGATGACCAGAAATTTGAACTTGTCACTGACTGCAGTGCAGTTAAATCCCTTTTAAACTTGAAAACACCTAATAGACATATGTTTAGATGGCAGCTGGCTGTTCAAGAGTACAGAGGGAGAATGAAAATTATTCACAGAGCTGGTATTGGTCACTCAAATGTGGATATGTTATCAAGGTTACCCTTACCAAATGATGACTCAAATCCTGCTTATGATCCTGAGGATGAAATTATCCATATCCATGGGATATATGTGGTTGATATGGAGGAAGAGCTATTACAGCTTATTCTGGAATCATATGATAAGGACACTGACTTGAAAAAGTTATGCACCATATTAAATGATCCAAAGAATGCTTCAATACAAGCATTAATTAAAACCCTTCCACCAAAGTACCAAAAAGGTTTGGAAAAAGGAAAATTTTCAATTGATGAAGGATATCTATATTATAGAAGAAAGTTGAGTAATGTTATTGTTATTCCTCCTTCTATGAAAGAAATCATCTTGAAAATTTGTCATGATGACATATTAGCTGGACATTTTGATCTTGACAAAACAATGATCAGAATTAAGAACACTGCTTGGTGGGCTAATATGTCTGAGAACACAAAATTATATGTTGAATCCTGTGATTCATGCCAAAAATCAAAAAGATTAACTGGTAAAAGAGCAGGATCAATGCAACATATTGAACCTCCTGATGCACCATGGCAAATAATAAACATGGTATTTGTAACAGGATTACCTATTGCTGGTAAAGAAAGTTATAACTCTTGTTGGGTTATTGTGGAAAGATTCACAAAAATGTGTAAATTTATCCCTACCCACAAGGATGTTTCCACTAAAGAATTAGCTTTCTTATGGTGGTCTCATATGTTTAATACTGCTGGTTTTCCTAAATCCATAATCTCTGACAGAGACCCTAAATTTACTTCTGAATTTTGGATGTCTCTGATGGATGTTTGTGGTTGTGATCTGAAAATTTCTACTGCCCATCACCCTCAGACTGATGGTTTAGCTGAAAGAATGATTCAGACTTTAGAGGACATGATAAGAAGATATTGTGCCTTTGGCCTTGAGTATAAAGATAATGAAAGATTCACTCATGATTGGGTTACCTTACTTCCTGGGTTAGAATTTGCTTATAATAGCACTGTTCATTCTGTTACTCAAAGAAAGCCTTTTGAGCTCTGGCTTGGATATGTTCCTAATACTCCTGCCCAAATTCTCAATAACAAAATACCTAAATTGGATATACATCCTGGTGTAAAATCTTTTCTTCAAATGCAACAACTATGTAGAAGTCATGCTCAAAAATGTATTGAAAAATCATTTGAATATGAGAAGAAAAGATGGGACAAATCCCATAAAGAATACACTTTTAAAAAGGGTGATGAAGTGTTGATTTCTACAGTCCACTTCAACTTACAAGGTAATAACAAATTAAAAGATCCATTTTTTGGTCCTTTTGTTGTCAGAAGAATGATTGGAGATAATGCAGTTGAAGTTATTCTGTATTCCCCATATGACAGAAAACATCCTGTTTTTCCAATATCTCTTTTGAAACCTTACACATCCAATAGTGATTTATTTCCAAAAAGGAGGGGTAGACCAAAGAAAACCCCAAATGAAATCACTGAGACTGCAGAAATTGAAAAAATTTTAAATGACAGAATAGTCACTGCTGAGAAAGGTACAGAATACTTGTTGAGATTCAAGAATAAATCATCTGAATATGATTCTTGGATACCTGGGGAGGAGATATCTAATCTTCCTACTCTACTAAAAAAGTATAAGAAGAAAAAATCATAGCATTTTTTTATTATTTTTTTTTAGAGTGAGGGAGTGTCAGCCAGGCTAGTAGACTTACCCAGTGAAATAATTAATTATTTACTGGATGAAGCTGCACCTTATCATCTTTAATTATTATTTAATTATCATTTAGTTACATTAAAATTAGTTATAAATTAACTAGTTACAGAATTTTAAAATTAAATTAATTAATTAAATAAATAAGTAAAATTAAAATTATAATTTTTTCCCTTATATTTTTTCTAACACCGTGCTCATTTGACAGGTTGGGAAAAAATAAAACTTTATATCTAAAAAATAAAATACAAAGATAAAATATGATTTAAATATTCAAATAATATTAAATATATACAAAAAAATCAAATTTCCTATTTAGGATTGACATTTACAGTAAATATTAAAAATATTGATGTATTTCTGACATACTCTGTAAATACATCTTTTTGATGCCTTCTTTTTGGAATAACTTTATTATTTGAAATACTCTTTCTGGAATGTTCTTTTTCTCTCTCTATTCCTACTGTTTTTAGAATTTGATTTCCGTGGTTTGTCTCTCCTTTGCCTATAAAAGGCCTCTCTTTTTGTTGTCTTTTGATCATTCTATTTTACCAACTCATTTTATTACAATAACTACAACACTAAAACTTATTTATTATATTTTATATCTTTAGTACTTACAACAAACGTAATTCTATTCTATAACTTATATAAAATATTTAAAACCTACCTCTTACTTTGAGTAAAAGAAATCATACTTGATTGAGAAATACGTACCTAACTGTTGAGAGTCAAATAATCCTTAAAATCTTCATATTACACCGTACCAAAGCTTCTAGACCAAAAGTGACCCTTGACAAGATTAGTATTCAACTTAATCTACTATACTTTTACAAGGTTTAAAGGGTGGAAAATTAGGGTTTTTATTTCTTTTTAGTAAATAAATAAATGGCAACCTTATTTTCTTTGTTAAACTTAATTTTAATTTGTTTTTCCTCTTTTAGTCTGCATATAGATTAAGTGACATCTCAGAGGGCCTCATTTGCCTATATAAAGGCTTTGGTTTCTCCCCTTGTATTCCGCATCACTTACACTACCTTACATTCTATAAATAAAAAATTTGTTACACTTATGCATATATTTCAAGCAATTTTAATACAGCATTTTAAAATACTACTAAATTGGAAATCTATCTATATGCAGAGGTTGTTCAAGTGTGGTTCAAGTATTATTTATTTTTGTTTTAACAGGGAGATAAAAATAGCTTACTTGTTTAAATAAAACCCTTAAGTCTAATAGTTGTTTTACAAACTCTTTCGTTCCTTCTTAGTTGTTTCTGTTATTATTTTATTCTTCTAATTTTTCTTCTATCTTCTAGATGACTGGCCAAAAATTGGGGTCCTTTACTAATAACAACAATTCTGACCTTTCTGGACAAACAACTTGATGCACAGACCACCTTTGCACAAGAATTTAAGCTTTTACTGCAGCTGTGATTTAAAACAGGTTTTCAGATTGATGTTTTATATATACTTAAAAAGTATATATACAAGTGTGATTTTGAAATAAATATAGCCAGTTAAAATTTACTCCTGACGATTTTAATATTGAGCTTCTATTGCAACAACAGTATCATTGGCTATTTTTTCTGAGTCACTGCATGTAATTAATCAAAAAAATATTTTTATTCCTAGTTGAGAATAATAGAGCAACCCTCTTTGTCAGCCAGGCTATTCCAGGAGTCCAGTAAATGATATATAAATTATAAAACCTTAAAGAGTGGGTAAGACTTGTATTTAATGAATATAACTTAATATTTTATTGCATAATGAAATTATATAAGAATTTTATTATATACAAGTGTTACATTAAATTTATTGGTTATATATATTTTTATATATACAATTAAAATTGAGCATAATATAATATATTCTACAAATAATGGCGCATTTTTATGTATTTAATAATTATAAATTTATATTTAATTAATTAAAAAACATATATTATAATTATAAGTGTAAAATTGACTTATAATATAATTAAATTAATTATTTAAATTTATATAATAAATAACATCTTTCATATAGTATTAAACAATAATTAATGGCGCTTCTTTTGACCCTTAATTGTGTCAGGAAGAAAATCAAATAAATTATAATACTTATTTTATAAAATAGTATTATAGATTCTCAAATTAAATTAATTAATTGTTTCAGTTAAACTAGTTATTAAATTACATAGTGAAAACAATTAATAAATATTAATTTACACTGAATTAAAATGATTGCATGCCTTGTTACGTCAAAACATGTTATTTGTTTCACTTAGAAATGCTGAAAACAGATTGTAATACTTGTTTTGATTTGTTTTTCCCATAGTTCTTAGATCACAGGGTTGTTTAGTTACTCATTATTCTGTATTAACTGATTTGGGAAATTTGGGATGGGAATTTTATATTCTTAATTGGGATTCTTATTATTTTTCGTAGAATTTTCTCTTAATTACTATGTTACAGATGTCTTCTTTTATCTTCTTGTTTTACTTCATTACTATTTTGTATATAGTCACTTGTAGCGCTTCAGAGGACCCATTGCCTATAAAAGGGCCTTGGATAATCCCCTGTAGAAGTATCACTTATTACACACTCAACAAATTAAATAACCAATTTATTACGTTTATATTTTTTTTATTAGTAATACAAATCTAATTTAAAATTCTATACAACAAATCAAAGGTTGCTTTAAGTCTGATAGTACTCATAGTGTTTGCTGCGCAGAAACCCTTACACCAAAATAATATTATTTAAAACCTTCACTTTTGTCATCTCTCAAGTTACTCGTGGTTGCCTTCCTTTAAATAAATTAAATAATTTTTTATATTTTATTTCTTTTATTCCTCAAAGCCGTTCTCCTTGTCCTCCTCTATCTCTTTCTTCCCCTTTTTCTTCCCTCTTCTAGACGACTGACCGACAACTGGGGACCTTTCCAAACGACAACGACGATCGAGCCTGGCGACGAACGACAAAACGCACGGACCACCTAGCAAAACGAAACTTTTGCCGCGACTGTGTTTCGAACTTTGGTTCGACATCTTAGGTTTATATAATATTAATTTTTATATTATTTTGAAGTGATTTTTTGATCACTATAGTAAGTTCACCTTTGCGCCTCTCACTCATATTACTATATTTTTATTGCAATAACAGTGATTGTGGCTTAATTGCTGATTCACTGAGTGTAAGTGTTCAATTTTTAAATTTTTTTTTTCCTAGTTGACCATTATAGAGTGTTAAATCCTCTTAGTCCTAGAAGAATTGACATTATTATTAATACAAGTTGAATTATTAATTTAATTTTTTTTATTATTATTAATTATTGTTAATTTTGGTTGACTTAAAAGTACATTGTGCTTAGTCCCAAATATATTGCCATATTTAATATTGGTAATTAATTGGTTGAATTAACTTACTTGTTATTCCCAATTTAACCTTGCAATCCATTTTTTTTAAAAAAATTAATTTTTTAATTATTAATTTATATTGAAAATTATTTCTATAATTTAATTAATTAAATATTTTTTTATTATTATTTGGAGCAATTATTGACTAACTTTGATTATTTTTTTATAAAGTACAAAGTAAAATATAAATCTTCCCACTAGTATGTCCAACAATTTGGCAGAAAAAATGGATAACATGCAAGTGGATGAGATAGAAATTGACTATGATGCTGACACTGTAAGTTCTTCTAAAGTTGGTCATAAAAAATCTTATGCTAACACAAAGAATTCACATACTGCAGGATGTGGAAATGACAGGAAATGCAAACAAACCAAACCCCCTTCCCCCAGTACCACAGAAGGAAGTAAAGCCTCTAGTGCCTCAAGAAGGTCTTCCAAAAGGCTTCAAAATAAAAAAGCTTCCTCTGCCACAACAAATCAGCAACCTATCCAGTCATATAAAAGAGTTGAAGACAGAAAATATGACGTACAAAGCAAAGGTAGACACATTGTGGGATCAGGTCCAAGAACTCAGGAACCAGATTCAGGCCCAGGCCCCTCCTCAGTTGCCTCCCAATCAGCCTCAATTTCAGGCTCAACCTTCACAGCCACCCAGCTCAACCATCCAAAATCCAAATACTATGGAAGTAGAGCAATGGAAATGGGATTATCTAATGAGTCACTACCAACAGAATGTGCAACACCCTCCTCATCATCAGCCTGGCCCATCCAGAACACCCAATTTCCATCCACCTCCTCATCCCTACCAACAAGGCAGGAGAAAGAAGGCCCAAGCACAATCCCAAACCCAGTCCCAGGGGAAGTTTCCTCCTCTGCCATGGTAAGTGATTTGATTGATAGTCACTTGGGTATGTTTTCTAATAAATCTTCTTCTGCAGGTAATATTATTGAACATGGTGAAAGAACAGTTAAACCTGTTAAAAGACAGCTTCCTGTAACTAGTAGCCCTATTGATGTAATTAGCAAATTGTCATTTGATGAACCTTTAAATTTAACTTCTACATCTTTAATTAATCCTTCTCTTGCAATTAAAAATGATTCTGTTCCCCCTGAAATCTATACCTTAATTGAAAAAACTTCTGAGGAAATATTGAAAGATACTCTTGATTTTAATATTGTGAAAGACAAACATGTGAGAGATGTGTTAATCCATGAAAATGATAGATTAAATAATTTACACTTGCAATGTAAAGTGAGTTCTTCTGTACAAGATACAGCTTATTTAAAAATCAAAGAAACCTTGAATATTGTTCTTAGTCAACAAAAACAAATAAGAAGTGACCATAGAGCTATCTCAGATAGAAATATCAGTCTACTTAAGACCTTGAGTGAATTGAAACCCCTTATTGAGGAAAATTATTCATTCAAGAATGAAATAAAATCTCTACAAAATGAGTTTAAAAAGCTAAAAAATGATTTCCATGCACTAAGTACCAAACACTCAGTTTCTGAGGACAGGAATGTTCTATCTCTTGCAAAAGTAAATGACCAGATGTCTGAAATTCCAAGAATAAGAAACTATGTGTCTGACCAACAGGAAAAGTTCTCGAACCTTATCCATCAATAATGAATTAAATGAGATTTCTGCAAATAAGCTGCATAAAAATAAAGGGAAAAAACCTGAACAAGGTTCATCTTTTCTTCCTCATATTTCAACCATTAAACAAACTGACAATGAGTCTGGGAAATCTTTTGCTACTAGCAAAAAATCTTGTGATGGTCATGCACCAGCTGTTTCTGTAAATGATGAAATTTCTGAACACCTGGCTAAACTTCAGGAATTATTACTAATGAATAATTCAAACCAAAAAGTGGACCATCCCAGTAGTCAGAAAAATTGGCCTAAGTTAGACAAATATCCTACCTTTGATGGTGATTCTTCCTCTGATTGGCAACACTTTATCCAAATAATTGATAATTTAAAGAGATCTTATAAACTACCTGATGAGGAAATTGTTTCTAAGCTAATTTCTTTATTTTCCAATGTAGCCTTGATGTGGTATGAATCTGTCCTCTTAGATAACAATCATTATACATGGAATGATTGGAAATCCTTGATTGAGAATCAGTTTGGTGGTTCAAAATTCAGGTTAGCTCAGCAGAGACTGTATGAGAATACTAGATATGTATCCTCCTCTGTTGAAAAGCCCATTGTTTTTCTGATGAAAGTAACTAAAATCCTTAGAGCAATTGATCCAAAGATGGATTATGATATTTGGAGAGATAAAATCTTGTATGTATTACCAAATTCTCTTAGGGATTTGATTGTTGCTAGAACTGAGCATGTAAGGGAAAATTCTTCTTTCATTAACATCTGTAATGAAGTACTACTCAACCATAGATATGAACCAAAGAATTACCTTAGTAAATCTTATAATGATCAGAATAAACCTTCTATAAAGCTCCCAGAAAAATCTGGTAAACCCTCTGCCCCAGTTGCACCTAAAAAATATGCAACAAATACTTGTTATAAATGTAACAAACCGTGGCAGAAGGGTCATGTTTGTGACAAGAAAATTCATCTTGTTGAACAAAATGAAGACACTGATGAAGTTGAACTTGATGTCAATAATTCTTCCAGTGACTGTGAAAGTAATATCTCCTATGACAATGAATCTGTTAAAGATGTTTTAATGTTGGAACATGATGTCCATTATTTAAATAATATATCTGAAGATTGTGTATTGAATTTATCTTCAGTAGAAAATGCTGAGATAATTAAAGATATTACTAACAATTCTATTCCCATATCCCCTTTAAAGGCACCTGTTATCATTAATGGTAAAAATGTTGATGTAGTTCTTGATTCTGGTGCTGGAGGAAGTGTAGTATCTGAAAAAGCTTTGGCTTCAGTGGATAAGGAATATTTGAGTAAATTATTGCCTATAACTTCTGAAAAATGGAGAGGGTATGGTTCTACCTTATTTCCTATTGGCAAATACAAAACCTCTGTATTCTTCAAATATAGTGGTGGTTTTGTCAGAGCTATTTGTGAGTTTGTTGTCATGAATAATGATAATTTGAGCAATTGGTTTATTATGGGAAATGATATTTTAACCATGTTTGGTGTGAAACTGGATCCAGCAAATAATTGCTTTACTTTAGGAATGAATGGGAAAAGAAAATTCAAAATTTCTTCTCCTAGACCTTCTGGGCATTTGTTGAAATCTTGTAACTCACTGACCCAATGTAAAGGTAGAACAACAACTGAAATGGATGATTTATTACATGAAATAAATACCGCTTCTTTTGGTTAACAGTTGACTAGTGAACAAAAGGATTCTATTGTTGCCTCTATTACCTCTTTCCCTATGGCTTTTGCTCATGGTTCTCATGTCTTGGGAATTTTTCAGGAAGAGATGAAAATTACCTTATCCTGTAATTTGAGTGATATTCCTCCTTCCCTTAAGAAAAGACCAAATCCTGCTTCTCCATCAAAAAGAAAAGATATTGAAGATAATATTGAAACATTATTGAAAATGAATATCATTGAGAAAGTGGATGTCACCCCCAAATATTGTGTCATCTCCCCAGTCTTAATTTCTTATGAAAAAGATAAAGCTAGATTATGTGGAGATTACAGAGCTTTAAATACTTATACTGTTGATGATATTTATCCTTTACCCAGAATTAATTCAATACATGCTACCTTGCAAGGTGCAAAATTTATTATTTGTCTGGATGGTAATAAAGGTTATCATCAAGTTCCAGTTGAGAAAAATTCTCAAAATTTTTTGCTTATTGCTACTCATATGGGAATATATAAGTATGTTAGGATGCCATTTGGCCCTAAAAATGCTCCTTCAGTTTTCCAGAAAGTCATGGATAACACTTTCCATCAAGAAATTATTGAGGGTTGGCTCATGGTTTATATTGATGATATTATTGTTTTTTCTAAAACTTTTGATGAACATATGATTCACTTGAATAGAGTTTTCCAAAAAATGGATGAAATCAATATGACCTTATCTTTAAAAAAGTGTAAATTTGGTTTTCAATCTTTGAAAGTCCTTGGCCATGTTGTGTCAGGCTTACAAATTTGTGTAGACCATAATAAAGTTGCTGCCATTCAAAATGTGAAAGCACCAACTTCTGTAAGAGAAATCCAAAGTTTTTGGGTATGTGTGGCTATTATAGACAATATATTAAAAATTATCAGGTCATAGCCTTGCCTCTTACAAAACTAACCAGAAAAGATGTTGCTTTTCTCTGGAATAATGACTGTCAGAAAGCTTTTAATACATTGAAAAGTTGCTTAATGACAGCCCCTATATTGGCTCTTCCAGATTTTAACAAGCCATTTGTACTTTATACAGATGCTAGCTTTATTGGTCTGGGTGCTGCCCTTCACCAAAAGCAAATTATTAATGATAAATCCTCAGAGGTTGTAATTTGTTATATTTCAAGAACCTTAAGAAATAGTGAATTGAAATATGGTGCCACTCAATTGGAGTGCTTAGCAGTTGTTTGGGCTCTTGAGAAACTTCATTACTACTTGGATGACCAAAAATTTGAGCTGGTAACTGACTGTGGTGCTGTGAAATCTCTCTTAAACCTCAAAACACCTAACAGACATATGTTCAGGTGGCAACTTGCTGTTCAGGAATACAGAGGAAGGATGACTATTATCCACAGAGCTGGAAATGTTCACTCTAATGTTGATATGCTCTCCAGATTGCCTCTGCCAAATAATGACTCCAATCCTGCTTATGTACCTGAGGATGACACTGTTTATATACATGGTATATTTATAGTTGATATGGAAGAAGAGTTATTACAGTTAATACTGGATTCATATGATAAAGATTCTGACTTAAATAAATTAGTTACTATTTTGAATGATCCTAAGAATGCTTCAATTCAATCATTAATAAAAACTCTTCCTGCAAAGTACCAAAATGCTTTAAATAAAGGAAAGTTTTCTATTGAAGATGGTTATATATATTATAGAAGGAAGCTTACCAATGTAATTGTTATTCCTCCTTCAATGAAAGAAACTATCCTCAAACTTTGTCATGATCACATATTAGCTGGTCATTTTGATCTTGAAAAAACATTGATTAGAATCAAAAACACTGCATGGTGGGCTAATATGTCTGAAGACACAAAATTATATGTTGAATCTTGTGATTCCTGCCAAAAATCTAAAAGGTTAACAGGTAAGAGAGCAGGGTTATTACAACATATTGAAGCACCTAGTGCTCCCTGGCAAATCATTAATATGGATTTTGTCACTGGTCTTCCTGTTGCAGGTAAAGACAGCTTTAACTCTTGTTGGGTAATAGTGGATAGATTCACAAAAATGTGCAAATTTATTCCAACCCACAAAGATGTATCCACCAAAGAATTAGCTTTCTTATGGTGGTCTTACATGTTTAATATTATTGGTTTTCCAAAAGCCATTATCTCTGATAGGGATCCAAAATTCACTTCTGAGTTTTGGACCTCTTTGATGGATATTTGTGGCTGTGAGTTAAAATTGTCTACAGCTCATCATCCTCAGACTGATGGTCTAGCTGAAAGAATGATTCAAACTCTGGAAGATATGATTAGAAGGTATTGTGCCTTTGGTTTAGAATATAAAGACAATGACAGATTTACTCATGATTGGGTCACTCTTTTGCCTGGTCTTGAATTTGCATATAATAGCACTGTTCATTCTGTCACTGAGAAAAAGCCTTTTGAGCTTTGGTTAGGTTATGTCCCAAACACTCCTGCTCAGATTCTCAATAATAAATTACCTAAGTTGGAACTACGCCCTGGTGTAAAATCTTTTATGCAAATGCAACAGCTCTGCAGAAAACATGCTCAGAGTTGTATTGATAAAGCATTTGAATATGAAAAGAAAAGATGGGATAAATCCCATAAAGAATACACATTTAACAAGGGTGATGAAGTGTTGATCTCTACTGTCCATTTCAATTTACAAGGTAACCACAAATTAAAAGATCCTTTTGTAGGACCATTTGTTGTTAAAAGAATGGTTGGTGATAATGCAGTAGAAGTTGTATTGTATTCTCCATATGATAGGAAACATCCTGTCTTTCCCATTTCTTTACTTAAACCTTATACTTCCAACAGTGACTTATTTCCAAAAAGAAGAGGAAGACCTAAGAAGAACCCTCAGGAAGTCACAGAAACAGCAGAAATTGATAAAATTCTCAATGATAGAATTATCACTTCTGAAAGAGGTACTGAATATTTATTGAGATATAAGAACAAATCATCTGAACATGATGCATGGATACCTGGCAAAGAAATTTCAAATCTGCCTGCTCTGTTGAAAAAATACAAAAAGAAAAAATCTTAGCATTTTTTTTATTGTTTTTTTTAGAGTGAGGGAGTGTCAGCCAGGCTATTCCAGGAGTCCAGTAAATGATATATAAATTATAAAACCTTAAAGAGTGGGTAAGACTTGTATTTAATGAATATAAATTAATATTTTATTGCATAATGAAATTATATAAGAATTTTATTATATACAAGTGTTACATTAAATTTATTGGTTATATATATTTTTATATATACAATTAAAATTGAGCATAATATAATATATTCTACAAATAATGGCGCATTTTTATGTATTTAATAATTATAAATTTATATTTAATTAATTAAAAAACATATATTATAATTATAAGTGTAAAATTGACTTATAATATAATTAAATTAATTATTTAAATTTATATAATAAATAACATCTTTCATATAGTATTAAACAATAATTAATGGCGCTTCTTTTGACCCTTAATTGTGTCAGGAAGAAAATCAAATAAATTATAATACTTATTTTATAAAATAGTATTATAAATTCTCAAATTAAATTAATTAATTGTTTCAGTTAAACTAGTTATTAAATTACATAGTGAAAACAATTAATAAATATTAATTTACACTGAATTAAAATGATTGCATGCCTTGTTACGTCAAAACATGTTATTTGTTTCACTTAGAAATGCTGAAAACAGATTGTAATACTTGTTTTGATTTGTTTTTCCCATAGTTCTTAGATCACAGGGTTGTTTAGTTACTCATTATTTTGTATTAACTGATTTGGGAAATTTGGGATGGGAATTTTATATTCTTAATTGGGATTCTTATTATTTTTCGTAGAATTTTCTCTTAATTACTATGTTACAGATGTCTTCTTTTATCTTCTTGTTTTACTTCATTACTATTTTGTATATAGTCACTTGTAGCGCTTCAGAGGACCCATTGCCTATAAAAGGGCCTTGGATAATCCCCTGTAGAAGTATCACTTATTACACACTCAACAAATTAAATAACCAATTTATTATGTTTATATTTTTTTATTAGTAATACAAATCTAATTTAAAATTCTATACAACAAATCAAAGGTTGCTTTAAGTCTGATAGTACTCATAGTGTTTGCTGCGCAGAAACCCTTACACCAAAATAATATTATTTAAAACCTTCACTTTTGTCATCTCTCAAGTTACTCGTGGTTGCCTTCCTTTAAATAAATTAAATAATTTTTTATATTTTATTTCTTTTATTCCTCAAAGCCGTTCTCCTTGTCCTCCTCTATCTCTTTCTTCCCCTTTTTCTTCCCTCTTCTAGACGACTGACCGACACTCTTAGTCCTAGAAGATCATTATTCATGATCAATTATTAAATAAATTGTCACTAATAATTGATAATATTGGTTGAAAATAATAACACTTAGTGTTTAGTCCCAATTATTGCCAATATTTTGGTATTACTATTATTTTTTTTGACATTAATACTTTTTATTCCCTCCTAATTTAATTTTAGTGGTTTTTTTATCAATAAAATCACATTAAATCAATTAAAAAATAATTTTTTGTTTTGATTATTGTTTTATAATATAAATAAGATTCACAATAAATAAAATGTTTTTACTCATTGTTTTGATATAGAATATTCATTGATAATTTTTATTTTATATCACAATTTTAAGAAATATCATTCTTTATTGACCTTGATTTTTTGGTTCACAGATTTTATGTGTAACAATTTGACTGATAGCATGGATAATCTTCATGTAGATGAAATTGAGGTAGATGTTGATGTTGAGTGTCAGCCAGGCTGTTCCAGGAGCCCAGTAAATAAACATACAATTTTATTGAAATTAAAAGAGGAAATAATAATTGCAGCTTATGTATTTACATTAAATTTATATTACATAATATATTATATAAATATTTTATTTTATAAGTAAAAAATTTTTTATATTAATATTATTATCATATAAATTAAGTATAAATCAATTTAATTATCATATTTCATATAAAGGGACACATTTTTTTTGTATTTAATAAAAAAAGAATTAATCACATTTTATTAATTTTCTTATATTGTAATTACATTAATTATTTAAATTAAATATGTAATTAACCTTTTCATATAAAATATTATCCATAATTATTGGTGCTTTTTTGACCCTTAATTTTGTCAGTAAATTATTAAATAAATTAAAACACTTATTTGATAAAATAGTATTCAAGTTCTCACTTTAAATTAGTAATATCATTAAATTAATTATTTGTTTCATTTAATCTAGTTATTGATTTAATTACATAGTTATAAAAATTGATTAATTTTTCTTTATACTAGGGTAACTTGCTTACATACAATTTTGCGTCAAAATAATTTTTTGTTTCAATTAAAACAATTACATCCTACTTTAATGTCTGTTTTGAATTATTTTTCTCACAGTTATTATGTTTAAGACTTACTTAGTTACTCACTATTTTAATTAACTGGTTTGGGAAATGATGGTGTGAAAAACTAGTTACTTATTCATGAGTTTAGTTTATTGTTTTATGTTTTTCTCTTAATATCTATGTTTTATTTCTATTCTTTTATATTCTTATTTAACTTATTACTCTTTTTCATATACTGATTTGTGGCGCTTCAGAGGTCCCCTTTTCTATAAAAAGGCCTTGGGTAATCCCCTTTAGCCTATCACTTACTACTCACCACATTTTAAAATACATTATATCATATTTTAATTACATTTTTTAGTTGCGCTTCAGCTTTCTTAAATACTAAAATAGAATCTAAAGGTTGTTTTAAGAATATTCAAATATTTAGTTGTTGATAATTGAGCAGAAAGAAAATTAAAGTACTTACTATATTAACCACACTATCTCTTGTCCACTTTGTCTATTAGACCCATTATTTAATTGTCCAATTCCTTTTACCCCCCTCTCTTCCCTTCTACTTTACTCCTATCATTTTAATCTCCCTTTTCCACCTTCCTTTTCACATTCTTCTAGACAAACCGGCCGACATTGAGTATGTGGGTTCTTCAAAATTAACTTACAAAAATACTTCAGCTGACAGAAATCCATAAAATTCTTCAGGAAATGGAAATTCCAGGAGAAGTGGTAAACCTTCCTCCCCCAACAGCTCAGAGAGAAATAAAGCCTCAACTAAGTATGGAAAATCCTTTAAAAATATAAAGATAAAAAAGATTCCTCTGGCACAGCAGATAAAAAACCTGTAAAGTCATATAAAAGAACTGAAAACAGAAAATATGAGATACAAAGCCAGAGTGGATACTCTATGGGATCAGATGCAAGAGATTTTAGAACACAGCCAAGTTCAACAGCAAACTATGCAGCCAAATCAACATTAGCCTCAACAGACCCCAAAAACCATGTAGGTAAAGCAATGGAAATAGAATTATCTTATGAACCATGAGCCAGCAGAATGTGCAAACTCCTCTAGCTCATGTACCTGGCCCATCAAGGACAACCAATTACCATCTTCAACCTTCCCATGCTTACCAGGGAAGCAGGAAAAGGGATTCTCAGGCCCAAGGGAAGCTTCTCCTTTTTCATGGTTAGTATTCTTTTTGATAGACCTGTTGGTTTGTACAATACTAAGTATTCTTCTTCAAGTAATATTGTTGAAAATAGTGACAGAATTTTTAAGCCTATTAAAAAAAATTCCTGTTATGAGTAGCCCCAATGATGTAATTAGTAAATTTTCATTTTATGAGCGTTTACATCTAATTTCAACTTCTTTAGTTAATTGTTCTCTTGAAATTAAAAATGATTCTGTTTCCCCTGATATTTAAGTCTTTCTTGAGAAAACTTCTAAAGAAATTTTGAATGATTCTCCTGATTTTAGTGTTATAAAAGACAAAGTCTTGAGAAATTTATTAAAGCATGAACATGAAAGATTAAAGGATTTGCATTTACATTGGAAAGTGAGTTCTTCTGTACAAGATACAGCTTATTTCAAATTAAAGGACACCTTGAATCATGTACTTTCTAAACAGAAAATTATAAAAGATGATCACAGAGCACTTTAAGATAAAAATCAACATCTGCACAAAGCTATTAGTGAATTGAAACCTCTTATAAATGAAAATACTTCATTAAGAAATGATAATAAGACCTTACACAGTAAAATGAAAAATTTTTCAATTGATTTACAAGATTTGAGTAATAAATCCTCAGTGGAGGAAGACTGAAATGTTCTATCTCTTGCAAAAATTAATGAATGATCAACTTTCTAATATTCCTAAGTTAAGAGGAAGTTTATCTAATCTTGAGGAAAGCTTCTCTTAATTACCAATTATTTTGGATGAACCTTTTGATGTGGTGAAAAATACTGCTAAAGCTTCTACTAGAAATAAAGGTAAACAGCCTGAAAAGGAGAGATCTTATTTTCCTTTTAATGTGGCCATTAAGCAATCTGAAAATGAGTCTATAATATTTTGTGACTAACAAAAAATATTTTGATAATCACAATGAACCAGCTGCCTCTGTGACTAATGAAATATCTGAACTCCTTTCCAGGCTTCATCAATTGATTAAAATGAATAATTCCAACCTTTAAGTTGGCCATCCTAGTAGCATTAAAAATTGGCCTTAAATATATCAATACTCTACCTTTGATAGTGATTCTTCATCTGACTGGCAGAATTTTATTCAAAGAATTGTTAATTGAAAGAGTTCTTATAAATTTCCAGATGAAGAAATTGTTTCTAAGTTAATTTCTTTAATTTCCAATGTAGCCCTGATGTGGTATGAATCTGCTTTGTTGGGAATCAATCACTGTACATTTATTGAGTGGAAAACATTAATTGAGAATCAATCTGCTGGTTAAAAATTTAGTTTGGCACAACAGAGATTATATGAGAATGATAAATATGTGTCCTCCTCTGCTAAAAAACATAATGATTTCCTTATGAAAATAACCAAAATTCTTAGAGATATGGATCCAAAAATGGATTATGATATATGGAGAGACAAAATTCTCTATAAATTACCGAATTCACTCAGAGATTTTATTGAAGATATAACTGAGCATGTAAGAGAACATTCTTCTTTCAGTAATATTTGTAATGAGGTACTACTCAACCATAGATATGAACCAAAGATTTATCCCTTAAAAGCTTATCATGATCAACAAAAAACTTCATCAAAACTCTCAGAAAAACCTGGTAAACTCTCTGCCCCAGTTACAGTGAATAAATATGCAGAAAATACTTGTTTTAAATGTATTAAATAATGGTAGAATGGACATGTTTGTGATAAGAAAATTCATTATGTTGAACAAACTGAGGAAATTGGAAATACTACAGTTGACCTTAATGGTTCCTCTAGTGAATATAATATTAATATCTCTTATTAAAATGATTCTTTAAATGAATTTCGTATGTTGAAAAAAGATGTCCAATATTTAGATAATTTATCTGAAGTTTTTAACTTGGATTTATCTTCAGTAGAGAATGCTGAGATTATATAAGATATTACTGACAATTTCATATTAATATCCCCCTTGAGAGCACAAGTTATCATAAATGGTAAAATTTTTGAGGTAGTTCTTGACTGTGGTGTTGGAGGAATTGTAGTGTCTGAAAAGATACTGGCTTCAGTTGAAAAAGATAATTATAGTAAGTTGTTACCTATGACATCTGAAAAATGGAGATGTTATGTTTCTGTTTTATGTCCCATTGGCAAGTACAAAACCACTGTATTCTTTAAGTATAATGGCCACTTTGTCAGAGCTGTTTGTGAATCTTTTGTGAAGAAAGATGATAACTTAGGAAACTAGTTTATAATGAGAAATGACATATTAACCATGCTTGGTATCAAATTGGATCCAGCTAACAATTATTTCAAATTGGGCATGAATGGAAAAAACAAATTCAAAATTTCTTCCTTTAAAAAACCTTCTTTGCACCTATTGAAATCTTGAAATTCATTTATTCAATGTAAGGGTAGATAAAAAAAATAAATGGGTAATTTATTATCTAAAATAAATAATGCTTCATTTGGTGATTAGTTAACTGGTGAACAGAAAGAGTCTATAATTTCCTAAATTACATCTTTTCCTATAACATTTGCTCATGGATCTCATTAATTAGAAGTTTTTAATGATGAAATGAATATTTATTTATCATGTAACTTGAGTGATATTCCTCCTAGCCTTAAGAAAAAACCATATCCTAATTCTTCCACAAAGTTAAAGTATATTTATGATAATATTACTACTCTCTTGAAAATGAATATAATTAAGAAGGTGGATGTTACCCCAAAATATTGTGTCATCCCCCCAGTCTTAATCTCTTATAAAAAAGATAAAGCTAAAATATGTGGGGATTATAGAGCATTGAATAATTTTACAGTAGATTTATTTAACTTTCACCTAGAATAAACTAAATACATACTACCTTGGAAGGTGCAAAATTTATTAGTTTTCTAGATGGTAATAAAGGTTATCATCAAATCCCTGTTGAAAAGAAATCCCAAAATTTCTTGCTTATTTCAACTCACATGGGAATATATAAGTATTTTAGAATGCTATTGGCCCTAAAAGTGCCCCTTCAGTTTTTCAAAAACTTATTGATAATACTTTTCATCAAGAAATTAATGAAGAATTTTTATTGGTCTATAATGATGACATCATAGTTTTTCCTAAAAACTTTGATGAGAACATCAATTGATTGAATAGTGTCTTTTAAAAGATGGATGAAATTAACATGACCTTATCCTTAAAAAGGTGTAAATTTAGTTTTCAATCCTTGAATGTCCTGGGTCATGATGTGTCAGGTTTACAAATATGTGTAGATCAAAACATAGTTTCTTCCATTCAAAATGTGAGAGCACAAATTTCTGAATGAGAAATCCAAAGTTTTTTTGGGAATGTGTGGCTATAATAGATAATAGGGGGTTTCAAAAATTACCATATACATCATTCAAGAAAGCCTCAAAAAAGGTACCAAGTAAGTCATTTTAATTCATATTACATACCCCATTAACTGTTATATCTCAACAGCATGCTTTTACCTATAAACACCATCTGTTGGGTACATCTAAGTCCCTCAAGAACTTCTTCCCCTTATCTTGATCAGTCAGCATTAGGTGCACACACCCCATACCTTAAAATTTTCACTCACCTAATCCTTAAGGGTAAATTTATACATGCACAGTAGCTTGTGCTTACAGTCTTGAGCCCCCCATAACATCATACTCCAACCCTTGATTACTCTCACTCTTATTTTTTCAAACTACTTATCATTCTTACTTATACCCACACTCAAATCAACTATAAGCTCAGAGATTAATGGTATCAAATCAAAACCTGATTTAGGTGACATCAATGCAGCAACTCTAAGAATTCATACTCAGTGCATCAATATGCTCTATCATATCTAATTTCTTTATGTCTCTCATATTATTTCTGATGTAAAGTAAATTGTGGAAATGTGTGTATTGGTGGGCTGAAATGTGGTTGGGGTTATGGTGTAAGAATGGGAAGTATTTGACCAAATTTTTGGCATGTATAGCCCCAAGTCTACCATTAATGATGGTAGCTTTAAATGTAATTTTGAGACTGAACTCTGCCAGGCTTATATGGTAATTTTTGACACCCCCTAATATATAAAGGATTATTAAGTAATATCCTTACCTTTTGCAAAATTAACCAGAAAAGATGTGGCCTTTATCTGGAATGAAAAATCACAGAAAGCCTTTAATACATTGAAAAAATGTTAAATTTCTGCCCCAATCTCGGCTCTCCTAGATTTGAATAAACCTTTTGTACTCTACAAAGATGCAATTTTTTTGGACTAGAAGCTTCTCTTCATCAGGAACACATAATTAATGATAAAAATTCAGAATTAGTCATTTGTTATATTTCATGGACCTTGAGGAATAGGGTCAGCCTGTATATCCCCAGGACTGAGAAAAAATTACTTATAAGTTATGTCAAACACATGAACTATACATGGGAACAATAAATGAGAGTACACAAACAGTATACATAAGTAAAATTATGATAATACACAAAAAAATGCCATTATAACACCTTATATACACACATATATCCACCTTTTATAAATCCTATTTACTTAATATTAAGTTGGAACATGTTAGGGTAAACTTAAGAACCTTAATTTTAAGGCTACATAATTTTTAAGTATACTTAAAGCTGTTATTTTCATTGTTTTATGCAAAAAACAAGAAATGCATTTTATTTCACTTAAAAGTTGATTATATGTGCTATAAATTTAAGAATATTAAAAATGTGCTTTGACAGTTCAATTTTTCTCATTTAGGACTATTGATTTGGCTACTTAAATGCATAAAATAACACTTTTCAAATTTGGTGTTTTTTATGCCAGAAATGGCTTCTGTGTACTGGCCACATACTGCCTGCATTTTTCCTGTGTGAATAGCTTCATTTTTAGCAAAGTTAGCTTTTTCACACTATAATTACCCCACATTCTACACCCACTGTGGGGAAACACACTAAAATAGGCAACAGGCGCTTATTTAGTGTCCTAGCTTAATTAATAATGCATTGACCCTCTTTATATGCACTAATTTCATTAGTAACCCCACTCTTGGTGCCTTATTTCACTACCATTCTTAAATTCGCCTAAAATTAGTCAAGGATTTACCCATGCTAGCGCCTGACAAGGACTGCATGTAGTTACCCCACATCTCACGCCCTTTTTTGGGTTTCTAGGTGGTTTCTCAGTCAACTTTGGATATTTTTTAATGGGGATTTTACGTAGTATAATGTCAGGATTAGACCCATAATTTCTACAGGGAATAAACCTTATTATTAAGCTCTTATTAAACTTAATTTTCCCTCTTTAATCTTTTATATTGATGTATAATACGCATATACTCTCTTTTTTACTTATTCTTTAATTTTGATGAATTTTCCCTATTATTCCAGGATTTTGGCAGTAGTTACTTTTCTAATTATGTTATGGGTCACTAGGGATGTTGATGGAAATCTCTATTAGTTGGATGGAAGCGTTATTAACTTTGTATTGGACTGGTAAATCAAGGGATTCATTGGGGAACTCATGGTGTATAAAAGGAGGAGGTTTTGGGTCTTTTTTTCTACATTATTTATCATTACAATTCAATCATATAACCAAATCAATTTGCAATACATATCAATAGCACTTATAAAGTCTTTGAATAATATCTGAATTTATTAAATCTATTTTTCTACCAACTATAAAGATTGTAAGCCATATATAATTAGTGAGATTAGAATTACTGAGACCCTTATATTGAGTTATAGCTTTCTTATTGAATTTGTACTACAGTATTCATATAGGACAATAAAAATCTTCTAGAGAACTGACCATTCAAGCTAGTTCACATCTTTGTACTTGACCTCAGCCTGAAAAATAGTGTATTGAGTATGGCGCCACTCAATTAGAGTGTTTATCAGCTGTGTGGGCTTTGGAGAAGCTTCATTATTACTTAGATGAGCAAAATTGGAAATGGTTACATATTTAAGTGCAGTAAAATCTCTCCTAAACCTAAAAACACCAAAGAGACATATGTTTAGGTGGCAATTAGATGTCCAAGAATATAGGTGTAGAATGACAAATATTTTCAGGGCTGGAAATTTTTATTCCAATGTAGATATTCTGTCTAGATTACTATTGCCTAATGATGACTCAAATCCAACTTATGCACCTGAAGATGATACAATTCATATACATGGTATATGTATTGTTGATATGGAAGAAGAGTTATTGCAGTTAGTTCTAGACTCATATGAAAAAAAAATCTGATTCAAAAAAATTAGTTACAATCTTAAATGATCCAAAGAATGCTTAAATTAAAGCATGAATAAAAACACTCACTCCAAAGTACCAAAATGCTTTGAATAAAGGAAATTTTTCAATTGATGATGGTTATATTTATTACAGGAGAAAACTTAGTTATTTAATTGTTATTCCTTCTTCCATGAAAAAAACCATCTCAATCCTTTTTCATGACAACATATTTGCAGGTCATTTTGATCTGTAAAAAGCCATGGTCAGAATAAAAAAACCCTGCATGGTGGGCTAATATGTCTGAAGAAACAAAATTGTATTTTTAATCTTGTGATTCTTTCCAAAAATTTAAAATATTAACAGGTAAAAGAGCAGGATTATTAGAAAATATTGAATCATCCAATGCTCCATGACAAATAATTAATATGGACTTTTTCACTGGTCTTCCTGTAGCAGATAAAGACATTTATAATTATTTTTGGGTAATAGTGAATAGATTCACAACAATGTGCAAATTTATTCTCACCCATAAAGATGTATCCACCAAATATTTATCTTTCTTATGGTGGTTGTACATGTTTAATATTTTTGGATTTCCAAAAGCGATTATCTCTGACAGAGATCAAAATATAACATCTGATTTTTGGATGTCTTTTATGGATATATGTGGCTGTAATTTGAAATTATCTACTGCTCAACATCCCCAAACTGATGGTCTAGCTGAAAGAATTATTAAAACTCTGGATGATATGATCAGAAGGAATTGTGCCTTTGGATTAGAATATAATGGAAATGAGAGATATACTCATGGCTGGGTTACTCTATTAACAGGTCTTGAATTTGCTTATAATAGCTCTAAAGACTCTGTCACTGAAAGAAAACCTATTAAGCTCTGGCTAGCCTATATCCCAAAAACTCCTGATCAAATTCTCAATAATAATTTACAAAAGATAGAACTACATCCTAGTGTAAAATCTATTATGAAAATGTAACAACTATGCAGAAAAAATTCTCAAAGTGATATTGATAAGGCATGTGAATATTAGAAGAAAAGATGAGAAAATACCATAAAGAATACACATTTAAAAAGGGTGATTAAGTACTTATATAAAAATTTCACTTAAATTTACAGATAAATAACAAACTAAAAGATATTTTTGTAGGACCATTTCTTGTTAAAAAATGGTTGGTGAAAATGCAGTAGAAGTAGTGTTGTATTCTCCATATGATAGAAAACATTATTTTTTCCCTGTTTCCCTCCTTAAACCTTATACTTTCAACAGTGACTTATTTCCTAAAAAAAGCATGACCTAAGAGAAATCCTTAGGAAGTCACGGAAACTTCAGAAATTCATAAGATTGTCTATGATAGAATTATCAATTTTGAAAAAGGCCCTGAATAATTTTTGAGATATAAAAATATATAATCTGAGCATGATGCATTGATACCTGAAAAAGAAATTTCTAACTTTTCTACTCTTTTGAAAAAGTATAAAAAGAAAAATATAAAAATTATTTTTATTATTTTTTTAGAGTGAGGCAGTGTCAGCCAGGCTGTACTAAGAGTCTAGAAAATCTTATGTTAAATTACTTGAACATAAATAAGAGACAAAATATTTTTAAATCATATATACAATTAAATATTATATCAAATAAAATAATATAGCCATATTTTCAACATAACCTAAATAAGTGTTATATTAATTCTATTATTATATAAACTTTATATACATTTAAATAAACATAAAAAATATTATATTCTATAAAGAATTGGCTCAATTTATGCATTTAATGTTTATAAATTAATAATTAATTAATTATAAATTCACATTATAATTATAAGTAATAAATTAAACTTATAATGTAATTAATAAATTATTTAATTATATGTATTAAATGATAAAGATTATATTGTACAACAAATAATTACTGGATGCCTTTTTGACTCAAAATTGTGTCTTCAAAGAAATTAAAAAGGTTAAAAATTCTATTTAATAAAATATAAATGTTTTATTTTAATACTTAGTGATTTTATTAAAATAATTACTTTTTTTATTTCAATAAATAATATACTAGTACAATCATTTTAACTTACTTAATCAATACTGTTTTATACTAAATTAACTAACACCAGAAAGAATATGTGGGTACCTGATTACAGGTGCCAATCCCTATCTTTGATTTGATCCAGTTCTAACTCAGTTATAATTCTTCAGGCAAGACCACACACTGAACACTGAGCATGATAGCTCGCATGGAATCAAATCTAAGTTATTCTTGTGTCACAAATGGATTGAGGTATTAGCACCTGCTAGCAGGTTTCTGGTATTTTTTTCTGGTGTAAGTATATAAATTCTCTATGTCACAAATAGTATAATTTTTATGATTCACTAAATCTGTCAAGGGGTGCTTTTGGTATAGAAGATTTTTCCATGGTCCAACAGAAATGAAAGGTGAAGGAAGACTCAATATTTTAAGATAGGTACATATTTATTTCTTTATATTTTATTACTCAATAGGGGGAATCAAAGCTAGAAATCTTCTAGTTCAAAATACCTTTTTTATCACCAGATCAACAATGATTATTTTTTAAAATATTCTATATTGTGCCCCTGAAATACCTTTTTAATGAGAATTTGTTCCAAGTCTGTGGAATTATTTTTATGCTGTAAAATGTCTTTTAAATAATTACAAATTTCTAACTTTGATACCTCCTAATAAAAAGGTAAAAAGATTATTATTAATATTACTTTAAAGTCTTAGAAATACGCAGATGTAAATACTAAGATGGTAATAGTAGTAATAGAGTGGGTTTGTAAATATAATATTTGTTTCTAAAGTAAGTAAGAATGGAATGAATGATAAAAGCCAGATTAAGAGGCCTTATATAGGCAAAAAGGAGTGAAAATACAGAGCCACAATTCTATATAGATGAGTATCAGAGAAAAAAAATTCAACAGATAGAAATTTTCAATAATTAAAGTTTTTCTATAAAGAAGGTACCCATAAAAAGTATTTATCTCTATATGTCAATATTAACTATAATTTATTTGATTTATTTTAAGTTTCTTTAAATTTCAAATTAAAATAAAAAATTTGATTTAATACTTAGTATTTTTATAGTTTGGTTTACTTTTCAGCTGTCATGAGGATCCTGTCAAGGAATAAAAAATGAAGAAACATTAGAATTATATATTTACTTCATTTTACTTATTAATTAGTTATTAATATTATAAGTAATTTATAAAATAGGTATAACTTATAATATGAAAGGTAAAGGCATAGCTCTTCTCTAGTAAATAATTAGTTATTTACTGGGTAAGTCTAATAGCCAGGCTGAAACTCCCTCACTCTAAAAAAATAATATAAAAAAATGATATGATTTTTTCTTTATATATTTTTTAAGTAGAGCAGGAAGGTTAGATGTCTCTTTCCAGGGAGTCCAAAAATCATATTTAGAAGATTTATTCTTGAATCTCAATAAGTATTCATTAACTTTTTCAGCAGTGACAATTCTGTCATTTAGAATCTTAGCAATTTCTGCTGTTTCAGTGATTTAATTAGGACTTATCTTTGGTATTCCCCTCCTTTTTGGAAATAAATCACTATTGGATGTGTAAGGATTCAAAAGAGATATTGGAAGAACAGGATGTATCCTATCATATGAAGAATACAGGATAACTTCAATTGCATTATCGCCAAACATTCTTCTGACAATAAATGGACCTGCAAATATGTCTTTTTAATTTTTTAATACCTTTTAAATTGAAGTGAACTGTAGAAATCAATTCTTTATCACCCTTCTTAAAAGTGTATATTTTATGGTATTTGTCCCACCTCTTCTTCTCATATTTAAAAGATTTTTCAATACATTTTCGAGCATGAATTTGTTGCATTTGAAGAAATTATTTTACACCAAGATGTAAATCCAATTTAGGTATTTTATTATTATAAGTCTAGGAAGGAGTATTTGGAATATATCCAAGCCAGAGCTCAAAAGGCTTTCTTTGAGTAACAGAGTGAACAGTGCTACTATAAGCACATTGTAGACAAGGCAGTAAGATGACCCAATCATAAGTGAAACTTTCATTGTCTTTTTACACAAGGCCAAAGGCACAATACCTTCTTATCATGTCCTCTAACCTCTGAATCATCCTCTCAGCTAATCCATTAGTTTTAGAGATATGGGCAGTAAAAATTTTCAGATCACAACCACAAATCCATCAGAGACATCCAAAACTCAGAAGTAAATTTAGGGTCTGTGTGAATAATTATGGCCTTAAGGAAACAAGAATTATTAAAAATATGAGACCACCACAAGAAGGCTAATTCTTCTTGGAAACATATTTTTGAGTAGAGATGAATTTAGACATTTTTGTAAATTTGTCCACAATAACCCAGCAAGAGCTATATATGTCTTTCCCAGAAATGGGAAATCCTGTTACAAATTCTATGTTTATAATTTTCTATGGTGCTTCTGGAGATTCAATATTTTGCATCAATCCAAATATTTTTCCAGTTAAACTTTATAATTTCTGGTAAGAATCACAGGATTCAGAATATAGTTTTGTGTCTTCAGACATATTAGCCCACCAAGTGGTGTTATTTATTCTAATCATTGTTTTTCCAAGATCAAAATTTCCTGCCAATAGGTCATCATGAAAAATTTTCAAGATTATCTCTTTCATAGAAGGGGGAATAACAATAACATTACTCAACTTTCTTCTATAATATAGGTAGCCTTCATCAATTGAAAATTTACCTTTTTCCAAAGCTTTTTGGTACTTTGGTGGAAGGGTTTTAATTAATGCTGGTATTGAAGCATTCTTTGGATCATTTAATATGGTGCATAGCTTTTTCAAGTCAGTGTCATTATCATATGAATCGAGAATAAGCTGTAATAGCTCTTCCTCCATGTCAACCACATATATCCCATGAATATAAACAATTTCATCCTCAGGATTATATGCAGGATTTGAGTCATCATTTAGCAAAGGTAACCTTGATAAAATATCCACATTTGAGTGAAAATTACTTGCCTATTAATTATTGAAATCCTTCCTCTGTATCCCTGAACAGACAACTGCCATCTGAAAATTTGTCTGTTAGGTGTTTTTACGCTTAAGAGGGACTTCACTGCACTAAAGTCAGTTACAGGCTCAAATCTCTGGTCATACAGATAGTAATGCAGTTTTTCCAGAGCCCACGCAACTGCCAAACACTAAATTTGAGTGGCAACATATTTCAATTCACTATTTCTCAAGGTTCTTGAAATATAACAAATTACAACTTCTTTTACTTTGTCATTCATAACTTTTTTTTGGTGGAGAGAAGCACCAAGGCCAATAAAACTGGAATCAGTGTTTAAAAAATGGTTGAGTAATGTAAGGCAAAGCAAGAATTGGTGCTGACATCAAACAATGTTTCAAAGTGTCAAAAGCTCTTTGTCTTTAACTGTTTGGGACAAAAGCAACATCTTTCTTAGTTAATTGGGTGAGAAATAATGGTATTACTTGATAATGTTAAATATATTGTCTATAGTATCCACACATTCCCAAAAATATTTGGAGCTCTCTGACTGTAGTAGGAGCTTTTACCAGTTGTATGGCTGCCACTTTTTTCTGGTCAATACATATATATAGTCCTGAGACAACATGAACAAGAACTCTCAAAGAATGAAAACCAAATTTTCATTTTTTCAAAGGAAGTGTCATATTTATCTCATCCATCTTATCAAACAATATACATAGGTGGTTAAGCTGGTCCTTGAATTTCATAGAGAATATGATGATATCATAAGTGTAAACCATGAGCCATCATTCAATTTTTTCTTGATGGAATGTGTTATCCATGACTTTTTGAAAAACTGAAGGAACATTTTTGGGGCCAAATGGCATCCTAAAATACTTATAAATACCCATATGAGTATCAATAATTAAAAAATTCTGTGAATTCTTCTCAATAGGTACCTGGTTATATTAATTATTACAATCTAAACAGCTGATATATTTAGCACCTTTTAAGGTAGCATGGATAGAGCTAATTTTGGGTAAGGGATAGATATAATCTACAGTATAAGTTTTTAATGCTTTATAATCACCACATAAACTGGATTTTTCTTTCTCATAAGAAATTAGGAAAGGTGAGATAACACAATGTTTAGGTGTTTCAACTACCTTTTCAATTCTTTTAATTTTTAAAAGGGTAGAGATATTGTCTTCAATATCTTTTCTCTTTGCAGTGGAAGCAAGATAAGGATTTTTTTAAACCATGTGGTATTTAAGTTAATGCGCTGTAGAAAATCCTATAGCACTAGCTATAGGCCTTGACCAAGAGAGTTGGAGTAAAAATGGAGAGAAAAACCCCTGTCCCTTTGAGAAATACCAGGTGAGATTTATTTGCTACAGAAAATTAGAGACTGTTACTATACCCCTTCCAACACCCTTCTTGACTGCTTTACAAGTCAAGAAAGTAGCCAATAGCAGACCACTTAGAACCAAAGAGTTAGAGACCAGAAATGCAGAAAGATCCACACCAGAAAAACAAAACACTGTGCACTTGTTGCAAAGAAAACAGAAATAATACTTGGTGCATGTTGCAAAGCTACACCAGAGAAACAAGTTTGCAAAGTTGAGTTAAATCAAGAACTAACCTTGCAACAAACACAGCCAAAAATGTTGTATATTGGTCAAGTTTGGGCCAAATTTTCTGATTTGATGTAATTTCCTTCTGGTTTACTTGTTTCTGTGTAAGAAGAAGTTCCAATTTCTCTAATTGAGCTGTAATCTTATTATTTAGAACATTTGCAGATGAACAGGGTGCATCATCAATTTTTAATTGAAACTCAGAACTCTCTACAGGTTTCTCTTGTACTAATTCTTCTCTAGAGGAGCTTGGCTCAGGTGCATGTGGAGTAGTCTGTGCAACAGTTTTCTTCTCAGAAGTGAAAGAGTATTTTTGGTCAAATAACAATGAATTCAATTGTTCCTCCATGTTTTATAATCTAGTTTTCACTCTTAAAATACTAGTTAATGCTTCATTGATGGTTGAAAAATATAATTGATTCTTATTTTGCAGAGATGAAAAATGGTCATTTAATTTTTTCAAATTTAATTTCTGACCTTATAGTTCTTGGAAACAAATAGAAATAGGCACTTTCACTTTGGATATATCATTCTTAATATTTTTCCAAAAGAAAAATTTCTTTTCATAATTTACCATGTACCTAAAAAATTCTTCAGATACGTTATTGAACTCACCTTTCAATGCTTTGTAACCTTGTTCACTAACAAGCTATTAAATTATTGGTTAAACTGTAATTTATTCATTATCTGATTTTTTTTTGTGATGATGTCTCTCAAATATTGATAATTAATAGTTGCTACATCAGGAGCATTTCTCAGGAGAGAGATAGAGTAATTTTCAAGAGTCTTATAAACTTCAGGATGAATTGATTCATCTATAATAGCCATCTCTAAATTTATCATTGGAGTAGCAATGAAAACTAAAGGCTATTTACATGAGTAGAACAATGATTACATTTCTGGTATAACCAGCTTCTCCTGGTCTCAAAGTGTTATCTCCTGTCCCAGAGTTACCTGAAGGAACTGAATCAGTAACAAGAAAAGGAACTTGATATTAAATGGAAGACCGTACCATGGTTTTGGAATTATTTGAATATAATTTTTTTCTTTCTTCTTCCTCTATGGTAAGGGTGAGGAAGGGTGGTATTGAAATGTTGAGGCCTGGAGGGTCCTTCTTGAGGAGCCTGTTGCATTTTATGAGCCTGAAGGGTGTCCCATTAGGTGCTCAGCCATTCTCAATGCCATTTTGACACTTCCACTTTTTCTTATTGTTGAGAAGCCAACTTTGAAGGGGGATTTGCTACTTGTGGATGTCTCTATTCTCTTGAATAAAAGTATCCATGCTTCTTTTTTTTTGTCTAGCAACTCTACCTTTGCATTTATTATGAGGTTCTCTGATTTCAACTCCTTGATGTGAGTTGAAAGGTTATTTACCTGTTGCTGAACTGTCATATTTTTCTTAAAGCCTTTTGGAAGCTCTCCTAGGGGGAGTACCTGGGACACAGAGTCCAGGGGAGGATGTTCCTTCTTTATTTCAACCTCCTGCATTTTTACATCCTGTCTGGTTTACTAATTGATTAATTTGAGAAACTTTTGTAGTCAAAGGAAAGCTTACAGAATTTTCATCATAATAAATAAGATGAAATTCTTCTTCATGGGTGGCAGAAAGATTTAATTCAGCCATTGTTTGTATAGCTTGAGCTGAGAGAAGGAAAAAATATTAATATTTTTTCAGTTATTATACTTTTTTGTTAAAAAAAATAAGAGATAAAATAAAAATATTTAAAGTTTATTATCAATTACCATGACTACTAATCAACTGAAATAATGAAAATATATCAATCATCAGTACCAAAAATCAAATGAAATGAAAAATTAATAAATTAATTATCAGGACCAAAAATTAACTGAAATAAATATTACAATTCTAAATTAAATAAATACTTTATATATTGTATACTTTTTAATTACCAGGACTAAATTTCAACCAAAATAATTTATTAATTTAATTTTTAATCAAATAATTAATTTATATATTGTTATTATTTTATTTACCAGGACTAATTGTCAACTGAAATAATAAAATAATATTTTAATTACCAGGACAATTTTTCAACTGAAATAATTAAATAATATAATATTTTAATTAATTAAATTAAACTAAATTACTTCTAAGACTAAGAACAATGTTTCTCTATCCTGGTCAACTAGGGAAAAAAATATTATATACCTGACACCTTCCCATGTAATTTGAGCAATTTAATTCCAACTACAGAGTGCTGAGTAAAAAAAATATATGTATAAAAAGAAATATGCTGAGTGTGACCTACAGATAATAACCACTATAGTCACTGCATATATATAGGAGAATTATGCTTATATAAAACTTATATTTGGCTCAAGGTTTGAATCCAAGTCACAGAAATAAAGTTAGTCATGTGCCTTTGACGTTTGATGTTTGTTGTTTGTCCAAAAAGTTGCTATATGTGTTGGAGTCAATGGTCCCTTAGCTGCTGGTTTCAAGATAATAATAGGTCAACAACTATTTGGAAAGGCCTCAGTTTTCAAGGGGGTGCTTTTGGTCTAGAAGATTTTTTGGTGTTCCAACGGCCATGAAAGGTGAAAGAAGACTCAAGACTTCAAGATAGGTACATATTTATTTCTTTATATGTTATTACTCAATAAAAATGTAAAAAGATTATTATTAATATTACTTTAAAGTCTTAGAAATATGCAGATGTAAAATTAAGGTGGTGATAGTAGTAATATAGTGGGTTTGTAAATATAATATTTGCTTTTAAAGTAAGTAAGAATGGAATGAATAAAAACAGCCAGATTAAGAGGCCTTATATATGTAAAAAGGAGAGAAAATAAAGAACCAAAATTCTTTATAGATGAGTATCAGAGAAAGAAAAATTCAACAGATAGAAAGTTTCAATGATTAAAGTTGTTCTATAGAGAAGGTACCCATATACAGTATTTATCTGTATATGTCAATATTAATTATATTATATTTGATTTATTTTAAGTTTCTGTAAATGTAAAAGTAAAATAAAATATTTGATTTAATACTTAGTATTTTTATAGTTTAGTTTACTTTTCAGCTGCCATGAGGACAATTTCAAGGAATACAAAAAAAGTGTTATATATTTACTTCATTTTACTTATTAATTGATTTAAAATATCAAAAGTAATTTATAAAGTAAGTATAACTAATAATATGAGAGGTAAAGATTTAGCTCTACTCTAGTAAAAAATTAATTATTTACTGGGTAGGTCTAGTAGCCTGGCTGACAAAATCTGATTTTTAGTAAAAATAATAGTGTAAACTGTTTTGAAATTACTATATTTACATTCTCCTGCTTTATACCAAATTAGAATCCCACTTAATATCTTATATTTTTACAGGGTTTAAAGGCTAGATACATTAGGTTTTTAATTTCTCTTTTATTAAATAGTTACATGGCAACCTTATTTTCTCTGTTACACTTAATTTTCATTTTTTATCTCTCTTTTACTCTGAATTTACATTTAGTGACATCTCAGAGGGCCTCATTTGGCTATATAAAGGATTTGGTTTCTCCCCTTGTAGTCTGCATTACTTACACTACCTTACATTTTATAAATAACAATTTTGTTACACTTATACATGTTTTTCTAGAAATTTTATTACAGTGTTTTAAAATACTACTAAAATTTTGAAATATATCTATATAAAAAGGTTGCTTTATGAGCAGTTCAATTGTAATATTTTGCTTTTTTATAAGCAGAGAAAAATAGCTTACTTGATTAAATAAAACCCTTACTTCCAATAGTTGTTTTTGCAAACCCTTACATTCTTAGTTGTGTTGTTATCCTTTTATTTTTTTCCTTTGTCCTTTTATTCATTCTTCTTCTTTTTCATTTGTAGTCTTCTTCTTTCTTCTAGATGATCCACTGACAGAATGGGTGTATACAATATAAAAGTTTGATTTCTGTACAATGTTTTGAGTTCTTATAAATATATTTTTTGCCACATATTGTCCCAATGAATTGAATGAAGCTGAAAAATCAGTGAAATGGACCTTTATTGTAGCAAAAGGAACTTTTGGGTAAGAAAGTGAAGAGAATATGTAGCAAATTACTTAGAACATTTTTTAGGCCACCCACTTTAAAGCTAGTGGCTAAAAATAAACACCTCCTATAATGCATTTTTTTGATATTGCTTCGTTTTTTTCTTTTATCACAACTATTAATGCTTCAACCACAAGCTTCCTATCGCTTAATTTTTTCTAGTAATGGTAATGTGTCTATATTTATATCTTGGAAAAATAAATGTATATTTTGTATTGAAATTTCACCTTATAATCTTTCTAATTGATCAACTTATGGCCAAGTAAGTATACAGGATGGAAACAACAACTGAGTAATAAACCAAGGGTTAAATTTCTTTCCCTGGAAGAGTGTGGTGCTAATTTATACCATATTTACCATCATTAACCGCCTCCATTTAATACTGTTCTTGATCTATTTCAAAGAAACAGAGTTTGAGGGACAGTTAAATTATACAATCACCCCAGTTATACATTTAAAAAGTAATTTTTGGAAATGAAACATATTTCTAAATCTCTCTTTGAAAATTTTAAAATGACTGGAACTATAATTTCTGAAGATTTTTTTTTTGAAATCTTGCATGAAACAATGCAAAATTGTGCTAAAGAACTTGGTATATCTCTTCAAGTTGTTGTTAAGAAGGCCTTCTTGAATGCTTCACACCATTAAATTACCTCAATTTTTCAAAGAATTACTTAAATTAGACCATTAATGACTGCATATTTTTTTTTCAAATGAATCAAGTTTTGAGGTTTACAAGAATTTGTCACTAACATTTCTGGTGGAAAAAAACCAGAAAAAAAAATCAGTAAAAGTGTCTTCAACCCACTTTCAAGAGTTAGTACTCATTAACGATGATCTGAAACTTTTTTTTTCAACACCACTAAGTGTCCCTTAGTCTTCTTACCTGGAAAAAAATGCACAGCTAATCATTTTATTGATTGTTTTTTTGTCACTGTCCTCATCCCATGGCCTTAAATAATTGACAGAAATATTCAACTTGTTTTGCTGAAAAATAATGTACCAGTTCAAAACACAAATCTTTCATAAAACTTGTGATTAACTTCCAATATGGGTGACATTGAAGACTGGAAATCACAATCGCTAAAGACCCATCCCCATAAAAATTGTTGAAAAAGAACTCAAACACAAACTACAGAAGATTTATCACCCTCAAAATCCTATTGAGAGGCAAGAAGCTTTTTCTCAAGTTTAGGATGATCTTCTAAGAAATTTCCTTAATAATCTCATTCCTTCAATGCAGCAGACAGATGTTAAGGCATACAAACAAAATATATACTGTTGTTTTTTCCATTACACTTTAACCAGTGCTCAATATTACAACTTAACACCAGAAATAAAACATGGGCACCTGATAGCAGGTGCCAATCCCTATCTTTGAATTGAATTAGTTTCAGCTCAGCTATAATTCTTCTGGAAATACTTCTTACTGAAAAATGAGAACACTAGCTCACTCAATATCAAATTAAATTTACTCTTAAATCAAAACTGAATATAGGGATAGGCACCTTCTAGCAGGTTCTTCTTAATTACTGGTGGTGTACGTAACTCACATTAAAAATTATTACATTTATGCACCAAAAATACTATTTCGGACTTAATTATTCCTTGGGTGAGAATTTTATTTGTTAATTAAATGACAAGTGAGACTTTCACTTGATTATAAGTTAATAATTTCTGTATTTATTTGACATGAGTAAATTAACCTGAAGTGGAAATTTTTATACTAATTCTTTTGGTAACATATCTAATTTTTCAGTATTGGTTGAGGCTCATGTGTATTTACTTCTAATTTTCTTTTTTCTAGAATTTTGTGTATTTAGTTACTTGAAATTCTTTTCCATCTTTTTTATCTATGTGTTGATTTTATTTTGTCTATAACTGGCCCTTGTATTGGAATGAGAAAGGGAATCTTTATATTATCTAAAACACTTTTATTACCTCCTATTAATTTCATTAGTTTTATAAAATTATAACTACTCTACAAAAATTATATTTATAAGTTATTTCATTGAAGTAATTAATATCTAGTTTCTGCTATAGTAAAAACCAAATCTTAATTATTGTTTTATTTTTTACACTCTGTCTCAATTATAATTCAGGCAATAGTTTTACTTACCTTACTTCTAGACAAACCGTTAAATTTGGGGGTCTTTCCTAAACTGAAAAATCACGCCTGTTTAGAACTTTATTGCAATGATGTGTTGCATTGATTGGAGGATTTTTTGCTGACTGAAAAAGGACTGTTTTTGTTGTTGTCATCTGGCCTTTTACCCAAGCATAAAGAAAAAAAGTTTTAGTTTTTTTAATTGACACAAAGGTAATTTTTTTTTGGGGACTGGGAATTAGAATAAATAGGAATAAGAAAAGTTAGTTTTTTTATATTATAGTTAGTAAGGTGTCTTTAAATAGCAAAAGAAATTTGAACCTTTTATCCTCTTAAGCATGCCAAAGACTTTTTGACCTTGACAAACCTTGGGAGTAGCTGGTCTAGAAAAGTATTAATCACTAAAAGATTTCAAGTAGGGATTTATACTTACTGTAAGGCTGAGCTCAAGTACAGAGATGTGAATAGCTTGATAAGTCAGTTGTCTAGAATATTTTAATGGTACAGTATGAATTGAGCTTTCCAAATATAATTAAGTGTTAAAATATATTTCAATATAATGGCATCAGTAATTTAATCTGATTTTAAATATTATTTGAATGAATTTAAAAGTATTAATAAATATTTATTGTAATTAACATGTTATATGTTTAAAATGTGATGTAAAATAATGTAGAATAATATCCCAAAACATCCTCCTTATATACCCATAAATTTCTATTTTTCACCCTTGTTTTAAAAGTCCTCTTCATGGCTGATGAAGCCTCATACTAGCAATTCAACACTCCCATAAACCCAAGGACTTCTGATCATAGAATAAAAATCATTTCCCATTCCAAAATACAAGAATAAAGTGGGGAATTCCATCAAAACATAGTAATAACCAAAAAAGAGAGTAAATGTAAGTAATTCTTAAAACAAAAGACTAAATAAAGAATTAAAAGGACTTAAAAATAATGTCTAATTCAGGAAGATCAAAAGGAAAAATTATGACACTAATTATAGCAATTTTATTGATGAAATTCTTATTTAAAAATAACTAATATAGCCTAAGAGCCCATTGAGAAGCCTGAAAGATAATGTGAAATGTGGGGTGACTGATTGCAGAGTCTTGAAAGGTGCTTTGAAAGGTAAATCCTTGACTAAAAAGTCACTTTAAAACATGTTTAGGAACTTTGAGTGCCAGTCTTGAGTTTATTAATGATATTAGTGCATATCATGAGGTCAATGCACTAATAATGCAATAAGGACACTAAATTAGAACCTTTTGATTATTTTAGTGTGATTAACTATATTGAGAATAAACTGTGGGGGTAATTTAGTGTTATGTTACTAACTTTCTTAATGATGAAGCTATGCATGTGGAATAAATGTATGCAGCATAAGGCCAGTACACATAAGCTATTTTAGCATGAAAATCATTAATTCTAAGAAGTGCTATTTGAAGACATTTAAGTAGTAAAATAAGTTATGCTGAATAGGGAAAATTGATCTGTCAAAGCACAATTTAAATATAACTAAATTTATAGTGCTTATATTGAACTTTTAACTGATTTAAAGCACATTTATTGATTATTTCACTATAATAATAATAAAAATAACTTTAAGACTAATTGAAAATTATGTAACCTTATTTCTTAGGTACTTAGAATTACCCTATCATATTCTTATTTAGAATTAAGTACATAAGACCTTTAAAATGTGGATAAATGCATGTATTTAAGGTATTCTAATGTCAAATACTGTAGTAAATGACTAATTTCACTTATGTATAAATATTAGGGGGTATCAGCTGGTCATTTAGAAGAAATCTAAAAAGGTGAAGAAGATGAGGGAGAAGAAGGAGAAGAGGAAGAATAAGGAGAAGAGGAAGAAGAAGGAGAAGAGGAAGAGGAAGAGGAAGAGGAAGAGGAAGAGGAAGAGGAAGAGGAAGAGGAAGAGGAAGAGGAAGAGGAAGAGGAAGAGGAAGAGGAAGAGGAAGAGGAAGAGGAAGAGGAAGAGGAAGAGGAAGAGGAAGAGGAAGAGGAAGAGGAAGAGGAAGAGGAAGAGGAAGAGGAAGAGGAAGAGGAAGAGGAAGAGGAAGAGGAAGAGGAAGAGGAAGAGGAAGAGGAAGAGGAAGAGGAAGAGGAAGAAGAATATTTAAAAGGGGAAATAAAAAGGAAGGACAACAATAGGAGTTTTAAGGACCTTGTAAAAAATACTGGTATTATTATGACTTTAGTAAGTACTTTCTTTCTTCTCTATACTTAAACACAACAATTAGAAAATATTAAAACTCTCTTAAAGTAACCTACTAACTGTATAAACCTTTAATTATTAAAGGGGTAGTTACTGCAATTAAATTTATTAATGATGTGTAAGTTTTGTATTTATTATAACAATAAAGTGTAATGTAAGTGTTATAATGTGAGTGATGGGGCTAAAGGGGGTTTCCCAAGGCCTCTATAAAGGCAAGGGGCCTCTAAATCTCCACAAAAAATTATATTTTGAGAATAGAATAAAAAAAAAGTAATGAAACAAATGTAACTAATATGTAAGGGAAATATATATAAAAAGTAACAACCATGAGTAAGAGCCAATTTATCCACCAATTAAAATCCAAGAATTGTATTAAAATTAATTGAAACACTAAAGTGGTCTGAAGCACAGGATAGAGCCATTTAAGACAAGAAAGGTTTACAATATAATTAAAATGGTAAACATTTTATGTGAAACATCAAAAACATACTATTTTAGAAGTATGGTTAATTAAGTTAGTATAAAGCATGAATAAATAATTTTTTTTAAATATTTATTATTCTAATAACTTTTTTGATTGGAAAAATAATTAATTTAAGGAGATAAGTTATTTAAACTAAGAATTTTAATAATTTTTACTAAGTATCTTTTTTAACTTATTTAATAATTTTTCTGACACAATAAAGGTTCAAAAAAGCACCCAATATTTATGTATTATAAGATATGTATATAATAATTTAATTATTATATATAATTATATAATTAATGAATTTATAATTTAAATTTGTAACTTATAATTATAATATAATATTATATTAATTGAATAACAATTTATAATTATAAAATACATAAAAAAGCGCTCATAATTTATAGAATATAATGTATTATATTTTTCTATAATTGTATATGCAATAGGGGGTATCAAAGTTAGAAATCTTCCATATTACAATACCTCTTTTTTCAAGCAAATCAACCATGATTATTTTTTAAAATATGCCATTTGTGCCCCCAAAACACCTTTTTACTAAGGATTAATGTCAAGTTTGTGGCTCTCTCTTTGTGTTGTGAAATACCTTTTAAATAATTACATATTTCTAACTTTGATCCTTCCTAATCTATATAGTAATAAGATTCATGTCACTGTTATATTAATTTATCATCATGATTTAGTTATGTAATTTTATTAATAAATAATTTATAATTATTAAATAAATAAAAAAGGGCTCATACTTTATAGAATATAATGTATTATTTAGTAGGGGGAATCAATGTTCAGGGATCTGCAAGTAGGAATATGGAATTTTTTTTCCCAGGATCAGACATTATTAATTGTGGATTATTCTTATCTACAAGCCCCAAGGCTAGTGGATAAGGAATCCACAATAATGCATTATCCTGCCTCTTATACCCCAATTTCCATTCCTAATTCCTAATCCCAAACTCATCACATCCATAAGGCATATCCAGAGAGTAGTCTAAGATGTAGCTATGGCAAAAAGTTGTGCAACATGTGGTTATGACAGAAGTTTTCAAAGATGTGGTTATGAAAAATTGAGTAGAAAAATGTTGGATAAGAGGTGAACATTGACACATAAAGTGTCTAATAACCCAATTATTAGCAAAAATAATTGCGGAAGATAATTGGGGTAAATGGATTTTTATCTGCAATTAACTTAATTGGGGATCCCTCAACATTGGTACCCCCTATTTAGTTAATTTTATATACAATCTATATAGTAATAAAACTAATTTAACTCTTATTTTAATTTAATATCATAATTTAGTTATGTAATTTTATTTTTCAATAAAATCTTAATATAAAATATTATAATATTTACTGGACTCCTGGTACAACCTGGCTGACAGGGTGTTGGTCAGTCGTCTAGAAGAGGTAAGAAAAATAGGAGAAAAAAGGAGGAGAAAAAGAGGAGGACAAAGGAAAATAAAGAAATAAACCAAATATATATATATAATTTATTTGAGAGGGAGACAACAGTGAGCAACTTTGAGAGGTGACAAAAACATAGATTTTATTAATAATAATATTATTAAATGTAAGGGTACTGCGCGGCAAACAATTTTAATTACTATTAGACTTAAAGCAACCTTTGATTTGTTGTATAGAATTTAAATTAGATTTGTATTACTAATAAAAAAATATAAACGTAATAAAATGGTTATTTAATTTGTTGAGTGTGTAATAAGTGATGAGGCTACAGGGGATTATCCAAGGCCCTTTTATAGGCAATGGGTCCTCTGAAGCGCTACTATATTTGTAAATACAATGATTAGAATAGAATAAAACAAATATATCAAAGAGTAAATGAAACATAACAATATAGAGAAAAACATGAAACAATTAATTAAAACCCCAATTAAGAATCCAATTTTCCTGTCATTAATTCCCAAATCAGTAAGTGAAAATAGTGAATAACTAAACAAGATTGGAACATAGGAACTATGAGAAAAATAATTCCAAACAGATGGTACAGTCTGATTAAAGGATATTTTAAGTGAAACAAAAATACTTTGACGCAACAAAACATGTAATTAATCTCAATTCAGTCTAAATTAATTTATTTGTTTTTTCTAACACAATTAAGGGTCAAAAGAAGCGTCATTAATTATTGTTTAGTATCATATGAGAGGTATTATTAAATATATAAATTTAAGTAATTAATTTAAATATATTATAAGTCAATTTTACACTTATAATTATAATATATGTTTTTCAATTAATTAAATATAAATTTATAATTATTAAATACATAAAAATGCGCCATTATTTGTAGAATATATTATATTATGTTCAATTTAAATGTATATAAAAAATTTATATAACCAATAAAATTAATATAACACTTGTATATAATAAAATACTTATATAATTTTATTATGCAAAAAAATATTAATTTATATTCATTAAATACAATTCTTACCCACTCTTTCAGGTTTTATAAGTTACATATCATTTACTGGACTCCTGGAATAGCCTGGCTGACACTCCCTCACTCTAAAAAAAACAATAAAAAAAATGCTAAGATTTTTTCTTTTTGTATTTTTTCAACAGAGTAGGCAGATTTGAAACTTCCTTGCCAGGTATCCATGCATCATGTTCAGATAATTTGTTCTTATATCTCAAAAAATATTCAGTACCTCTTTCAGAAGTGATAATTCTATCATTGAGAATTTTATCAATTTCTGCTGTTTCTGTGACTTCCTGAGGGTTCTTCTTAGGTCTTCCTCTTCTTTTTGGAAATAATTCACTGTTGGAAGTATAAGGCTTAAGCAAAGAAATGGGAAAGACAGGATGTTTCCTATCATATGGAGAATACAATACAACTTCTACTGCATTATCACCAACCATTCTTTTAACAACAAATGGTCCTACAAAAGGATCTTTTAATTTGTGGTTACCTTGTAAATTGAAATGGACAGTAGATATCAACACTTCATCACCCTTGTTAAATGTGTATTCTTTATGGGATTTATCCCATCTTTTCTTTTCATATTCAAATGCTTTATCAATACAACTCTGAGCATGTTTTCTGCATAGCTGTTGCATTTGCATAAAAGATTTTACACCAGGGTGTAGTTTCAACTTAGGTAATTTATTATTGAGAATCTGAGCAGGAGTGTTTGGGACTTAACCTAACCAAAGCTCAAAAGGCTTTTTCTCAGCGACAGAATGAACAGTGCTATTATATGCAAATTCAAGACCAGGCAAAAGAGTGACCCAATCATGAGTAAATCTGTCATTGTCTTTATATTCTAAACCAAAGGCACAATACCTTCTAATCATATCTTCCAGAGTTTGAATCATTCTTTCAGCTAGACCATCAGTCTGAGGATGGTGAGCTGTAGACAATTTTAACTCACAGCCACAAATATCAATCAAAGAGGTCCAAAACTCAGAAGTGAATTTTGGATCCCTATCAGAGATAATGGCTTTTGGAAAACCAATAATATTAAACATGTAAGACCACCATAAGAAAGCTAATTCTTTGGTGGATACATCTTTGTGGGTTGGAATAAATTTGCACATTTTTGTGAATCTATCCACTATTACCCAACAAGAGTTAAAGCTGTCTTTACCTGCAACAGGAAGACCAGTGACAAAATCCATATTAATGATTTGCCAGGGAGCACTAGGTGCTTCAATATGTTGTAATAACCCTGCTCTCTTACCTGTTAACTTTTTAGATTTTTGGCAGGAATCACAAGATTCAACATATAATTTTGTGTCTTCAGACATATTAGCCCACCATGCAGTGTTTTTGATTCTAATCAATGTTTTTTCAAGATCAAAATGACCAGCTAATATGTCATCATGACAAAGTTTGAGGATAGTTTCTTTCATTGAAGGAGGAATAACAATTACATTGGTAAGCTTCCTTCTATAATATATATAACCATCTTCAATAGAAAACTTTCCTTTACTTAAAGCATTTTGGTACTTTGCAGGAAGAGTTTTTATTAATGCTTGAATTGAAGCATTCTTAGGATCATTCAAAATAGTAACTAATTTATTTAAGTCAGAAACTTTATCATATGAATCCAGTATTAACTGTAATAACTCTTCTTCCATATCAACTATAAATATACCATGTATATGAACAGTATCATCTTCAGGTACATAAGCAGGATTGGAGTCATTATTTGGCAGAGGCAATCTGGAGAGCATATCAACATTAGAATGAACATTTCCAGCTCTATGGATAATAGTCATCCTTCCTCTGTATTCTTGAACAGCAAGTTGCCACCTGAACATATGTCTGTTAGGTGTTTTGAGGTTCAAGAGAGATTTCACAGCACTACAGTCAGTTACCAACTCAAATTTTTGGTCATCCAAGTAGTAATAAAGTTTCTCAAGAGCCCAAACAACTGCTAAGCACTCCAATTGAGTGGCACCATATTTCAATTCACTATTTCTTAAGGTTCTTGAAATATAACAAATTACAACCTCTGAAGATTTATCATTAATAATTTGCTTTTGGTGAAGGGCAGCTCCCAGACCAATAAAGCTAGCATCTGTATAAAGTACAAATGGCTTGTTAAAATCTGGAAGAGCCAATATAGGGGCTGTCATTAAGCAACTTTTCAATGTATTAAAAGCTTTCTGACAGTCATTATTCCAGAGAAAAGCAACATCTTTTCTGGTTAGTTTTGTAAGAGGCAAGGCTATGACCTGATAATTTTTAATATATTGTCTATAATAGCCACACATACCCAAAAAACTTTGGATTTCTCTTACAGAAGTTGGTGCTTTCACATTTTGAATGGCAGCAACTATATTATGGTCTACACAAATTTGTAAGCCTGACACAACATGGCCAAGGACTTTCAAAGATTGAAAACCAAATTTACACTTTTTTAAAGATAAGGTCATATTGATTTCATCCATTTTTTGGAAAACTCTACTCAAGTGAATTATATGTTCATCAAAAGTTTTAGAAAAAACAATAATATCATCAATATAAACCATGAGCCAACCTTCAATAATTTCTTGATGGAAAGTGTTATCCATGACTTTCTGGAAAACTGAAGTAGCATTTTTAGGGCCAAATGGCATCCTAACATACTTATATATTCCCATATGAGTAGCAATAAGCAAAAAATTTAGAGAATTTTTCTCAACTGGAACTTGATGATAACCTTTATTACCATCCAGACAACTAATAAATTTTGCACCTTGCAAGCTGGCATGTATTGAATTAATTCTGGGTAAAGGATAAATATCATCAACAGTATAAGTATTTAAAGCTCTGTAATTTCCACATAATCTAGCTTTATCTTTTTCATATGAAATCAAGACTGGGGAGATGACACAATATTTGGGGGTGACATCCACTTTCTCAATGATATTCATTTTCAATAATGTTTCAATATTATCTTTAATATCTTTTCTTTTTGATGGAGAAGCAGGATATGGTTTTTTCTTAAGGGAAGGAGGAATATCACTCAAATTACAGGATAAGGTAATCTTCATCTCTTCCTGAACAATTCCCAAGACATGAGAACCATGAGCAAAAGCCATAGGGAAAGAGGTAATAGAGGCAACAATAGAATCCTTTTGTTCACTAGTCAACTGATCACCAAAAGAAGCGGTATTTATTTCATGTAATAAATCATCCATTTCAGTTGTTGTTCTACCTTTACATTGGGTCAGTGAGTTACAAGATTTCAACAAATGCCCAGAAGGTCTAGGAGAAGAAATTTTGAATTTTCTTTTCCCATTCATTCCTAAGGTAAAACAATTATTTGCTGGGTCCAGTTTCACACCAAACATGGTTAAAATATCATTTCCCATAATAAACCAATTGCTCAAATTATCATTTTTCTAGACAACAAACTCACAAATAGCTCTGACAAAACCACCATTATATTTGAAGAATACAGAGGTTTTGTATTTGCCAATAGTAAATAAGGTAGAACCATACCCTCTCCATTTTTCAGAAGTTATAGGCAATAATTTACTCAAATATTCCTTATCCACTGAAGCCAAAGCTTTTTCAGATACTACACTTCCTCCAGCACCAGAATCAAGAACTACATCAACATTTTTACCATTAATGATAACAGGTGCCTTTAAAGGGGATATAGGAATAGAATTGTTAGTAATATCTTTAATTATCTCAGCATTTTCTACTGAAGATAAATTCAATACACAATCTTCAGATATATTATTTAAATAATGGACATCATGTTCCAACATTAAAACATCTTTTACAGATTCATTGTCATAGGAGATATTACTTTCACAGTCACTGGAAGAATTATTGACATCAAGTTCAACTTCATCAGTGTCTTCATTATGTTCAACAAGATGAATTTTCTTGTCACAAACATGACCCTTCTGCCACGGTTTGTTACATTTATAACAAGTATTTGTTGCATATTTTTTAGGTGCAACTGGGGCAGAGGGTTTACCAGATTTTTCTGGGAGCTTTATAGAAGGTTTATTCTGATCATTATAAGATTTACTAAGGTAATTCTTTGGTTCATATCTATGGTTGAGTAGTACTTCATTACAGATATTAATGAAAGAAGAATTTTCCCTTACATGCTCAGTTCTAGCAACAATCAAATCCCTAAGAGAATTTGGTAATTTATACAAGAATTTATCTCTCCAAATATCATAATCCATCTTTGGATCAATTGCTCTAAGGATTTTAGTTATTTTCATCAGAAAAACAATGGGCTTTTCAACAGAGGAGGATACATATCTAGTATTCTCATACAGTCTCTGCTGAGCTAACCTGAATTTTGAACCACCAAACTGATTCTCAATCAAGGATTTCCAATCATTCCATGTATAATGATTGTTATCTAAGAGGACATATTCATACCACATCAAGGCTACATTGGAAAATAAAGAAATTAGCTTAGAAACAATTTCTTCATCAGGTAGTTTATAAGATCTCTTTAAATTATCAATTCTCTGGATAAAGTGTTCCCAATCAGAGGAAGAATCACCATCAAAGGTAGGATATTGGTCTAACTTAGGCCAATTTTTCTGACTACTGGGATGGTCCACTTTTTGGTTTGAATTATTCATTATTAATAATTCCTGAAGTTTAGCCAGGTGTTCAGAAATTTCATTATTTACAGAAACAGCTGGTGCATGACCATCACAAGATTTTTTGCTAGTAGCAAAAGATTTTACAGACTCATTGTCAGTTTGTTTAATGGTTGAAATATGAGGAAGAAAGGATGAACTTTGCTCAGGTCTTTTCCCTTTATTTTTATGCAGCTTATTTACAGAAATCTCATTTAATTCATTATTGGTGTTTAAGGTTGAGAACTTTTCCTGTAGGTCAGACACATAGTTTCTTATTCTTGGAATTTCAGACATCTTGTCATTTACTTTTGCAAGAGATAGAACATTTCTGTCCTCAGAAACTGAGTGTTTGGTACTTAGTGCATGGAAATCATTTTTTAGCTTCTTAAACTCATTTTGCAGAGATTTTATTTCATTTTTGAATGAATAATTTTCCTCAATAAGGGGTTTCAATTCACTCAAGGTCTTATGTAGACTGATATTTCTATCTGAGATAGCTCTATGGTCACTTCTTATTTGTTTTTGTTGACTAAGAACAATATTCAAGGTTTCTTTGATTTTTAAATAAGCTGTATCTTGTAAAGAAGAACTCACTTTACATTGCAAGTGTAAATTATTTAATCTATCATTTTCATGGATTAACACATCTATCACATGTTTGTCTTTTACAATATTAAAATCAAGGGTATCTTTCAATATTTCCTCAGAAGTTTTTTCAATTAAGGTATAGATTTCAGGGGGAACAGAATCATTTTTAATTGCAAGAGAAGGATTAATTAAAGATGTAGAAGTTAAATGTAAAGGTTCATCAAATGAAAATTTTCTAATTACATCAATAGGGATACTAGTTACAGGAAGCTTTCTTTTAACAGGTTTAACTGTTCTTTCACCATGTTCAATAATATTACCTGCAGAAGAAGATTTATTAGAAAACATACCCAAGTGACTATCAACCAAATTACTTACCATGGAAGAGTAGGAAACTTCCCCTGGGACTGGGTTTGGGATTGTGCTTGGGTTTTCTTTCTCCTTCCTTGTTGGTAGGGATGAGGAGGTGGATGGAAATTGGGTGTTCTGGATGGGCCAGGCTGATGATGAGGAGGGTGTTGCACATTCTGTTGGTAGTGACTCATTAGATAATCTCATTTCCATTGCTCTACTTCCATAGTATTTGGATTTTGGATGGTTGAGCTGGGTGGCTGTGAAGGTTGATTGGGAGGCAACTGAGGAGGGGCCTGGGCCTGAATCTGGTTCCTGAGTTCTTGGACCTGATCCCACAATGTGTCTACCTTTGCTTTGTACGTCATATTTTCTGTCTTCAACTCTTTTATATGACTGGATAGGTTGCTGATTTGTTGTGGCAGAGGAAGCTTTTTTATTTTGAAGCCTTTTGGAAGACCTTCTTGAGGCACTAGAGGCTTTACTTCCTTCTGTGGTACTGGGGGAAGGGGGTTTGGTTTCTTTGCATTTCCTGTCATTTCCACATCCTGCAGTATGTGAATTCTTTGTGTTAGTATAAGATTTTTTATGACCAACTTTAGAAGAACTTACAGTGTCAGCATCATAGTCAATTTCTATTTCATCCACTTGCATGTTATCCATTTTTTCTGCCAAATTGTTGGAAATACTAGTGGGAAGATTTATAATTTTTTATTTTATAAAAAAATAATAAAAGTTAGTCAATAATTGCTCCAAATAAAAAAAAATTTTATTAATTAAATTATAGAAAAAAAAATTTTCAATATAAAGTAATAAAAAAATTAATTTTAAAAAAATGGATTGCAAGGTTAAATTGGGAATAACAATCAAGTTAATTCAACCAATTAATTACCAATATTAAATATGGCAATATATTTGGGACTAAGCACAATGTACTTTTAAGTCAACCAAAATTAACAATAATTAATAATAATAAAAAATTAAATTAATAATTCAATTTGTATTAATAAAAAATGTCAATTCTTCTAGGACTAAGAGGATTTAACACTCTATAATGGTCAACTAGGAAAAAAAAATTTTAAAAATTGAACACTTACACTCAGTGAATCAGCAATTAAGCCACAATCACTGTTATTGAAATAAAAATATAGTAATATGAGTGAGAGGCGCAAAGGTGAACTTACTATAGTGATCAAAAAATCACTTCAAAATAATATAAAAATTAATATTATATAAACCAAAGATGTCGAACCCAAGTTTGAAACACAGTCGCGGCAAAAGTTTCATTTTGCTAGGTGGTCCGTGCGTTTTGTCGTCTGTCGCCAGGCTCGATCGTCGTCGTCGTTTGGAAAGGTCCCCATTTGTCGGTCAGTCGTCTAGAAGAGGTAAGAAAAATAGGAGAAAAAAGGAGGAGAAAAGGAGGAGGACAAAGGAAAATAAAGAAATAAACCAAATATATATATATAATTTATTTGAGAGGGAGACAACAGTGAGCAACTTTGAGAGGTGACAAAAACATAGATTTTATTAATAATAATATTATTAAATGTAAGGGTACTGCGCGGCAAACAATTTTAATTACTATTAGACTTAAAGCAACCTTTGATTTGTTGTATAGAATTTAAATTAGATTTGTATTACTAATAAAAAAATATAAACGTAATAAAATGGTTATTTAATTTGTTGAGTGTGTAATAAGTGATGAGGCTACAGGGGATTATCCAAGGCCCTTTTATAGGCAATGGGTCCTCTGAAGCGCTACTATATTTGTAAATACAATGATTAGAATAGAATAAAACAAATATATCAAAGAGTAAATGAAACATAACAATATAGAGAAAAACATGAAACAATTAATTAAAACCCCAATTAAGAATCCAATTTTCCTGTCATTAATTCCCAAATCAGTAAGTGAAAATAGTGAATAACTAAACAAGATTGGAACATAGGAACTATGAGAAAAATAATTCCAAACAGATGGTACAGTCTGATTAAAGGATATTTTAAGTGAAACAAAAATACTTTGACGCAACAAAACATGTAATTAATCTCAATTCAGTCTAAATTAATTTATTTGTTTTTTCTAACACAATTAAGGGTCAAAAGAAGCGTCATTAATTATTGTTTAGTATCATATGAGAGGTATTATTTAATATATAAATTTAAGTAATTAATTTAAATATATTATAAGTCAATTTTACACTTATAATTATAATATATGTTTTTCAATTAATTAAATATAAATTTATAATTATTAAATACATAAAAATGCGCCATTATTTGTAGAATATATTATATTATGTTCAATTTAAATGTATATAAAAAATTTATATAACCAATAAAATTAATATAACACTTGTATATAATAAAATACTTATATAATTTTATTATGCAATAAAATATTAATTTATATTCATTAAATACAATTCTTACCCACTCTTTCAGGTTTTATAAGTTACATATCATTTACTGGACTCCTGGAATAGCCTGGCTGACACAGGGGGTCTCAAACATGAAAAATGTGGAAACACATTTAATTTATCTCTAGTCACAGAAAAATAGGGATCCCATCTATATTAGGTCATTGAAAGAAGGATGTTTAACAGTAAGAATTATTATAATTGAAAGTTTATAAGAATTTTTTTTGATTAAGAAAAATGAGATTTTCTAATGGCTGGTATGTAATGTTTGACACTCCCTCTTGTATACATTTACTTATTGTCCCCATGTAGCAATAGATTTAACTGGTCTAGAAGAGTTTAATGGAGGTCCAACGGGGGTGAAGAGTGAAAGGGCTCAAAATTTCAAAGAGGTAAATAGTTTTTTTATCTTTATAAACTATTACTCAAGTTTAAATGTATGAATATATTAAGGGGTATCAATATTAAAAAACTTAAAATATTCAAAATTAATAATGAAGCACAAAAATAAATTAACAAACTTGAGTTTAATAATACATATAAAGGTTTTTTGGAAAATAGATATGACATATATGAGGAAATAGTAATTACTGATTTGGTAGAAAAAAGAGGTATTTTGAAATGGCATATTTCTAACATTGATAACCCCTATTATTATTATTACTTTTAAGGATTAGAATTACATAGTTGTAAATACTAAAGTAGTAATAGTGGTAATAGAAATGATTGTAGGTTTGTAATAAATTGTAAGTGAGTAAATGATTAATCAAAAACAACCAAAATGGAAGGCCTTATATAGGCAAAAAGGAGAGAAACCATGGAACTAAAATTTTATATACAGAAGTATGAGAGAAAAAAATTCCAGAATAAGATATTTCAAATATTAAGAATTTTTTATAAAGAATGTTTCAATAAGATGTTTTTAATGTATATACCAATTATTTGATTTATTTTTAAGTTTTCTGTAAATGTCATTTTTTTTAAAAAATATAATTTGAATTTAAATTTTTGTAATAATATATTTTTATTTCACTCCTGACCTGTCATGAGTATGGTGTTAGGGAATAAGAGTATGGTGGACATTAATTTTTTAAAATTTACTTAATTTACTTTTTTTTAATTAGTTATATTATTACAAGTAAATTATTTAAGTAAATATAATATAATTATTAAAAAAAGAATTTTAAGGCCTGGCTTCATCCCAGTAAATAATTAATTATTTTACTGGATAACTCTAGGACCCTGGCTGACACTCCCTCACTCTAAAAAAACAACAAAAATAAATGCTATGATTTTTTCTTTTAAATTTATTTAGTAGAGAAGCAAGGTTAGATATCTCTTTCCCAGGTATACAAGAATCATATTCAGAAGATTTATTCTTAAATCTCAATAAGTATTCAGTAAATTTTTCAGTAGTGATTATTCTGTCATTTAGAATCTTTTCATTCTATGCTGTCTCAGTGATTTCATTAGGGGTCTTCTTTGGTCTTCCCCTCCTTTTGGGAAATAAATCACTATTGGATGAGTAAGTTTCAGAAGTGATATTGGAAAACAGGATGTTTCCTGTAATATGCAGTGTACAGGATAACCTCAACCGCATTATCACCAACCATTCTTCTGATAACAAATGTACCTACAAAATGGTCTTTTAATTTTTTATTACCCTGTAAATTGAAGTGGACTGTAGAAATCAGTACTTCATCACCCTTTTTCAAAGTGTATTCTTTATGGGATTTGTCCCATCTTCTTCTCATATTCAAAAGATTTTTCAATACATTTTTGAGAATGACTTCTGAAAAGTTGTTGAATTTTAAGAAAAGATTTTACAACATGATGTAAAGCCAATTTATGTATCTTATTATTGAGAATTTGGGAGGGTGTATGTGGAACATATCCAACCCAGATCTCAAAAGGCATTCTTTGAGTAACAGAATGAACAGTGCTATTATAAACGAGTTCCAAACCAGAAAGTAAGGTGACCCAATCATCAGTGAACCTGTCATTGTCTTTATACTCAAGGCCAAAGGCAAAATACCTTCTTATCATGTCTTGTTAAGTCTGAATCATTCTTTCACCTAATCCATTAGTGTGGGGGTGATAGGCAGTAGAAGGCTTTAGATCACAACCACAAACATCCATTAGAGAAATCCAAAATTCAGAGGTAAATTGAGGGTCTCTATCAGAGATTATGGCCTTTAAAAAATAAGAGTATTGAAAATATGTGACCACCATAAGAATGCTAATTCTTTAGTGGAAACATCCTTGCAAGTAGGGATAAATTGACAAATTTTTGTGAATATGTCCACAATAACCCAAAAAGAGTTATAACTATCTTTCCCAGCAATGTGCAATCCTGTTACAAAGTCAATGTGTATTATTTGAAATGGTGCATCAGTAGCTTCAATATGTTGCATTAATCCAGCTCTTTTCCAGTTAATCTTTTTGATTTCTGGAAAGAATCACAGGATTCAAAATATAATTATGTGTCTTCAGACATATTAACCCACAAAAAGGTGTTCTTAATTCTGATAATTGTTTTCTCAAGATCAAAGTGTCCAGCCAATATGTCATCATGACAAATTTTAAGATGATCTCTTTCATAGAAGGAGGAATAAAATTAACATTACTCAACTTTCTTCTATAATAGAGATAGCTTTCATCAATTGAAAATTTACCTTTATCCAAAGGAAACTAGTACTTTTGTGGGAGGGTTTTAGTTAATTCTTGTATTGAAGCATTCTTTGTATCATTTAATATAGTACATAACCTCTTTAAGTCAGTATCTTTATCATATGAATCCAGAATAAGCTGTAATATCTCTTCCTCCATATCAACAACATATATCCCATGAATGTGTATATTTCATCCTCAGGATCAAATACAGGATTTGAGTCATTGTTTGGAAAAGGTAACCTTGATAACATATCCACATTTGAGTGAAATACACCAGCCCTATCAATTATTGTCATCCTCCCTCTTAATTCTTGTACAGCTAGCTGCCATCTGAACATAAGTCTGTTAGGTGTCTTCAAGTTCAAGAGGGATTTAAATGCTCTGCAGTCAGTAACAAGTTCAAATTTACGGTCATACAGATAATAATGTAGCCTCTCTAGAGCACACACTACTACTAAACATTCCAGTTGAGTGGCACCATTTTTCAATTATTTATTTCTTAAGGTTCTTGAAATATAACAAACTACTACTTCTGATACTTTATCATTAATAACTTGTTTTTGATAAAGAGTAGCACCAAGACCAATAAAACTGGCATCAGTTTATAAAAAAATGGTTGATTAATGTCAGGCAAAGCAATAATTTTTTCTGACATTGAACAATGTTTCATAGTGTCAATGGCTCTTTATCCTTCACTTTCCCAGACAAAAGCAACATCTTTCCTAGTTTATTGGGCAAGGGGTAGCTCTATGACCTGATAGATCTTAATATAATTTCTATAGTAGCCACACATTCCCAAAAAAACTCTAGAGCTCTCTAATTGTAGTAGGAGCTTTCAACTGTTGTATGGCTTCTACCTTGTTCTGTTCAACATGTCACTGCAAACTTGAGACAACATGACCAAGCACTTTCAAGAAATGAAAACCAAATTAGTGTTTTTTAAGGCAAGTGTCATATTTATCTCATCCATCTCATGGAACACTTTACACAGATAGTTAAGATGGTCCTCAAATGTTTTAGAGAATATGATGATATAATCAATTTAAACATCAGCCATCCTTCAATTATTTTTTGATGTAATGTGTTATCCATAACCTTTTTAAAAATTGAAGGGGAATTTTTGGGGCCAAATGGCATCCTAACATAATTATAAATACCCATATTAGTAGAAATCATCAAAAAATTCTGGGAATTCTCCTCAACATGTACCTGGTAATATCCTTTATTTCCATCTAAACTGCTGATATATTTGGCACCTTGTAAGGTGGCATGTATGGAGCTAATTCTGGGTAAAGGATAGATAACATCTACAGTATAAGTTTTAAATGCTCTATAAGCACCAAATAGTCTGGCTTTATCTTTCTCATAAGAAATTAGGGCTGGTGAGATAACACAATATTTATGTGTTTCATCTACCTTTTCAATAATATTCATCTTTAAAATGGTAGAGATATTTTCTTCAATATCTTTTCCCTTTGTTAAAAAAGAAGGATAAGGCTTCTTCTTTAAACTAGGTGGTATTTAAGTCAATGGGAAAGTTAATGAAAGCTTCATTTCATCTTTTAACAATCCTAATTCATGTGACCCATGAGCAAAGGCCATAGGAAATGATTTTATCAATTGAATATGGATTCTTTTCGCTCACCAGAAAGTTATACTCTAAAAAAAACAGTGTCGATTTCAGACAGAAGATCAGGCATTTTTTTGTATATCTTGCTTTATATTGAGCTACATAATGACATGTATTCAATCCTGGCGTTAATAACTTTTTGGGGAGGATGTTTTAAATTTTCTCTTCCCATTAATCCCCATTGTGAAGGATTGGTTAGAGGGATCCAATTTAATGCCATATTTAGTTAAAATATCATTTCCCACACTGAACCAACTGCTTAAGTTATCATTTTTCATAACTACAAAATCACCCATAGCTCTTGCAAAGCCATAGTTGTATTTGAAAAATACTGTAGCAGTGTATTTACCAATGAGGACAAAACAGAGCCATAACCTCTCCAATACCCAGAAATGATAGGTATATGCTTTATATATAATACTGATCCACTGAAACAAGTACCTTTTCAGATACTACACTTTCTCCAGCTCCATAATCTAAAAGAACCTCAATGTTATTTCCATTAATCAAGACTGGTGCCTTTAGAGGGGCAATAATAATTGAGCTGTCCTCAAGATTTCTTATGATCTCAGCATCCCCTACTGTAGATATATCATTATTCCCATGGTCAAAATTGTTAAAATAATGAATATATTCTTCCAGCATTGAAATTTCCTGGTGAGATTCATATGAAATATTTCTGGCACAATCACTTGAAGTATCATTGAGTGCAACTGTGTCATCAGCATGTTCCTCTGTTTATTGAACAAGATTTATTTTCTTGTCACAAACATGGCCTTTCTTCCAGGCTTTCTGCATTTAAAAAAGTGTTTGTTGCATAATTTTTAGGTGGAACAGGGGCATAGGGTTTACCAACTATTTCAGGAGGTTTCTGTTGGTAATTGGATGTTTTCTCTAATGAATTTCTACAAATGAATCTTCTAGAGTCATACTTTTTATTTCAAAGGATCTCATTATAAGTATTAATAAAGTGAGAAGGTTCTCTTGAGAGCTCAAACCTAGCAACTATTATGTCTCTCAGAGACATAGGCACTTTATAGAGGATCCTGTCCTTCCATAATTCAAAATACATATCTGGTTCCATTGTCCTCAGGATCTTCAAAGGGTTTATCAGGAAATCAATAGGTCTTTAAGTAGAAAAAAAAGGTAAATTTGGCTTCTTCATATTGCCTTTTTTGAGCTAACCTAAACCTGGAACCACCAAATTGTGCTTTAATTAATCTCTTCTAAGCTTCCCATTAGTAGTCATTTTTATCTATAAGGAAAGATTCATACCACATTAGGGCAACATTGGTAAATAAAGAAATTAATTTAGACACAATTTATTTATCTGTCAGTTTTTAAGAATTCTTCAGGTTATCAACTCTGCAAAAAAAAAATGTTGCCAATCAGAGGAAGAATCACCATCAAATGTTGGGAATTTGTCAAGAATGGCCAATTCTTTTAATTTGAAGAAGTCTCCTTATTACAAGCTTGATTCCAAGTAATAAGAAGTTGTAACTTCTCCAATTGGCAGTAATCTCACTGTTCAACCCTTCTGTAGATTAACAAGGTACATCATCAATTTTTGATGGAAACTCAGTAATATCTACAGGAATTTCAGGCACTAATTTTACTTTAGATGAGCTAGGGAAAGGTACAAGTGGAGTATCCTTGTCAGAATACTTTTTGGTCATGTAAAAATGAATACAACTTCTCTTCAAAAGTTTTAAGCCTAGTCTTCACTCTTGGAATACTGGATAATATTTTATTGATAGTTGCAAAAGATAATTGGTTCTTATTTTTTAGAGATGAATAATAGTCACTTAGTCTCTTTAAGTTCATATTATGTCCCTCTAGTTCCTGGAGATAGAGAGACACAGTGTCTTGTAACTTAGACAAATCATTCTTGATATTTTGTTACAAAGAAAATTTCTTCTTGTGAGTTACTTTGTACCTATAAAAATTATTTGAGACTCTGTAATTCACTTCTAACTGATTGGTACCCTTATTTAGTTAACAAACTATTAAATTTTTGAGTCAACTGGATGATGTTAATCATATGATTTTGCTTGTCAATAATATCTCTCAAATATTCCTCACTAATGGTAGCTACATCTGGAGTATTTCTTAACAAGGAAACAGAGTAATTTTCAAGATTCACATAAAATTCAGGATCAAGTGTTTCATCAATAACATCATATCAGAATTAATAATTGAGGTAGAAATCAATAATAAAGGATTAGTTACATCTGAATATTGACTGATAATCCTACTAGAGCCAGAATCTACTGGTCTCAAGATATCATCACCCCTTCCAGAATTACCTAAAGGAACTGGATCAGTGACAAGAAAGGGCACTTGTGATTCAGTGGAGGGGCTTACCATGGCTTTGGAAAAACTAGAAATTGAGGGTTCTTTTTCCTTCTTTCTTCTTGGTATGGATGAGGAGAGGCTGGGGTAAATTGATGGTGCCTGGAAGGGCCTTCCAGAGTTGCTTGCTGTTTTTGAGCCTGAAGGGAGTCCCACTGGGTTCTTGGCCAGTCTCATTGCCATTTTGAAACTTCCACTGTTTCCTGTGCTTGAGGAGCTAATTGTGGAATGGCTTTTGTTGTTTTTGAAGGAGGTTTCCTCATATCTTGACAAAAGGATTCTATATTTCTTGCCTTTCCTTCTAGAAGTTCTACTTTTGATCTTAGTTTGTGGCTCTCTGCCCTCAACTCCTTGATGTGAGTGGAGAGGTTGCTGACTTTCTTCTGCAAAGGCCTCTTTTTTATATTGAATCTTCTTGGAAGCTCTTCTGGGGGTTCAATGAAGGCTTTTGATCAAGAGCAGCTTTTCCACTTTTCTTTCCACTTCTTGCATCTCTACATCCTGATTGGTCCAGAAATTGATTAATTTGAGCAAATTTTGTAGACAAAGAAGAGCTTACAGAAGTCTCATTATAATCAATCAAGTCTAGTTCCACATCAGGGGCAGCAGAAGCAATTTAATCAGTCATTGTTGTAGATAACCTGAACTGAGAGAAAGAAATATTAAAATTTAATCAGTTATTATTTTTTTTGATGAAAGAAAAATAGGAGAAAAAAATATTTTAAGTATATAATAAATTATCAGGATTTTCTAATCAACTAGAATAATGAAAATATAATGTTTATCAGGACAAAAAATCAACTGAAATATTAATCAAAATTTTATTAATTAAATTAAGATACTTATATTTTATTACCAGGATTTAAAAAAATCAACTGAAATAATAAAATAATTTATTAATTATCAGGACAAATAGTCAACTGGAAGAATTAAAACAATTATCAATTAATTACTAATATATATGTTGATAATTATCATGACTAATAGTCAACTGATAATCTAATTACAGGGAATTAATATCAACTGAAAAAATTTATTATAATTAATTCAATTAATTTATATATCTATTATTTTACTGCCACAACAAATTGTAAACTGAAACAATAATATAATATTTTAATTATCAGAACAAAAGTTCAACTGAAATAATTAAAAAAAATATAATCTAATTAATTTAATTTATTATCTTCTAGGACTAAGAACAAAAATGGCTCTATCATGTTCAACTAGGAAAAAAATTATATTTACCAAGAAACTTCCCCTGTACTGTGAGAAAATAAATGCCACTACAAAGTGCTGAGCAAAAAAAATATATGTGATCTATGAAATATGCAAAGTGAGACCCACAGATAGTAACCAGTGTAGTAATCACAATTATATATGACCATTGCCAATATATAAACCTTAGATTTGGAGTAAGGTTCAGTTCCCAGTTGTGGCAAACAAGTAAGTCGCGTGCCTGATGATGTTTGTCATTATAGTTGTCCACCAGTCCTTATTGGTCCTTGTAGTCAATGGTCCCATAGTTGTCAGTGTCAAGTTATTGGTGCGTTGTGGTGATCCAAACCTGGGTAGGCCTTTGGAGTGCATATTTGGAGGTATTTGGTATGTAGGGTGTTATTGGGGTTATGGTGTTATTAGTGGTTTTTTCATCTTTAGGTGATATTTAGTAGTGCTTATGGAGGCTTAAGCTAGGGTCACTTATTATGCCTCAGCTTAATTTTCTTTCTTTTCTCTTCATTTTGGTATCCCTTATGGATGGTTACCTTGCTTTATAGGGTAGTTATGGTGTTGTTATTGGTATTTATCGGATGTTTATTGCTTAGTTGTGCTTATGTAGGCTTAAGCTAGGGTCACTTATTATGTCTCAGCTTATTTTCCTTCATTTTCTTTTCATTTTGGTATGTCTTATGTGTGTTTATCTTATTTATTAGTGAAGTTATGGGATTTTAGGGTTTTTTAGGGTTTTTATGGGTTGTATGGGTGTTTTAGGGCCTAGAAGCGGCCCACCCACCCCCAAGCGGCTCGCCCGCCCCTAAGCGGAGCCGCCTCCAAGCGGCCTGGCCGCCTGGGCACTGGGGAGGCGCTAAAATGCACTTTTATGCATGAAAAAGGCTGGGAAAGCTGGATTTTGGCTGGGGAATTGGTCAGGGTGGTCTGTGCACTGGCTGTATGATGAGTGTGTGGGAAGATTTTTAGGGAATCATCTTATCTCTTTACTCATCGCCTCTCTGTTCCTCACTGTCTCATTGGCTGGTTTTTTGTTGGAATATATTACTGTTCATTTCAACTCTTTCTGGCAGTCTGTCTGGGACTATTATCTTCACTTTTAAAGAGGTCAAGAGTGTTTAATTAGAGGGTCTAGAAAACAGATCTCCAATTTGCTGCAACAGGTCAATCTCACTTATTTTTCCAAAGGGACAGGAGATTTTCTCTCTGGTTTTTCTCCAACTCCCTTGGTCAAGGCCTGTAGCTACTACTATAGGATTGTCTACATTTTTGGCGCCCAACATGGGGGGCAAATCTGTTGGCTTTTTGGAATCTCTGTTGATCTAGGCTTCTCTCTTTGGTGGATCTCCTTTGGTGGATTTTGGATTTGGCTCTATATCTCTTTGTGGTTGGTCTAGGTGTCTTCTTTTCTGTTGGATTTGGTCCCTCCTAGGTCTCTAAGGCTCTTGGGGGGGACTTTGGCTATCTTTGGTGGAGATTAAAGGCTGTAACTTGGAACTCCTAGGATGGTTAGGATTCAGTCTTGGGATGGTTCAAGGTTTTAGGGGGAGGATGAAAAGGGGTTTTTGGATAGGTTTGAGGTTGCTGCTGAGAATGATGGGGCCTCACTGTTGGAAATGGTTAGGCAAGTAATCTTTTTCATTGGTAATAGGGAGGTGGAGAAGGAAGTTTCTGGTATGGCAGGATATAGGATTCAGGACTGGGGAAAGTGAAGATTGAAATGGTTAAAAGGTGGCACACTACTTTCTCAATGGTGGATCTTCATGGGATTGCTAGGAAGTGGGAATTGAAAGGTGGTGTAACCTCTTTCTCTCAGTATGGGGAATTTATGGAGGAGTTTGGGGAGGCTCTGGATTATCTGGTATATAATGATATATTACCACATGAAGATGGGTCCAAGTATGTATTTTGGAGTGGCATGGGTCGGAATGTAAAGGTGGAGGTTATGGAGATTCTTTTCAAGGCTGAATTGATGAAGACTCTTCCAAATGGGGAAAATAGGATTCCTGGTATGGCTATTCTGAAGGAGGTTATTTTGAAATATTTGGATGGTATGATGGATAGGGATGTGGAATCTGGAGAGGAAATCCTGTTGGATGTAGAGGTTCAGGAGACTGTGGTGGAAAATTCAGTTTCTAGGGAGGTGTTGGAGCCATCAATTTAGGAAGATGGGGACTCTGATGATGTTTATGAAAATGATTTTTCTTTTCCAAAGGATGCCATGGTATCTCAGGAATGTTCTTCACTGGATGTTTTGGAAATGTACACACTGGAGGAACAGTGTATTTCCTCAAGTTTGGGTGAATTATGTGGAAAGGAGGACTTGTCTGGTCATGAAGAAAGATTTTGGGATATTGAGAAGGAATCTGTGGTGGATGAATGGTTGTTGAGGGATGATTATTTTTCTTTCTCAAGTTCAGATAATGGCTTATTGGAGGAGGATGTATCAGTTGAATTTTTGGATGGACAGAAAGATTCTGTCTTGGATCTTTTTCTCATAGAGGAAGATTATTTTCAGGTGGTTCCCTCAACATCAGAAGGTCTCTTCTTGGAGGAGGATTTTTATTTTGATGTTATGGATGTTATTCTGGAGGATTTTGCAGATTCTAAGCAAGATTCCTGTAGGGAAGGGGAAAATTGTGATGTTTTGGATGTCACTGGTATGGAGGTTGATTTTAAAGATGTGGTGGAGGTTCCAGATGTTTCACAGGGTGGAGAATTTATGGATTCTGGTAATGTGAACTATGGTAGACTCAGTGTATGGAGGAGGATGGAAGTTTTGTTTGGAGGTCTGATTCTGGGATATCAGAATTGGAAGAGGAGCTTAAAAGGTTCAAGCCCTAGGGGCAAACTTATTGGTTTCAACCTTGGGATTTCAAGAATCTGATTCCTTCGAAATTAGGATAAACTACATAATTTGTTTTGGTTTTGCTTAATTTGGCCTCTATGTATTTGGTCAGGATTTTTTTGTTTTGTCCAATTCTTATCAGTCTCTCTGGTTCTAGTCTCTATATAAAAAAGGGAGGCCGGACTGCTTCAGGCAGCACCTCTGACGTCAGGCGGACTGCCCATAATAAAAAAATAAAAAAATAAATCTTAGTATAATGAAGATGGAAGAAAAGAAAAATTCAAGTGAAGATGGGTATTTTATTTAAAAGAAAATGAAGATAAAAATGAAGATTATTGGTCTTATTTCACCTCCGGCATGAGCTTAAACTGCAAAATTGTATTTTAAATTGGATTTTTTTTGGCTTTCAAGAATTTTAATGGTTTTTCAATGGTTTTGGTTTTTTATGGGAGAAGATTTGTGTTGGAAAATCCTTTTTGTTAGAAGGTACCCAGGGGTGGGGCTTCTAGATTTTATTTTATAAAGTGTGGGGGTGACTGATGGGCTGGCTGCTCTATCAACAGTTACCCCAGATTGTTTTTAGTCCACCATGACTTTAAACTGGAAATTCTTTTGGTCTTCAAGTGCTGGACCCCTCATGTTTATTGGTTTTGTTTAATTTGGTTGGATGTTGTGTTTTTGTTGGAATGTACCCAGGGGGGGCTTCTAGATTTTATTTTGGCAAGTGTGGGGGTAACTGATGAGCTGGCTTCTCCGTAGAACAGTTACCCCAGAATGTCTGTTTCAAGCCTTTGGTTTTTTTCTAGTTGAATTCTAGTTTTGTTTTTTTTGTGATTCAGGTTTTTAGTCCTCTATGACTTTAAACTGGATTGCCTTGGATGTCTTTTGGTGCTTTTGGATTGGTGGTGGATCACTAATGGTCTCCCATCATTTTTACTTATTGGAGGGAGCCCACCCAGTGATCTCTTCTGTTGACCCGGAGCTGGCTTTGCTATGTGGTTCTAGGGTGTTGGAGGTGAAAGTGGTGGATTCAAGATTATTTTCTTTTTTTCTCTTTTTTTTTCTTTTCATTTTTTTATGGAGGCTATGTTTTTTCAAAGGCTCAAGATAGGGCTCTGGCAATGTTTTTGGTAGAAGAGGAGGAGTCAAAATAAATAAAAAAAATTTTAGGTGTGACCACATCAAGGTGCACTTGGATGTGGGTAAGGTATCAGGGGATCAGCTCATCAATTGGCTGGGGGATACCATTTAATTTTTTTTTATTTGTTAAAGCAGGTTAAATGTTTTGGCTTTGATGGTTTTTGGTTTGGGGATTTATGGGATATATCTTCAAGATTTTTTTTGGAAAGTCCTTCAAGACTTTAAACTGATCTTTTAATTACGGGCTCAAGATTTTTTGATGTCCATCAAGACTTAAACTGAAAATTCTGTTAGTCCTCCAAGACTTAAAAATGGCTGGTTGTTAAAGATTTATTCAAGAATTTAATTTTACTACTGTGGATCTAGTAGTCCTCCAAGACTTTAAACTGGCTGGTTTCAAGATTTTGTCAAGAAGTAGTCCGTCAAGACTTTAAACTGAACACTGTGTTAGTCCCCCAAGACTTTAAACTGAGGATTGTTGATGGTGTAGTCCCCCAAGACTATAAACTGAGGAATGGGAGGCAGTGTGATGTGGAAGTTTAAAGGCAGAAAGATCCAAGGGGGAACTTCTGAATTTTGTGAAGGCAAGTTTGGGGGTTACTGATGGGATGGTAGCTCTATATACACTTACCCCAGAAAGTTAGTTACTTCTCTAAATCTTTTTCTGGTTGATCTCTGGTTCTGGGTTCTGTGACTCAAATTTTTTCAGTCCCCCAAGACTATAAACTGAGGATTTTTGGAGTCCCCCAAGACTTTAAACTGAGGGCTGTTAGTCCCCAAAGACTTTAAACTGAGGGCTGTTAGTCCCCCAAGACTTTAAACTGAGGGTTGTGAGTCCCCCAAGACTATAAAATGAGGAAATTTTTATGCTGGTAGAAGGTTATAGTCGGGAAGACTTGTCAACTGGATATCACTTTTCATTGTTGGAGGCTGGTATAGCCAGAGTTGGAATTCAGGAACAGAAGAAAGATATTTTTTTCACAGAGATAGATTGAATTTAAAGGAATGGTGCAAGAGAAGTTTTAAAGAAGAAGCTTGGATTGCTGGTTCAGAAGTTCACTTAGGATGGAATAAGATCTGGTGGAAGAGAGAAATGGGCTGTTTGTAAAGATTCTGAAGAGGTGTTTTAACATGGTTGTTGGCGAAGGAAGAATGAGGACATTCTTTATTGGAGGGAGGATGTGGTGATCCAAACCTGGGTAGGCCTTTGGAGTGCATATTTGGAGGTATTTGGTATGTAGGGTGTTATTGGGGTTATGGTGTTATTAGTGGTTTTTTTCATCTTTAGGTGATATTTAGTAGTGTTTATGAAGGCTTAAGCTAGGTTCACTTATTATGTCTCAGCTTAATGTCCTTTCTTTTCTCATCATTTTGGTATCCCTTATGGGTGGTTACCTTGCTTTATAGGGTAGTTATGGTGTTGTTATTGGTATTTATTGGATGTTTATTGCTTAGTGGTGCTTATGTAGGCTTAAGCTAGGGTCACTTATTAGGTCTCAGCTAATTTTCATTCATTTTCTTTTCATTTTGGTATGTCTTATGTGTTTTTATCTTATTTATTAGTGAAGTTACGGGTTTTTAGGGTTTTTTAGGGTTTTTATGGGTTGTATGGGTGTTTTAGGGCCTAGAAGCGGCCCACCCGCCCCAAAGCGGAGCCGCCTCCAAGCGGCCTGGCCGCCTGGGCACTGGGGAGGCGCTAAAATGCACTTTTATGCATGAAAAAGGCTGGAAAGGCTGGATTTTGGCTGGGGAATTGGTCAGGGTGGTCTGTGCACTGGCTGTATGATGAGTGTGTGGGAAGATTTTTAGGGAATCATCTTATCTCTTTACTCATCGCCTCTCTGTTTCTCACTGTCTCATTGGCTGGTTTTTTGTTGGAATATATTACTGCTCATTACAACTCCTTCTGGCAGTCTGTCTGGGACTATTATCTTCACTTTTAAAGAGGTCAAGAGTGTTTAATTAGAGGGTCTAGCAAACAGATCTCCAATTTTCTGCAACAGGTAAATCTCACTTGTTTTTCTAAAGGGACATGGGTTGTTCTTTCTGGTTTTTCTCCAACTCCCTTGGTCAAGGCCTATATCAAGCACTTAAGGATTGTCTACAGCGTCAATGACAATTCAGAAAGCCCCCCAAGTGTCAATGGATTAAACTGGTCTATAAGAGTTCAATGGAGGTCCAACAGCAGTGAAGAGTGAAAGGGCTCAAAATTTCAAAGAGGAACGTAGTTATTTTATCTTTATAAATTATTAGTTAAGTTTAAAGGTATGAATATATTATTATTATTACTTGTAAGGATTAGAATTACATAGTTGTAAATACTAAAGTAGTAATAGTGGTAATAGAAATGATTGTAGGTTTGTAATAAATTGTAAGTGAGTAAATGATTTATCAAAAACAACCAAAATGGAAGGCCTTATATAGGCAAAAAGGAGAGAAACCACGGAACTAAAATTTTATATACAGAAGTATGAGAGAAAGAAGATTACAGAATAAGATATTTCAAATATTAAGAATTTTTTATAAAGAATGTTTCAATGAAATGTTTTTACTGTTGATACCAATTATTTGATTTATTTTTAAGTTTTCTGTAAATGTCATCTTTTAAAAAAAAATAATTTGAATTTAAATTTTTGTATTAATATATTTTTATTTCACTCCTGACCTGTCATGAGTATGGTGTTGGGGAATAAAAATATGGTGGACATTAATTTTTTAAAATTTGATTAATTTACTTATTTTAATTAGTTATATTATTACAAGTAAATTATTTAAGTAAATATAATATAATTATTAAAAAAAAAAAATTAAGGCCTGGCTTCATCCCAGTAAATAATTAATTTTTTTACTGGGTAACTCTAGGACCCTGGCTGACACTCCCATACTCTAAAAACCAATAAAAATAAATGCTATGATTTTTTCTTTTAAAATTTATTTAGTAGAGAAGGATGGTTAGGTATCTCTTTCCCACGTATCCAAGAATCATATTGTCAAGGTACACTTTTGGTCTAGAAGATTTGGTACGGAGTTTTTTCAAGAATTTTAAAGGTTTTAAATGGACTCTCAAAGACTGGTACATATTTCTTAATCTAAAAGATTTTTTACTCAAATAAAAGAGGTAGAATTTTAATATTATTATAGTCTATTGATTAGAATTACGCTATTGTAAATACTAATGTGATAAAGTATAAAATATAAGTTTTTGTTGTAATACGTAGTAATAAAGGTAAGCAATAAAAGAATGGATTGAAAGGCACAAAATCAGAGGCCTTTTATAGGCAAAATATGAGAGAATAAAATAAAAGGAATTTACACCGTCTACTGTGAGTGTGAGAGAAACGAATGACAAGAAAAAAGAGTACATAAATGACATAAGATAATAATAAATTAGTACGTCAACAAGGTCATCAAATTTATTAGCAACAAAGTTTGAATTCCTTGGACTGTCACAATTATTACACAATAAATAATCAATTATATTACTTTCACGGGATCACAGATCTCTCACTGAGGTAATATAATTGTTTTAAAGTTCTTATATTATAAATTTATTATTAATTTAATTCCCTTTGACATATACTTTTGAGCACGGTGTTAGGGTGTAAAAAATATAAAGGACATTTTATTTATATTATTTATTTATACTACTTATTGTACTTAACTTAGTTAATTGTAAGTACTACTTAAGTAAATAAATAAATAAATATTATTAAGAAGAAAGGCGTGGCTTCAACTCAGTAAAATAATTAATTATTTTACCGGTTAAGACTAGTAGCCTGTCTGACACTCCCTCACTCTAAAAAAAACAATAAAAAAAATGCTATGATTTTTTCTTTTTATACTTTTTTAGTAGAGTAGGAAGATTAGATTATTCCTTCCAAGCTATCCAAGAATCATATTCAGATGATTTATTCTTGAATCTCAATAAGTATTCTGTACCTTTTTCAGCAGTGACTATTCTGTCATTTAGAATTTTTTCAATTTCTTCTGTTTCAGTGATTTCATTTGGGGTTTCCTTTGGTCTTCCCCTTCTTTTTGGAAATAAATCACTATTGGATGTGTAAGGTTTCAAAAGAGATATTGTAAAAACAGGATGTTTTCTGTCATATGGAGAATACAAAATAACCTCAACTGCATTATCTCAAATCATTCTTCTGACAACAAATGGACCAACAAATGGATCTTTCAATTTTTTATTACCTTGTAAGTTGAAGTGGACTGTAGAAATCAACACTTCATCACCCTTTTTAAAAGTGTATTCTTTATGGGATTTGTCCCATCTCTTCTTCTCATATTCAAATGATTTTTCAATACATTGTTGAGCATGATTTCTGCAAAGCTGTTGCATTTGAAGAAAAGACTTTACACCAGGATGTATATCCAATTTAGATATTTTGTTATTGTGAATTTGGGCAGGAGTGTTTGGAACATATCCAAGCCAGAGCTCAAAAGGCTTTCTTTGAGTAACAGAATGAACAGTGCTATTATAAGAAAATTCTAACCCAGGAAGTAAGGTAACCCAATCATGAGTGAATCTGTCATTATCTTTATACTCAAGGCCAAAGGCATAATATCTTCTTATCATGTCCTCTAAAGTCTGAAGAATTCTCTCAGATAAACCATCAGTCTGAGGGTGATGGGCAGTAGAAAGTTTCAGATCACAAACACAAACATCCATCAGAGACATCCGAAATTCAGAAGTAAATTTAGGGTCTCTGTCAGAGATTATGGCTTTAGAAAAACCAGCAGTATTAAGCATATGAGACCACCATAAGAAAGCTAATTCTTTAGTGGAAACATCCTTGTGGGTAGGGATAAATTTACACATTTTTGTGAATCTGTCCACAATAACCCAACAAGAGTTATAACTGTCTTTACCAGCAATAGGTAATCCTGTTACAAAATCCATGTTTATTATCTGCCATGGTGCATCAGGAGGTTCAATATGTTGCATTAATCCTGCTCTTTTACCAGTTAATCTTTTTGATTTTTGGCAAGAATCACAAGACTCAACATATAATTTTGTGTCTTCAGACATATTAACCCACCAAGAAGTGTTCTTTATTCTGATCATTGTTTTTTCAAGATCAAAATGTCCAGCTAATATGTCATCATGACAAATTTTCAAGATGATTTCTTTCATAGAAGGAGGAATAACAATTACATTACTCAAATTTCCTCTATAATATAGATATCCTTCATCAATTGATAATTTACCTTTTTCCAAAGCTTTTTGGTACTTTGGTGGAAGGGTTTTAATTATCGCTTGTATTGAAGCATTCTTTGAATCATTTAATATGGTGCATAACTTTTTCAAGTCAGTGTCCTTATCATATGAATCCAGAATAAGCTGTAATAGCTCTTCCTCCATATCAACCACATATATCCCATGTATATGAATAATTTCATCCTCAGGATCATACGCAGGATTAGAGTCATTATTTGGTAAAGGTAACCTAGAGAACATATCCAAATTTGAGTGAACAATACCAGCCCTATGAATAATTGTCATTCTCCATCTGTATTCTTGAACAGCCAACTGCCATCTGAAAATATGTCTGTTGGGTGTTTTCAAGTTTAAAAGGGATTTAACTGCACTGCAGTCAGTGACAAGTTCAAATTTCTGGTCATCTAGGTAATAATGAAGCTTTTCTAGAGCACACACTACAGCTAAACATTCTAATTAAGTAGCACCATATTTCAATTCACTATTTCTCAAGGTTCTTGAAATATAAAAAATTACTACTTCTGAAACTTTATCATTTATCACTTGTTTTTGATGGAGGGAAGCACCAAGACCAATGAAACTGGCATCAGTGTACAAAACAAATGGTTGATTAAAGTCAGGTAAAGCAAGAATTGATGCTGACATCAAACAGTGTTTTATAGTCTCAAAGTCTCTTTGTCTTTCAATATTCCAGACAAAAGCAACATCCTTTATAGTTAATTGGGTAAGGGGTAAAGCTATGACTTGATAATTTTTAATATACTGTCTATAGTATCCACACATTCCCAAAAAACTTTGGAGCTCTCTCACTGTAGTAGGAGCCTTCACCTGTTGTATGGCCGCCACTTTGTTCAGGTCAACACATATCTGTAAGCCTGAAACAACATGACCAAGAACTTTTAAAGAATGAAACCCAAATTTACATTTCTTCAAAGCAAGTGTCATATTTATTTCATTCATTTTCTGTAATACTTTACACAGGTGGTTAAGATGGTCCTCAAATGTTTTTGAGAATATAATGATATCATCAATATAAACCATCAGCCATCCTTCAATTATCTCTTACTGAAATGTGTTATCCATGACTTTTTGGAAAACTGAAACTGGAATTTTTAGGGCCAAATGGCATCCTAATATACTTATAAATACCCATATGAGTGGCAATCATCAGAAAGTTCATAGAATTTTTCTCAACAGGTACCTGGTGATATCCCTTGTTACCATTCAAACAGCTGATATATTTAGCACCCTGTAAGGTAGCATGTATAGAGCTAATTCTAGGTAAAGGGTAGATATCATCAACAGTATAAGTATTTAGTGCTCTATAATCACCACATAACCTGGCTTTATCTTTCTTATAAGAAATTAGGACAGGTGAGATAACACAATGTTTAGGTGTTTCAACTACCTTTTCAATAATATTCATTTTTAAAAGGGTAGAGATATTGTCTTCAATATCTTTTCTCTTTGTGAGAGAATCAGGATAAGGCTTATTCTTTAAACTAGGTGGTATATCAGTTAATGGGAAAGACAATGAAAGTTTCATTTCCTCTTTAACTAATCCCAGTTCATGTGATCCATGAGCAAAAGCCATAGGAAAAGACTTTATCAATTTAATGATGGAATATTAATCCTCACCAGAAAGTTGTTCTCCAAAGGAAGCATTGTCAATTTCAGACATAAGGGCATGCATTTTTTTGTAGATCTTCCTTTATATTGAACCACAGAATTACATGTGTTCAATTCTGGTTTTAATAATTTTTTAGGGGAGGAAATCTTAAATTTTCTCTTCCCATTCATCCTCACTGTGAAACATTGGTTTGAAGGATCCAATTTTATGCCTTACTTGTTTAAAATATCATTCCCTACACTAAACCAATTGCTCAAGTTATCATTTTTCATGACAACAAAATCACAAATAGCTCTTAAAAAACCATGGTTATATTTAAAAAACACTGTGGCTTTGTATTTACCAATGGGGGACAAAACAGAGCCATAACCTCTCCAATTTTCAGAAATGATAGGCATCATTTTTGATTTGTAGTCTTGATCCACTGAAGCAAGTGCTCTTTCAGAAACTACACTTCCTCTAGCTCCAGAATCCCGAACAACTTCAATTCTGGTTCCATTAATTAATACTGTAGCCTTGAGAGGGGCAATAACAATTGATTTATCCTCAATGTTCTTTATGATCTCAGCATCCTCAACTGTAGACAAAGCATTATGTTCAATATCAATAGTATTTAAATAATGAATATCCTCTTCCAGCATCAAAATTTCTTGTTGAGATTTATATGAAATATTGCTGGCACAATCACTTGATGTATCATCCAGTGCCACTGTGTCATCAGCATGCTCCTCTGCTTGTTCTAAAAGATTTATCTTCTTGTCACAAACATGGCCTTTCTTCCAAGGCTTGTTGAACTTGAAGCAAGTGTTTGTTGCATACTTCTTTGGTGCAACAGGGGCAGAAGGTTTACCAACCTTTTCCAGAGGTTTCTGTTGGTAAGTGGAGGGTTTCTCCAAAGGGGTCCTAGGAATGAATCTTCTGGAATCATACTTATTGTTAAGAAGTATCTCATTGCAAGTATTAATAAAAGAAGAGGGTTCTTTGGAGAACTCAGTCCTAGCCACTATCATGTCTCTCAGAAACATTGGTAATTTATAGAGGATCCTGTCCTTCCATAAATCAAACTCCATATTTGCGTCCATTGCCCTTAAGATTTTTACAAGTTTAATTAAAAACTCAATAGGTTTATCAGTAGAAGAGCTATATCTAGTTTCCTCATACTGCCTTTGTTGAGCCATTATGAACTTGGAGCCACCAAATTGTGCTTTAATTAATTTTTTCCAATCCTCCCATGAGTAGTCATTCCTATCCAGGAGAACAGATTCATAACACATCAGGGCAAAATTAGTGAACAAAGAAATTAACTTGGACACAATTTCCTCATCTAAGAGTTTGTAAGAATTTTTTAAGTTATCAATTCTGCAAATAAATTGTTGCCAATCAGAGGAGGAATCACCATCAAATGTAGGATATTGGTCAGGTTTTGGCCAATTCTTTTGATTTGAAGGAGTCTCCTTAGTACTAGCTTGTTTCTGAGGAAGAAGGAGCTGTAATTTCTCTAATTGGGATGAAACCTCATTGTTTAATCCTTCTGTTTCAGATCCTGGTGCATCATCAGTCTTTGATGGAAACTCAGTGTTATCAACAGGTATTTCTGGAGCTATTTTTACTTTAGATGAACTAGCCACAGGTAATATATGAGCATCCTGCACTATATGTTCCTTCACAGAAATGTCAGAATATTTTTGGTCATTTAACAATGAGTTCAATTTTTCTTCAATGGTTGTTAGTCTTGTTTTCATTCTTGGAAGACTAGATAAACTCTTATTGATAGTTGCAAAAGATAACTGATTTTTATCTTGAAAAGATGACAAATGGTCATTCAATCTTTTCAGATTTATCTTATCTATCTCCACCTCCTGGCAACAGGCAGATACAGTATCTTTTAGTTTAGACAAATCATTTTTTATATTTTGCCATAAAGCAACTTTCTTTTCATGGGTTTCTTTGTAATGAGACAATTCATCAGAGACTCTCTGTGATTCACTTCTTAATGCTTGAAAACCCTGATCAGTTAACAAACTATTATATCTCTGAGTCCATTGCATATTGTTCATTATATGATTTTGCTTGGCAATAATATCTCTCAGGTACTCATCATTAATTCTTGCTACATCTGGAGTGTTTCTCAATAAGGAAACTGAGTAACTTTCCAGACACTCATAGAACTCAGGTTCAAGAGTTTCATCAATTACAGCCATGTCAGGGTTTATCATTGAGGTAGAAATTAAAAGTAATGGATTAGATACATGAGATATCTGTCTACTGCTCCTAGTCTCTACTGGTCTCAAGGTGTCTTCTTCCCACTCAGATTTACCTGAAAGAACAGAATCAGCCACAAGAAAAGGCACTTGAGAATCAATAGAGGGACATACCAGGGTTTGATGGGTTTCACCATATTGGGCTTTCTTCTTCTTTTGCCTCCTTGATAAGGGTGGGGAGGAGTGGGGTTGACCTGGGTGGGCCTTGATGGACCTGCCTGAGGTAACTGATGCTGATTTTGAGACAGGTAGTCCCACTGAGTGTTTAACCAGTCCCACTGCCACTTGGACACTTCCACCTTCTCTTGGGACTGGGGAGCCAATTGTTGTTGATCCATGGGAGGAAGAGGTTTCTTCTTCTCTTGGAGAAAAGTATCTGTTCTTCTCACCTTTTCTTCCAAAGCATCTACCCATACCTTTAGTCTCAAGCTTTCTGTCCTTAACTCCTTTATGTGACTTGAAAGATTCTTTACCTGCTGAGACAATGGCATCTTTTTTATCCTGAAGCCTTTTGGAAACTCTTCTGGTGGGTTTATCATAGGCTTCTGATCCTGAGTTGTGTCCACTAGGATTTCTACTTCTTCCATCTCTACATCCTGTTTGGGGCAAGGATTTATTAGTTTGAGAAATTCTTCTTGTTAAAGGAGAACTTACAGAAGTAGGCTCATCATAATAAATTAAGTCTAGTTCTTCTTTACGTGCAGCAGAACCACTTTGGTCAGTCATTTTAAGATTTTACTGAAATGAAGAAAAGAGACAATAAGATTAATTAGTCTTTATTTTTGATTTTTTTTAAAAAATAAAATAAAATAAATAATAAAAAAATCTTTTTCAGGATAAAAATCAACTTAAATAAAATTAATTTATTAATTAAAAAAAATTTAAAACAAGGATTATAATATAATCAACTGTAGAAATAAATTAGAATTTTTATTAACAATTTTAATTAATTATTTTAAGGATTTAAATCAACTAATTTATTACCAGGACTTATTGTCAACTGAAGTAATCAAATATGAAACTTTATTAATTTAACAAAATTTTATTAAAGTGATAACCTAACTACCAGGACTTAATTTCAACTGAAGTAATTAAATATAAATTTTTTATTTTAAAATTTTATTAAGCTTGATCACTTAATTACCAGGACTTAATGTCAACTGAAATAATTAAATATGAGTTTTATTAATTAAAATATTTATTGAATTACCAGGACTCAAAGTCAACTGAAGTAATTAAATATTAACTATATATTAATTAAAAATATTATTGTCAGGATAATTTGTCAACTGGAACAATTAATCAGGACAAATGTCAACTGAAAAGATTATAATAATTAATATTAAAAAATAATTATTTTATTACCTCTGGGACTAAGAACACTTATTTCTCTATTATGGTCAAACAGGAAAAATAAAAAAGAAATATAATAATGAAAATAAAGTCCAATTACCAGACACCTCCCCCTGTAAAATGAGCAAATTAATGCCACTTACAGAGTGCTGAGTAAAAGGAAATACGTAGCAAATGAAGAGTGAAGAGTAACCCACAAATAGTAATAACAATAATTACCACGATATATACAACGTTTAGTCAGTATATGAACTTAATTTTTGGAGCTCTGTTCAATTCCCGTTTGCAGCAAAAAATTTTTGTCACGTGACATATTATGTTCGTCGTTTTCTCGCTCTCTTATCCTTTACAGGTACTCGCACACCGATGGTCCCCTCGATTACGCCTCAAATATCGTTGCACCGTCGATAATTTGGAAAGCCCTCAATTGTCAAGGTACGCTTTTGGTCTAGAACATTTGGTACAGAGTTTTTTCAAGAATTTTAGAGGTTTTAAATGGAATCTCAAAGACTGCTACATATTTCTTAATCTAAGTGATTTTTTACTCAAATAAAAGAGGTAGAATTTTAATATTATTATAGTCTATTGATTAGAATTACGCTATTGTAAATACTAATGTGATAAAGTATAAAATATAAGTTTGTGTTGTAATACATAGTAATAAAATTAAGTGATAAAAGAATGGATTGAAAGGCACAAAATCAGAGGCCTTTTATAGGCAAAATATGAGAGAATAAAATATAAGGAATTTACACCTTCTTCTGTGAGTGTGAGAGAAAAGAATGACAAGAAATAGGAGTACATAAATGACATAAGAAAATAATAAATTAGTACGTCAACAAGGGCATCAAATGTATTTGCAACAAAGTTTGAATTGCTTGGGCTGTCACAATTATTACACAATAAATAATCAATTATATTACTTTCACGGGATCACAGATCTCTCACTGAGGTAATATAATTGTTTTAAAGTTTTTATATTATAAATTTATTATTAATTTTATTCCCTTTGACATATACTTTTGAGCACGGTGTTAGGGAGTAAAAAATGTAAAGGACATTTTATTTATATTATTTATTTATACTACTTATTGTACTTAACTTAGTTAATTGTAAGTACTACTTAAGTAAATAAATAAATAATTATTATTAAGAAGAAAGGTGTGGCTTCAACTCAGTAAAATAATTAATTAAATTACCGGGTAAGTCTAGTAGCCTGGCTGACACATATTCAGAATATTTATTCTTAAATATCAATAAGTATTCAGTAAATTTTTAAGTAGGGATTATTCTGTCATTTAGAATCTTTTCATTTTCTGCTGTCTCAGTGATTTCATTAGGGGTCTTCTTTTGTTGGTCAGTCGTCTAGAAGAGGTAAGAAAAATAGGAGAAAAAGGAGGAGAAAAGGAGGAGGACAAAGGAAAATAAAGAAATAAACCAAATATATATATATAATTTATTTGAGAGGGAGACAACGGTGAGCAACTTTGAGAGGTGACAAAAACTTAGATTTTATTAATAATAATATTATTAAATGTAAGGGTACTGCGCGGCAAACAATTTTAATTACTATTAGACTTAAAGCAACCTTTGATTTGTTGTATAGAATTTAAATTAGATTTGTATTACTAATAAAAAATATAAATGTAATAAAATGGTTATTTAATTTGTTGAGTGTATAATAAGTGATGAGGCTACAGGGGATTATCCAAGGCCCTTTTATAGGCAATGGGTCCTCTGAAGCGCTACTATCTTTGTAATTACAATGATTAGAATGGAATAAAACAAATATATCAAAAGAGTAAATGAAACATAACAATATAGAGAAAAACATGAAACAAATAATTAAAACCTCAATTAAGAATCCAATTTCCCCGCCATTAATTCCCAAATCAGTAAGTGACAATAGTGAATAACTAAACAAGATTAGAAACATAGGAACTATGAGAAATATAATTCCAAACAGATGGTACATTCTGATTAAAGGACATTTTAAGTGAAACAAAAAATAATTTGACGCAACAAAACAAGCAATTAATCTCAATTTAGTCCAAATTAATTTATTTGTTTTTTCTAACACAATTAAGGGTCAAAAGAAGCGTCATTAATTATTGTTTAGTATCATATGAGAGGTATTATTTAATATATACATTTAAGTAATTAATTTAAATATATTATAGATCAATTTTACACTTGTAATTATAATATATGTTTTTCAATTAATTAAATATAAATTTATAATTATTTAATACATAAAAATGCGCCATTATTTGTAGAATATATTATATTATGCTCAATTTAATTGTATATAAAAATATATATAACCAATAAATTTAATGTAACACTTGTATATAATAAAATTCTTATATAATTTCATTATGCAATAAAATATTAAGTTATATTCATTAAATACAAGTCTTACCCACTCTTTAAGGTTTTATAATTTATATATCATTTACTGGACTCCTGGAATAGCCTGGATGACACTCCCTCACTCTAAAAAAAACAATAAAAAAAATGCTAAGATTTTTTCTTTTTGTATTTTTTTAACAGAGCAGGCAGATTTGAAATTTCCTTGCCAGGTATCCATGCATCATGTTCAGATGATTTGTTCTTATATCTCAATAAATATTCAGTACCTCTCTCAGAAGTGATAATTCTATCATTGAGAATTTTATCAATTTCTGCTGTTTCTGTGACTTCCTGAGGGTTCTTCTTAGGTCTTCCTCTTCTATTTGGAAATAAGTCACTGTTGGAAGTATAAGGTTTAAGCAAAGAAATGGGAAAGACAGGATGTTTCCTATCATATGGAGAATACAATACAACTTCTACTTCATTATCACCAACCATTCTTTTAACAACAAATGGTCCGACAAAAGGATCTTTTAATTTGTGGTTACCCTGTAAATTGAAATGGACAGTAGAGATCAACACTTCATCACCCTTGTTAAATGTGTATTATTTATGGGATTTATCCCATCTTTTCTTTTCATATTCAAATGCTTTATCAATACAACTCTGAGCAAGTTTTCTGCAGAGCTGTTGCATTTGCATAAAAGATTTTACACCAGGGTGTAGTTCCAACTTAGGTAATTTATTATTGAGAATCTGAGCAGGAGTGTTTGGGACATAACCTAACCAAAGCTCAAAAGGCTTTTTCTCAGTGACAGAATGAACAGTGCTATTATATGCAAATTCAAGACCAGGCAAAAGAGTGACCCAATCATGAGTAAATCTGTCATTGTCTTTATATTCTAAACAAAAGGCACAATACCTTCTAATCATATCTTCCAGAGTTTGAATCATTCTTTCAGATAGACCATCAGTCTGAGGATGGTGAGCTGTAGACAATTTTAACTCACAGCCACAAATATCCATCAAAGAGGTCCAAAACTCAGAAGTAAATTTTGGATCCCTATCAGAGATAATGGCTTTTGGAAAACCAATAATATTAAACATGTAAGACCACCATAAGAAAGATAATTCTTTGGTGGATACATCTTTGTGGGTTGGAATAAATTTTCACATTTTAGTGAATCTATCCACTATTACCCAACAAGAGTTAAAGCTGTCTTTACCTGCAACAGGAAGACCAGTGACAAAATCCATATTAATGATTTGCCAGGGAGCACTAGGTGCTTCAATATGTTGTAATAACCCTGCTCTCTTACCTTTTAACTTTTTAGATTTTTGGCAGGAATCACAAGATTCAACATATAATTTTGTGTCTTCAGACATATTAGCCCACCATGCAGTGTTTTTGATTCTAATCAATGTTTTTTCAAGATCAAAATGACCAGCTAATATGTCATCATGACAAATTTTGAGGATAGTTTCTTTCATTGAAGGAGGAATAACAATTACATTGGTAAGCTTCCTTCTATAATATATATAACCATCTTCAATAGAAAACTTTCCTTTACTTAAAGAATTTTGGTACTTTGCAGGAAGAGTTTTTATTAATGCTTGAATTGAAGCATTCTTAGGATCATTCAAAATAGTAACTAATTTATTTAAGTCAGAATCTTTATCATATGAATCCAGTATTAACTGTAATAACTCTTCTTCCATATCAACTATAAATATACCATGTATATGAACAGTATCACCTTCAGGTACATAAGCAGTATTGGAGTCATTATTTGGCAGAGGCAATCTGGAGAGCATATCAAAATTAGAATGAACATTTCCAGCTCTATGGATAATAGTCATCCTTCCTCTGTATTCTTGAACAGCAATTTGCCACCTGAACATATGTCTGTTAGGTGTTTTGAGGTTTAAGAGAGATTTCACAGCACTACAGTCAGTTACCAACTCAAATTTTTGGTCATCCAAGTAGTAATGAGGTTTCTCAAGAGCCCAAACAACTGCTAAGCACTCCAATTGAGTGGCACCATATTTCAATTCACTATTTCTTAAGGTTCTTGAAATATAACAAATTACAACCTCTGAGGATTTATCATTATTAATTTGCTTTTGGTGAAGGGCAGCTCCCAGACCAATAAAGCTAGCATCTGTATAAAGTACAAATGGCTTGTTAAAATCTGGAAGAGCCAATATAGGGGCTGTCATTAAGCAACTTTTCAATGTATTAAAAGCTTTCTGACAGTCATTATTCCAGAGAAAAGCAACATCTTTTCTGGTTAGTTTTGTAAGAGGCAAGGCTATGACCTGATAATTTGTAATATATTGTCTATAATAGCCACACATACCCAAAAAACTTTGGATTTCTCTTACAGAAGTTGGTGCTTTCACATTTTGAATGGCAGCAACTTTATTATGGTCTAAACAAATTTGTAAGCCTGACACAACATGGCCAAGGACTTTCAAAGATTGAAAATGAAATTTACACTTTTTTAAAGATAAGGTCATATTGATTTCATCCATTTTTTGGAAAACTCTATTCAAGTGAATTATATGTTCATCAAAAGTTTTAGAAAAAACAATAATATCATCAATATAAACCATGAGCCAACCTTCAATAATTTCTTGATGGAAAGTGTTATACATGACCTTCTGGAAAACTGAAGGAGCATTTTTAGGGCTAAATGGCATCCTAACATACTTATATATTCCCATATGAGTAGCAATAAGCCAAAAATTTCTGAGAATTTTTCTCAACTGGAACTTAATGATAACCTTTATTACCATCCAGACAACTAATAAATTTTGCACCTTGCAAGGTAGCATGTATTGAATTAATTCTGGGTAAAGGATAAATATCATCAACAGTATAAGTATTTAAAGCTCTGTAATCTCCACATAATCTAGCTTTATCTTTTTCATAAGAAATTAAGACTGGGGAGATGACACAATATTTGGGGGTGACATCCACTTTCTCAATGATATTCATTTTCAATAATGTTTCAATATTATCTTCAATATCTTTTCTTTTTGATGGAGAAGCAGGATATGGTTTTTTCTTAAGGGTAGGTGGAATATCACTCAAATTACAGGATAAGGTAATCTTCATCTCTTCCTGAACAATTCCCAAGACATGAGACCCATGAGCAAAAGCCATAGGGAAAGAGGTAATAGAGGCAACAATAGAATCTTTTTGTTCACAAGTCAACTGATCACCAAAAGAAGCAGTATTTATTTCATGTAATAAATCATCCATTTCAGTTGTTGTTCTACCTTTACATTGTGTCAGTGAGTTACAAGATTTCAACAAATGCCCAGAAGGTCTAGGAGAAGAAATTTTGAATTTTCTTTTCCCATTTATTCCTAAGGTAAAGCAATTATTTGTTGGGTTCAGTTTCACACCAAACATGGTTAAAATATCATTTCCAATAATAAACCATTTGCTCAAATTATCATTTTTCATGACAACAAACTCACAAATAGCTCTGACAAAACCACCATTATATTTGAAAAATACAGAGGTTTTGTATTTGACAATAGGAAATAGGGTAGAACCATACCCTCTCCATTTTTCAGAAGTTATAGGCAATAATTTACTCAAATATTCCTTATCCACTGAAGCCAAAGCTTTTTCAGATACTAGACTTCCTCCAGCACCAGAATCAAGAGCTACATCAACATTTTTACCATTAATGATAACAGGTGCCTTCAAAGGGGATATAGGAATAGAATTGTTAGTAATATCTTTAATTATCTCAGCATTTTCTACTGAAGATAAATTCAATACACAATCTTCAGATATATTATTTAAATAATGGACATCATGTTCCAACATTAAAACATCTTTAACAGATTCATTGTCATAGGAGATATTACTTTCACAGTCACTGGAAGAGTTATTGACATCAAGTTCAACTTCATCAGTGTCTTCATTTTGTTCAACAAGATGAATTTTCTTGTCACAAACATGACCCTTCTGCCACGGTTTGTTACATTTATAACAAGTATTTGTTGCATATTTTTTAGGTGCAACTGGGGCAGAGGGTTTACCAGATTTTTCTGGGAGCTTTATAGAAGGTTTATTCTGATCATTATAAGATTTACTAAGGTAATTCTTTGGTTCATATCTATGGTTGAGTATTACTTCATTACATATATTAATGAAAGAAGAATTTTCCCTTACATGCTCAGTTCTAGCAACAATCAAATCCCTAAGAGAATTTGGTAATTTATACAAGATTTTATCTCTCCAAATATCATAATCCAACTTTGGATCAATTGCTCTAAGGATTTTAGTTATTTTCATCAGAAAAACAATGGGCTTTTCAACAGAGGAGGATACATATCTAGTATTCTCATACAGTCTCTGCTGAGCTAACCTGAATTTTGAACCACCAAACTGATTCTCAATCAAGGATTTCCAATCATTCCATGTATAATGATTGTTATCTAAGAGGACATATTCATACCACATCAAGGCTACATTGGAAAATAAAGAAATTAGCTTAGAAACAATTTCTTCATCAGGTAGTTTATAAGATCTCTTTAAATTATCAATTCTCTGGATAAAGTGTTGCCAATCAGAGGAAGAATCACCATCAAAGGTAGGATATTGGTCTAACTTAGGCCAATTTTTCTGACTACTGGGATGGTCCACTTTTTGGTTTGAATTATTCATTATTAATAATTCCTGAAGTTTAGCCAGGTGTTCAGAAATTTTATTATTTACAGAAACAGCTGGTGCATGACCATCACAAGATTTTTTGCTAGTAGCAAAAGATTTTACAGACTCATTGTCAGTTTGTTTAATGGTTGAAATATGAGGAAGAAAGGATGAGCTTTGCTCAGGTCTTTTCCCTTTATTTTTATGCAGCTTATTTACAGAAATCTCATTTAATTAATTATTGGTGTTTAAGGTTGAGAACTTTTCCTGTAGGTCAGACACATAGTTTCTTATTCTTGGAATTTCAGACATCTGGTCATTTACTTTTTCAAGAGATAGAACATTTCTGTCCTCAGAAACTGAGTGTTTGGTACTTAGTGCATGGAAATCATTTTTTAGCTTCTTAAACTCATTTTGAAGAGATTTTATTTCATTTTTGAATGAATAATTTTCTTCAATAAGGGGTTTCAATTCACTCAAGGTCTTATGTAGACTGATATTTCTATCTGAGATAGCTCTATGGTCACTTCTTATTTGTTTTTGTTGACTAAGAACAATATTCAAGGTTTCTTTGATTTTTAAATAAGCTGTATCTTGTACATAAGAACTCACTTTACATTGCAAGTGTAAATTATTTAATCTATCATTTTCATGGATTAACACATCTCTCACATGTTTGTCTTTTACAATATTAAAATCAAGGGTATCTTTCAATATTTCCTCAGAAGTTTTTTCAATTAAGGTATAGATTTCAGGGGGAAAAGAATCATTTTTAATTGCAAGAGAAGGATTAATTAGAGAAGTAGAAGTTAAATGTAAAGGTTCATCAAATGACAATTTTCTAATTACATCAATAGGGCTACTAGTTACAGGAAGCTGTCTTTTAACAGGTTTAACTGTTCTTTCACCATGTTCAATAATATTACCTGCAGAAGAAGATTTATTAGAAAACATACCCAAGTGACTATCAACCAAATTACTTACCATGGCAGAGGAGGAAACTTCCCCTGGGACTGGGTTTGGGATTGTGCTTGGGTTTTCTTTCTCCTGCCTTGTTGGTAGGGATGAGGAGGTGGATGGAAATTGGGTGTTCTGGATGGGCCAGGCTGATGATGAGGAGGGTGTTGCACATTCTGTTGGTAGTGACTCATTAGATAATCCCATTTCCATTGCTCTACTTCCATAGTATTTGGATTTTGGATGGTTGAGCTGGGTGGCTGTGAAGGTTGATTGGGAGGCATCTGAGGAGGGGCCTGGGCCTGAATCTGGTTCCTGAGTTCTTGGACCTGATCCCACAATGTGTCTACCTTTGCTTTGTACGTCATATTTTCTGTCTTCAACTCTTTTATAAGACTGGATAGGTTGCTGATTTGTTGTGGCAGAGGAAGCTTTTTTATTTTGAAGCCTTTTGGAAGACCTTCTTGAGGCACTAGAGGCTTTACTTCCTTCTGTGGTACTGGGGGAAGGGGGTTTGGTTTGTTTGCATTTCCTGTCATTTCCACATCCTGCAGTATGTGAATTCTTTGTGTTAGTATAAGATTTTTTATGACCAACTTTAGAAGAACTTACAGTGTCAGAATCATAGTCAATTTCTATTTCATCCACTTGCATGTTATCCATTTTTTCTGCCAAATTGTTGGACATACTAGTGGGAAGATTTATAATTTACTTTTTATTTTATAAAAAAATAATAAAAGTTAGTCAATAATTGCTCCAAATAATAATAAAAAAATTTTATTAATTAAATTATAGAAAAAATAATTTTCAATATAAAGTAATAATTAAAAAAAAATTAATTTTAAAAAAAATGGATTGCAAGGTTAAATTGGGAATAACAATCAAGTTAATTCAACCAATTAATTACCAATATTAAATATGGCAATATATTTGGGACTAAGCACAATGTACTTTTAAGTCAACCAAAATTAAAAATAATTAATAAAAAAAATTAAATTAATAATTCAATTTTGTATTAAAAAATGTCAATTCTTCTAGGACTAAGAGGATTTAACACTCTATAATGGTCAACTAGGAAAAAAAAATTTTAAAAATTGAACACTTACACTCAGTGAATCAGCAATTAAGCCACAATCACTGTTATTGCAATAAAAATATAGTAATATGAGTGAGAGGCGCAAAGGTGAACTTACTATAGTGATCGAAAAATCACTTCAAAATAATATAAAAATTAATATTATATAAACCTAAGATGTCGAACCCAAGTTTGAAACACAGTCGCGGCAAAAGTTTCGTTTTGCTAGGTGGTCCGTGCGTTTTGTCGTTCGTCACCAGGCTCGATCGTCGTCATCGTTTGGAAAGGTCCCCAGTTGTCGGTCAGTCGTCTAGAAGAGGTAAGAAAAATAGGAGAAAAAGGAGGAGAAAAGGATGAGGACAAAGGAAAATAAAGAAATAAACCAAATATATATATATAATTTATTTGATAGGGAGACAACGGTGAGCAACTTTGAGAGGTGACAAAAACTTAGATTTTATTAATAATAATATTATTAAATGTAAGGGTACTGCGCGGCAAACAATTTTAATTACTATTACACTTAAAGCAACCTTTGATTTGTTGTATAGAATTTAAATTAGATTTGTATTACTAATAAAAAAAATATAAATGTAATAAAATGGTTATTTAATTTGTTGAGTGTATAATAAGTGATGAGGCTACAGGGGATTATCCAAGGCCCTTTTATAGGCAATGGGTCCTCTGAAGCGCTACTATCTTTGTAAATACAATGATTAGAATGGAATAAAACAAATATATCAAAAGAGTAAATGAAACATAACAATATAGAGAAAAACATGAAACAATTAATTAAAACCCCAATTAAGAATCCAATTTCCCCGCCATTAATTCCCAAATCAGTAAGTGACAATAGTGAATAACTAAACAAGATTAGAAACATAGGAACTATGAGAAATATAATTCCAAACAGATGGTACATTCTGATTAAAGGACATTTTAAGTGAAACAAAAAATAATTTGACGCAACAAAACAAGCAATTAATCTCAATTTAGTCCAAATTAATTTATTTGTTTTTTCTAACACAATTAAGGGTCAAAAGAAGCGTCATTAATTATTGTTTAGTATCATATGAGAGGTATTATTTAATATATAAATTTAAGTAATTAATTTAAATATATTATAAATCAATTTTACACTTGTAATTATAATATATGTTTTTCAATTAATTAAATATAAATTTATAATTATTAAATACATAAAAATGCGCCATTATTTGTAGAATATATTATATTATGCTCAATTTAATTGTATATAAAAATATATATAACCAATAAATTTAATGTAACACTTGTATATAATAAAATTCTTATATAATTTCATTATGCAATAAAATATTAAGTTATATTCATTAAATACAAGTCTTACCCACTCTTTAAGGTTTTATAATTTATATATCATTTACTGGACTCCTGGAATAGCCTGGCTGACATCTTTGGTCTTCCCCATCTTTTGGGAAATAAATCACTATTGGATGTGTAAGTTTCAAGAGATTATTAATTTAAACTAAGAATTTTAATATTTCTTATTAAGTAACTTTTTTAACCTATTTAGCTTATTTAATAATTTTTTGACAGAATAAAGGTTGAAAAAAGCGCCCAATATTTATGGATTATAAGATATGTATATACTAATTTAATTTTTATATATAATTATATAATTAATGAATTTATAATTTAAATTTGTAACTTATAATTATTATAAAATATTATATTAATTAACAAATAATTTATAATTATAAAATACATCAAAAAGCGCTCATAATTTATAGAATATAGTGTATTATTTATTTCTTTAAATGTATATGCAAAAGGGGGGTATCAAAGTTAGAAATCTTCCATATTACAATACCTCTTTTTTCAACTAAATAAACCATAATTGTTTTTTAAAATATGCCATATTTTTCATCCAAAACACCTTTTTACTAAGTATTAATGTCAAGTTTGTGGCTCTCTCTTTGTGTTGTGAAATACCTTTTAAATAACTACACATTCCTAACTTTGATACCCCTAATCTATATAGTAATAAGATTCATGTCACTGTTATTTTAATTTATCACCATGATTTAGTTATGTAATTTTATTAATAAATAATTTATAATTATTAAATAAATAAAAAAGGGCTCATACTTTATAGAATATAATGTATTATTTAGTAGGGGGTATCAATGTTCAGGGATCTGCAAGTAGGAATCAGGAATTTTTTTTCCCAGGATCAGACATTATTAATTGCGGATGATTCTTACCTACTAACCCTGGGGCTAGTGGATAAGGAATCCACAACAATGCATTATCCTGCCTCTTATACCCCAATTTCCATTCCTAATTCCTGATCCCAAACTCATCACATCCATAAGGCATATCCAGAGAGTAGTCTAAGATGTGGCTATGGAAGAAAGTTGTGCAACATGTGGTTATGACAAAAGTTTTCCAAGATGTGGTTATGAAAAATTGAGTAGAAAAATGTTGGATAAGAGGTGAACATTGACACGTAAAGTGTCTAATAACCCAATTATTAGCAAAAATAATTGTGGAAGATAATTATGGTATGAGGATTTTTATCTGCAATTAACTTAATTGGGGATCCCTCAACATTGGCACCCCCTATTTAGTTAATTTTATATAAAATCTATATAGTAATAAAATTAATGTAACTCTTATTTTAATTTATTATCATTAGTTAGTTATGTAATTTTTTTTTTCAATATAATCTTAATATAAAATATTATAATATTTACTGGACTCCTGGTACAACCTGGCTGACAGGGGGTCTCAAACATGAAAAATGTGGACACACATTAAATTTATCTCTAGTCACAGAAAAATAGGGATCCCATCTATATTAGGTCATTGAAAGAAGGATGTTTAACAGTAAGAATTATTATAATTGAAAGTTTATAAGAATTTTTTTTTGATTAAGAAAAATGAGATTTTCTAATGGCTGGTATTTAATGTTTGACACCCTCTATTGTATAAATTTACTTATTGTACCCATTTAGAAAAAAATTTAACTGGTCTAGAAGAGTTTAATGGAGGTCCAATGGGGGTGAAGAGTGAAAGGGCTCCAAATTTCAAAGAGGTGCATAGTTTTTTTATCTTTATATATTATTACTCAAGTTTAAAGGTATGAATATATTAAGGGGTATCAATGTTAAAAAACTGAAAATATTCAAAATTAATTTTGAAACACAAAAATAAATTAACAAAATTGAGTTTAATAATACATATAAAGGTGTTTTGGGGGATAGATTTGACATATATGAGGAAATAGTAATTACTGATTTGGTAGAAAAAAGAGTTATTTTGAAATGGCATATTTCTAACATTGATAACCCCTATTATTATTATTACTTGTAAGGATGAGAATTACATAGTTGTAAGTACTAAAGTAGTAATAGTGGTAATATAAATGATTGTAGGTATGTAATAAATTGTAAGTGAGTAAATGAATGATCAAAAACAACAAAAATGGAAGGCCTTATATAGGCAAAAAGGAGAGAAACTACAGAGGTAAAATTTTATATACAGAAGTATGAGAGAAAGAAGATTACAGAATAAGATATTTCAAATATTAGGAATTTTCTATAAAGAATGTTTCAATAAGATGTTTTTACTGTATGTACCAATTATTTTAATTATTTTTAAGTTTTCTGTAAATGTCATTTTTTTAAAAAAATATAATTTGAATTTAAATTTTTGTATTAATATATTTTTATTTCAATCCTGACCTGTCATGAGTATGGTGTTGGGGCATGAAAATATGGTGGACATTAATTTTTTAAAATTTACTTAATTAAATTATTTATATAATAAATAGTAAGTGAGTAAATGAATGATCAAAACAACCAAAATGGGAGGCCTTATATAGGCAAAAAGGAGAGAAACCATGGAGCTAATGCTTTATACACAAATGAATGAGAGAAGGAAGATTCCAGAATAAGATATTTCAAATATTAGGAATGTTCTATAAAGAATGTGTCAATAAGATGTATTTAATGTATATACCAATTATTTGAATTATTTTAAAGCTTTCTGTAAATGCCATTTTTTTTTAAATAATATAATTTGAGTTTAAGATTTTGTATTAATATATTTTATTTCACTCCTGACCTGTCATGAGGAGGCTATTAGGGAATAAAAATATGGGGGATAATAATTATTTAAAATATACTTAATTTAATCATTTTTAATTAGTTAAATTATTACAAGTCAATTATTTAAGTAAATATAATATTATTATTAAAATAAGAATTTAAAGACGTGGCTTCATTCCAATAGATAATTTATTATTTTACAGGGTAAGTCTAGTAGCCTGGCTGAAACCACATGTAATACTTGTGTTTAGAATATTTTATATGCTTATTTTACTCCGTCCTGGGAATATCCAGTCTAAAACTTACTGTGAATATACAAATTTTAAGTGGTGCATGATTAAGTTCTGTTCATTATTGTCCTGTATAATAAAAAATAATTATTATTTCTTTTAAGTATTAAAATACAATTGAATGTTGTTTTTAATATTATCAGCAAAAAATTATTATTTAATTTATTGTCTATTTTTTGTACAAGAAATAATAATAATTATTATTATTTTTGAATATATAGATTTGATATTTTTAAATTAAAACATCATTTTTTAATTCATTAAAATATATAATATTTAAATTTATAAATGGACTATTATTTATACTAATTAGGAATAATATTTTATTATAATAAATCCAGATATATGATTCATTTTGATAAATACTCTGGTTAGTAATGGTTATTGGTAAATTATCATTTAACAGAATACTTAGTGATTTTAATTTTTTTATTAATTTTTAAGGAAATTAATAATTCTAAATAAGGGACTAAAAACCAATTTAGGATTAGAATATTCTAATTAAGGTTTTTTCTCTCTTCCCAAGAACCGAAATTCTTACTGATAAAGGATTTTTTATTTTTATTATTTTACTTTATTTTATTTTTTTTTTTTAAGATTTTTTTTTTTTGAAAAATATAAAGAATAAAACAATAAGATATAAAATATTAGCTCTTTTTGAAATAAAATAACCAAATAATTTCTTAAGATCATATTTTGTCACAATTTAAATTGTTACAAGTTTTGCCTAATACTTTTTGGTAAGTTGATTAGCTTATAATAATTTCTATATTAAAATTGACTAATTAAAGTGATTTTTTCTAGTAACTACTGGAAATAATTTTTTATTTATTAAACTAATTAAAAAAAATGGAAAATAGTGAAATTGGGATTGATTATGATGAATTTAGTGCTAATTATATTAATGAAAATAAAATTAGTTCTTATAAGGCATTGATATGACATCAAAACTGAGGAAGAGGACCTTCTGATGAAAAAATTTTTAAAGAATATTTTCCAAAAATTTTCAAAATCAAAATTCTGCCTCTCGAAAATAAAGTGCAAGATATTTATCAACAATTAAAGACTCTTGATCAGGAGGTAGTTATAGTATCAAAACTGCAAGAAAGAGTAGCTAATCTGTAACACATAGTTTAAGACATGTCCCAAAAACAGCTAAAGAAGCCACTTTCCCAATTTTAAAAAAACTAGCTCCACCCAGACATCAGAGGTTTCAGTAACACACACCACCAGTACCACCTCTTCCTCCTTCTTGGGAAGAAATGGTAGTTCCTAAGTGGAAGTGGAAACTGTACCAGAAAAACTGGGAAAAAATGCAGCCTCAGTGTCAGCCTAGGTATCTCCAGGACTGAGTAATTATAATGTTTAAAAAAGATAACCTTAAATACATTAAGCTTATATCTTGAAAATAAGGCTAAAACATGTATATATATGTTCATAATACGTATATATATAATTATCACACTATTATAAAACTTATAGTAGTTTAAATAGCTTATCCATGGCCTAATAATACTTATTAAGATGTCAATTTAGTCATAATATATTTATCTTAAGTGATATTAAGTAATTATTGACATACATAAGCCTATATGTATACATAAATCTCTTATTCAGTGAAATATGCAGTATATTATGTATTTTTAGGTCTATAAGTGGGTTTTTAGCCTCGTAATAGCCTATAATATTTGTTTTTCTGCTTATTTTAGGTCATATGGACAAATTCAGTGGATTAAAAGCGCCTACAGAAGCATATACATATATTTCAGGTGCATGTACTTAGTTTGGACAACTTAATCTGTTTCCTTGGATGAACATCAATGGATTTATGGGTTGGAAGGTCATTTCTGGATTAACATGGATTCTTGGGGATGTTATTGGGGGCTTGGAGATTTAATTTGTTTCCTTTATATGCTTTGGGTTTCATTTTATTCCTTTTGGATTAGTTATTTTACCTGTTTCTTTATGGTATCCACTTTTATCTGGATTTTCTATTTATGGTATGGGTCTGTGTTATCATTAATTTTGATAAAGGATCATTACTTGAAGTCTGGATGTTGAATATGCTTAAAATAGAGGCCATGGGGAGGTCATGGGCCCTCACAGCTCTTTAATTGCTGGGGATAGCAGTGACATCATCTGGATTGAAGATTTGTGCACTCCAGTGGATTTTGGTATAAGTAAGGGAGGATTTTGAGGGTTAATAGACATCACTTACTTACTACAATTCAATTGAACATTTAAACACAATTATAATCATTTATAAATATATTATAAAGCCATTATAAATTGAAATTATCATTATATAAGCTATCACTATATTCTATTTATCTATTTTTCACCACTAGCAAGCATTCAAATCCAAGTATTGTGAGTTTTATTTGAGTATAACTATTTTATTAGTCTTCCCCTGAGGTTTAATAACTATATTATTTATAAAAAAGAATTCAGACCATTAATAAATACTATTAAATTATACTTACATACTAGATACAATGACAATCGGGGGTCTTTCCTTGATTATTATAGATTATTAGATATAAGCCTTGGGACATGATTTTTACTTTAGTATAACTCAAAAAGCCGAATATTTGGGTCTTCTGCACATTAATGGGTCATAATAACTCAGTGATTGCGAAAAAGAACTCTTAGAATAATTGTACTACTTTTTTAAAATTAAAACTAGGTATTTATAGTAGTAACTGTACCCAATAGGGGGTATCAAAGTTAGAAATCTTCCATTTTAAAACACCTCTTCTTTCCACCAAATCAACCATGATTATCTTTTTTAAAATATGCCATATTGTTTCTTCAAAACACCTTTGTACTGTGAATTAAGGTCAAGTTTGTATCTTTCTTTTTGTGTTGTAAAATGCCTTTTAAATATTTACAAATTTTTAACTTTGATACCCCCTAATATAAACCCAATTTCACTTGTTATTTTGTCACAAATATAACACCCAATTAAATTGGTATTTCGTTAAAGCTTATTAAGATATTTATTCAACCTTATAAAGGTCAAGTTAAAAGTATTTTTTTATTTTTAACAGATTTTTTTATATTTTTTTTATATTTTATTTGAAAAAATAAAGATATATATTCAGGGTATGCTTCAGAGATTTTATTAGTAATTGTATTGCTAATAATTCTTGTCTACTAATTACCATATAGGTTTTCTCTTTTATAGACATAAAATATTGTTATCAATATGAGTGCTCCCCAGGGCAATGTAAGTGAAAAGGCTGATTATAATACCAGGTCTAAAGCTAATAAAAACATTGCTCCAGGACACAAGCATGGAGGGTCAATAATTCACCAGTCGGAGAAAATGATTATAGAGGAAAAAGACACCCTCTTAAAAAAGATTACAATAAAAAAGAAGTCTCCTCCTCTGCAGGATCAACTGTCCAATCTTGAAAAAGAGGTCCTGAAGTTGGAAGAATCAAAGTCTCTTATGCTGAAGGAAGTAGAGCAATTGCAGAACAATTGCAAGGTAGGATTCCAACAGATGAATCAAACCTTGGAAGAGATAAAGGGAGGTCAGACATGTCAGCAGCTCCCTACCCCAGGAGGTTCACATCACTCACAGGAGAAAACCCTGGTAGACAAATGGAAGGTGATTGGTTCCATCAACAATGGTCAAGTCACAGCTGCAACAAAGATCCTCCTCCTCATTAGACTTCTTCAGATCACCCCTAAAAAGGAAAGCAAAATTTCCAAAAATAAGGACTGGCACAAATCCTGTGGTAAGTAGATTACCCTCTCAGATTGAACACAATACTGATGATTACAATATAGGTAATATTATTGATGTAAAATCTTTACGGAGAATTGAGGAGGACTTGAGAAAATTAAGTTTTGATGTAGATACACCTGACTTATCTTTTGTCAATAGCAACAGTACTATTTATAATAATAATACAGTTAATCCTCAGTTGCCACCACTTACTAGTGAGATGAGAAGTTCACAAGATAGTGAGAGAATTGAGAAGGAAGACATGGAGTATTTTAACAATAATCCAACTGTCCATAGAATTGTTTCAGCATTGTGGAATAGAATGAGTGATTGTGAGGAACAGACAGTTAATCTCACAAGTGATACAGTTTTATCCTTAACATTGAACATTTTTCAACTGGCAGTATGAAATAAAGAATTAGAGAATTAATATCTGTCTCTAACTCTTAAGTATGATTCATTGAGTAATAAATATAGTGAAATTTCAAAATAATTCTGTGGGTTAAAAAATCTGTATGAAGCACACTTATTGAAAACTGAATCATGAACAAAGTTATCTTTTTCCCAGACAAATCAGAGTGTCTCTGAGCTGCTACAAAGATTTACTTAAATTGAGATTGAAACTGCCAATCTACTAACAAACCAGGATAATCATTATTATACGCAGTATAATAATAATCCTTTCATTGGCAAAAGTGAATATCATTCCTTCCCTATACCTCCACAGCTAAAACCATCTGGTGGTAGTGTCAAATCTAAAAATGTATGTCAAAAATCTGTACATGAGAAAATACAAGACCATTTATCAAGAGTAAATTTGTCAGTGTATCTAGTATATAAGTATGATTTATTAGTATTTATTAATGGTCCTACAGCTTATTGACAAATGATTTAGTGATTAAACCTCAGGGGAAGACAAATAAAATAGTTATACTCAAATAAAACTCACAATACTTGGATTAAATGTGTGCTAGTTGTGGAAAATAGATAAATAGAATATAGTCATAGCTTATATAATAACAATTTCAATTTATAAAGGCTTTACAATATATTTCTGAATGATAATAATTGTGTTTAAATGTTTAATTGAATTTTAGTAAGTAAGTGACGTCTAATAACCGCCAAAATCCTCTCTTACTTATACCAAAATCCACTGGAGTGCACAGACCTTCAATCCAGATGATGTCACTGCTATCTCTGGCAATTACAGCACTGTGAGGGCCAATAACCTCCCCATGGCGTCTACTTCAAGCAGATTCAACAATCAGACCTCCAGTAAGGACCCCACATCACAATTAATGCTAAAACAGACCCAAACCATTATTAGAAAATCCAGATAACAGCAGATACCATAAAGAAACAGGTAAAATAACTAATCAAAAAGGGATAAAATGAAACCCAAAGCATATAAAGGAAACAAATGAAATGTCCAATCCCCCAATAACATCCCCAGGCATCCATATTTTCCCAGAAATGACCTCCCAATCCATAAATCCGTGAATATCCATCCAAGGAAACAGATTAAGTTGTCCAAACTGAGTGTATACACCTGAAATTGAAATCTATGCTTCTGTAGGCATTGTGAGTCCACTGAATACGTCCATATTACATATAATAATCAGAAAAACAAAGTTTATAGGCTATTAAGAGACTAAAACCCACTTATAGACCTAAATATACATAATATACTACATATTTCACTGAATATGAGATTTATGTATACATATAAGCTTATGTATGTCAATAATTACTTGATATAACTTAAGATAAATATATTATGACTCCATTTAGACCTTAATAAGTATTATTAGGCTATGTATAAGCTATTTAAACTACTTTAATTTATATAATAGTGTAATAATTATATATATATGTAATATAATCATATATATTATAGTTTTAACCTTATTTTTAAGATATAAGCTTAATGTATTTAAGGTTATCTTATTTTAAGTATAAGAAATAATCAGTCTTAGGTATATCTAGGCTGACACTCCCTCATCCAAAAAAAAGAATAAAAAAATGTTATGACATTTTAATTAAAAGTAAGGAGTGAATAGACATTTTTTTAAATTTTCTATAATACATATACTGAATAAACAGTATTATTTTGATTTAAATTTTTTCAAGAGATTTTTAACATCAGGAATTTCATTTTCTGTAATCTACTGGTCATATTCACTTGATTTATTTTTAAATATAAATAGATACTCAACTCCCTTTTCTTTAGTAAGGTGTCTCTTTTTAAGTATCTTTTCAATTTCTGCATTTTCAACTTTTTCTTCAGGTTGCTGATATGTCTTCTGTATCTTCTTGGAAATGGAGCAGTATCATTAGAATGGTATGGTTTTATAAGAGAAATAGGAAATACTGGATTTTTTATATCATATGGTGCATATAGAATAACTTCAATAGCATTTTTACCAACTAACTATTTTACTACAAATGGTCCAATGAATGGATCCTTCAATTTAACATTAACATTCAAATTAAAATTTAGTGTAGAAATAAGGACTTTATCACCCACTTTGAACACTTGTTCTTTATGGGCTTTATCCCATCTTTTCTTCTCATACTCAAATGCCTTATTTATACATTCTTAAGCATATTTTCTGCATAATCCTTGCATCTGAAGAAAAGATTTAGTACCTGTATTGATATCCAATCTAGGTAATTTATTAAGAGTTTTAGCAGGGGTATTAGGTGCATAAACCAACCATAACTCAAATGGATTTTTGCCAGTGACAGAATGTACTGTACTATTGTATGCAAATTCTAAACCTGGGATAAGGGCTACCCAATCATACGTGAATTTATCCTTTTCTTTAAATTTAAGACCAAAAGCACAATATCTTCTTATAATATCTTCTAAAGCTTGTATCATTCTTTCTGCTAGCCCATCAGTTTATGGATGGTGTGCTGTATAAAGTTTTAATTGACACCCTGAAACATCCATTAGTGATTTCCAGAACTCAGAAGTAAATTTAGGATCTCTGTCTGAGACTATTGATTTGGGAAAACCTGCTATATTTAACCTTTGTGCCCACCATAAAATAGCTAATTCCTTTGCAGAAAACTCTTTGTGGGTAGGAATAAATTTACACATCTTTGTAAATCTATCTACAATTACCTAGCAGGAGTTATAACTCTTATGCCCTGCTATTGGCATGCCTGTTACAAAGTCCATGTTAACTATTTCCCATGGAGCTTTTGGTTTCTCAATTTGTTGTAATAAACCAACTCTTTTGCCTGTTAATCTTTTAGATTTTTGACAAGAATCACAGGTCTCAACATATATTTGAACATCTTCAGACATTTTAATCCACCAATCTGTGTTTTTTACTCTGTTTAATGTTTTATGGTAGTCAAAATGACCTACTAAGATATAATCATGACATATACTTAACATTAACTCCTTCATTAAAGGGGAAATTACAATTACATTACTTAATTTTTTCCTGTAATATATAAAGCCATCCTCAATGGAAAATTTTCCTTTTTCTAATGCCTCTTTATACTTATTTGGTAATGTTTTTATTAAAACATTCATTGAAGCATTAGATGGATCATTTAATATTGTAGTGAGTTTACTCAAGTCAGGATATGAAGTATGCATGTCAAGAATTGATCGCATAAATTAATCCTCAAGATCTACAATATAAATGCCATAAATGTTATTAATCTCTGACTCAGGAACAAAAGCAGGATTATCACCATTATTAGGCAGAGGTACCCTAGATAAAAAATCTACATTAGAGTGTAAGGTTCCTTCTCTATGTGTAATAGTCCTCCGTCCTTTGTATTCTTGTACAGCTAATTGCCATCTAAACATGTGTCTATTAGGAATTTTCATGTTTAAGAGTGACTTAACTGCACTACAGTCAGTTATTAACTCAAATTTTTTGTCTTCAAGGTAATAATGTAGCTTCTCAAGAGCCCATACTACTGCCAAACATTCTAGTTGAGTAGCACCATATTTCACTTCACTACTTCTTAGAGTACGTAAAATATAGCAAATTACTACTTTGCACATTTTCATTCAATAAGTTGTTTTTGATGCAAAGTAGCACCCAGAATAATAAAATTTGCATCTGTATATAATAAAAAATGTAATTGGAATCCTGGTAATCCCAAGATAGGAGATTTCATCAGACATTCTTTCGACTTATCAAAAGCCTGCTGTCTTTCATTATTCCAAATGAAAGCTTCTGATTTATTTATCAGTGTGGTCAATGGTGCAGCAATTAAATGGTAGTTTTTTATATATTGTCTATAATAACCACACATACCAAAAAAAAATTGTACATCCTTTAAAGTATGAGGAATGCCATTATTCTTTATTGCAGCCACCTTATTTTGGTCTACACATATTTGTTAGCCAGATACAATATGACCAAGCACTTTTAAAGACTCAGACCCAAATTTACATTTTTTAAATGCAGGGTTCATTTTTATTTCATTTATTTTCTGAAATATCTTCTTTAAATGGATTAAGCGCTCACCATATGTCTTAGAGAACACTATGATGTAATCAATGTATACTATTAACATTCCTTCAATCATTTCATTATGGAATGTTATAAACATTAGATTCTGAAATACTGAAGGAGCATTTTTTGGTCCAAATGTAATCCTGACATATTTATATATTCTCATATGTGTTGTTATCAACAAAAAGTTTGGTGAATTCTTTTCTACAGGAATCTGATGGTACCCTTTCTTTCCATCTAGGCAACTTATATATTTAGCACCTTTAAGGGTAGCATGTATAGAGGCAATCCTTGGCAAGAGATAAGTATCATCTACTGTAAATGTATTTAATGCTCTATAATCACTGCACAGTCTTGCTTTGTCTTGTTCATAAGAAATTAGCACTGGCGATATTACACAATATTTTGGTGTAGTGTCAACCTTTTCAATAATTTTTATTTTTATTAACATCTTAATATTATGCTCTATGTCTTTCTTCTTCATTGGCGAAGCAGGGTATGGTTTATTTTTAAGACTAGCAGGAATATTATCCATATCTCAGGTTAAACTAATCTTCATTTCATGGTATTTTACAAGGCCAAGTTCATTTGTACCATGTGCAAAAGCCATTTAAAATGCTTTAATTAAGTCCAAAATATTATTTTTCTCAGCTTCACTTATCTGAGTGCCAAACAATGCTTTAGAAATTTCTGTTTCCAGAAGTTCCATCTCATTGGATTCTCTTCCTTTGCACAGAATATTTGTTACTGACTCAATGTGTAAGACTGTGTTAAAAGAATTTATTTTAAATTTCCTTTTACCATTCATGCCAATTGTAAAATTATTATTATCAGGGTCTAATTTTACACCAAACTTAGTCAGAATATCATTTCCAATGATAAAACAGTTACTACAGTTAGTATTATCCATTACTACGAAGTCACAAGTTACTCTTACATAACCATATTGATGTTTAAAGAAAACAGCAGCTTTGTATCTACCAACAGGGTGTAGTACTGATCCAAAACCACTCCAATTTTTACTTTGAAGGGGTTTGAGCTTAGACTTATATTCACTATCAATTTTTTGTAATGTATTAGTAGAAACAACAGCACCAGCAGCTCCTGTTTCCAATACTATATTAATTTTTTCATAAGAAATGATAGCTGGAACCGTGATAGGTGTCATGCTTAATTTATCAGCTTTCAACATCCTTAAAATTCATTAAAGATTCATTTGAGTCCATATTTGATATTGGATTGTCAAAGATGGACAAATCATCTTTCAACATACAGACTTCATTTTCATCACTATATGAGATATTACTGTCATAATCACTTGAATCTTTACTTTTCCCTTTTTCATTATCAGATTCATGCTTATTTTCAAAAAATTTTATATTCTTCTCACATTTGTGACCTTTCACCCAAGGTTTCTTACACTTATAGCAAGTATTAGTCTCATACTTTTTAGGTACTACAGGTGCAGTAGGTTTTTTCTGCTTTTCCTGAAGTGTTTTTGAATTCTGATTTTTAATAGGTTCAATATTTTGTATATAAGTTGAATACCTTGCTTCATACTCATGGTTTAACAATATTTCATTACAAATATTAATAAAGTCAGAATATTCAGTAACATTAATTGTTCTAGCTACAAAAATGTCTCTGAAAGATATAGGTAATTTATATATTATCTTATCTTTCTATAAGTTAAAATCCATGTTAGGCTGAATGGCTTTTAATATTTTATTTAAATTCATTAAAAATACCATACGTTTGTCACTATTCAACGGATTATACCTAGTTTTCTCATAAAGTCTCTGCTGAGTGAGTCTCAGTTTGAAACCTCCAAATTGTTTTTCAATTAGTTGTTTCTATTCAGCCCAAGAGTAATCTTTACCCTCATTCAAAACAGCTTTAAACCATAATAAAGCAACATCTTTAAATAAAGAGATCAATTTTGATGTTATTTCTTCATCTGGTAACTAATATGAGAATTGCAAATTGTCAATTATTGGAATAAAATGTTTCCAATCAGAGCTGGCTTCCCCATCATAAGTTGGGTACTAATCTATCTTAGGCCAGTTCTTCTAATTGGATTTTATTTCACTAATCTTAGGTAATTTCTATAAATCATTTACTCTTGATAAATGATCTTGTATATCCTCCTGTACGGATTTGTGACTTAAATTTTCAGATTTGACACTACCACCATATGGTTTTAGTTGTGGTGGTATAGGGAAAGAATGAGATTCACTTTTGCCAATGAAAGTATTATTATTAAACTGAGTATACTTATGATAATCCTGGTTCATTATTAGATTGGAAGTTTCAATCTCCACTTTAGTCAATCTTTGTAGCAGCTCAGAGACACTTTGATTTGTCTGGGCAAACGATAACTTAGTTCTAGATTCAGTTTTCAATAAATGTGCTTCATATATCTTTTCTAACTCACAGAATTTTTTTGAAAGTTCACTATATTTATTACTCAATGAATCATACTTAAGAGTTAGAGACAAATGTTCATTCTCTAATTCTTTATTACGTGTTTCCAGTTGGGAAATATTCAATGTTAAGGATGAAATTGTATCACCTGTGATATTAACTGTCTGTTCCTCACAATCAGTCATTATATTCGACAATGCTGAAACGATTCTATGGACAGTTGGCTTATTGTTAAAATACTCCATGTCTTCTTTCTCAATTCTCTCACTATCTTGTGAACTTCTCATCTCACTAGTAAGTGGTGGCAACTGAGGATTAACTGTATTATTATTATAAATATTACTGTTGTTATTGACAAAAGACAAGTCAGGTGTATCTAAATCAAAACTTAATTTTCTCAAGTCCTCCTCCATTCTCTGTAAAGATTTTACATCAATAATATTACCTATATTGTAATCATCAGTATTGTGTTCAATCTGAGAGGGTAATCTTACCACGGGATTTGTGTGATCCCTGATTTTTGGCGCTTTCGCTTTCCCTTGTAGGGGTGAACTGAGGAAGTCTGATGAGGAGGAGGATCCCTGTTGCAGCTGTGACTGGACCATTGTTGATGGAACCAATCCCACTTCCATTTGTCTACCATTATATTATCCTGGGAGTGATGTGACCCTCCTAAAGCAGGGGGTTTCTGACTTGGCTGTCCTCCATTTAGCTCTGCCATTGATTGATTCATCTGCTGGAATACTACGTTGCAATGGTTCTGAAATTTCTCTACCTCCTTGAGCATGAGAGTCTTTGATTCCTCTAATTTCAGGACCTGTTTTGCAAGATGGGAAAGTTGATCCTGCAGAGAAGGAGATGTCTTTTTTATGGTAATATTTTTTAAGAGGGTTTCTTTTTCCTCTATACTCATTTGATCTGGCTGGGGGGTATGATTGACCCTCCATGGTTATGTCCTGAAGCAATTTTTTGTTAGCTTTAGACCTGGTGTTATGAGCAGGCTTTTAACTTACATTGTCCTGGGGAGAACTCATATTGATAATAATAACATTCTATCACATCTACAGAAAAGAAAACCTATTGGAATTAGTAGATTAAAAGTATTAGCCATGTTATTACTAATAAAAAAGCACTGGAGCTTACCCTGAATTTAAATCTTCATTTATTTAAATAAAATGTAAGAAGATTCCAAAAAATCTGCTTAAAATAAAATAATAAGCTGAACTAGACCTTTATAAGGGTGAATTAAAAGCTTACCAAGCTTTTACAAAATTTAAATTTAATTGGGTGTTATATTGGTGACCAAATACCAAGTGAAATTGGGTTTATATTGGGTACAGTTACTACTGTATATACCTAATCATTATTATAAAAAATTAGTAAAATTATTATAAGGGTTCTTTTCCGCAATCACTGAGTTATTATGACCCAGTAATGTGCAGAAGACCGAAATATTAGGTGTGTTTTGAGCTATACTATAGTAAAAATCACGTCCTAAGGCTTATACTAAATAGTAAGTAAAAAACTAAGGAAAGACCCCCAATTGTCAGTGTATCTAGTATATAAGTATAATTTAATAGTATTTATTAATGGTCCTGCTACTTATTGATAAATTATTTAGTTATTAAAACTCAGGGGAAGACAAATAAAATAGTTATACTCAAATAAAACTCACAATACTTGGATTAAATGTGTGCTAGTGGTGGAAAATAGATAAATAGAATATAGTTATAGCTTATATAATGATAATATCAATTTATAAAGGCTTTATAAAATTTTTTTGAATGATAATAATTATTTTTAAATGTTTAATTGAATTTTAGTAAGTAAGTTATGTCTAATAACCGCCAAAATCCTCCCTTACATATACTAAAATCCACTGGAGTGCACAGACCTTCAATCCAGATGATATCACTGCTATCCCCGGAAATTACTGCACTGTGAGGTCCAATAATCTCCCCATGGCTTCCACTTCAAGCAGATTCAACATCCAGACCTCCAGTAAGGACCCTCCATCACAATTAATGCTAACACAGACCCAAACCATTATTAGAAAATCCAAATAACAGAGGATACCATAAAGAAACAGGTAAAATAACTAATCCAAAAGGAATAAAATGAAACCCAAAGCATATAAAGGAAAAAAATGAAATGTCAAAGCCCCCAATAACATCCCCAAGCATCCATATTAACCCAGCAATGACCTCCCAACCCATAAATCCTTGAATATCCATCCAAGGAAACAGATTAAGTTGTCCAAATTGAGTGTATGCCCCTGAAATCAATGTCTATGCTTCTGTAGGCGTTGTGAGTCCACTGAATACAGTCCATATGGCCTAAAATAAGCAGAAAAACAAAGTTTATAGGCTATTAAGAGACTAAAACCTACTTATAGACCTAAATATACATAATATACTACATATTTCACTGAATATGAGATTTATGTATACATATAAGCTTATTTATTTCAATAATTACTTAATATCACTTAAGATAAATATATTATGACTCCATTTAGACCTTAACAAGTATTATTAGGCTATGGATAATCTATTTAAACTACTTTAATTTATATAAAAGTGTAATAATTATATATATATGTAATATAATCATATATATTATAGTTTTAACCTTATTTTTAAGATATAAGCTTAATGTATTTAAGGGTATCTTATTTTAAGTATGTTAAATACTCAGTCCTAAGGGATATCTAGTCTGACAAAATTAGTTATTGAATTTATGTAAGATTAGTGAAATGAAATCCAATCAGAAGAACTGTCCTAAGATAGATCAGTACCCAAATTATGATGGGGAAGCCAGTTCTTATTGCAAAAATTTTATCCAAAGAATTGAAAACTTGAAATTCTCATATAAGTTATCAGATGAAGAAACAACATCAAAATTGATCTCTTTATTTATGGATGTTTCTTTATAATGGTTTGAAGCTGTTTTGAATGATGGTAAAGATTACTGTAAAGGGGTAATTTTGGTCTAGAAGATTGGTTTGAGGTTTTTACTAGGGTTTTAAGGGTTTAATGGTCTCTCAACAAAAGGGTATGTATTTTTAAATCAATATGATTGGTTTTACTCAAATAAAAGAGGTAGTCTTAAAATATTAATATAAATTATAGATTAGAATTACGCTGTTGTAAATACTAAAGTTATAAAATATAAAAATAAGTGTTGTATTGTAATTGTAATAATAAAGTAAGTGATGAATAAATGTTCTGAAAAGCACAAAGTAAGAGGCCTTTTATAAGCAAAACATGAGGGAATAGAATATACGGAATTTACACCATATACTGTGAGAATGTGAGAAAAAGAATGACTAAAAGGAGTACATATATGACATAAGAAATAAATAATTTGGTACGTCAACAAGGGCATCAAATTTATTAGCAATAAAGTTTGAGTTCCTTGGACTGTCACAATTAATTACACAATAATTAAATAATTATATTACCTTCATGGGATTCCAGATCTCTCACTGAGGTAATATAATTGTTTTGAAGTTTTTTTATTATAATTTTATTCCCATTGACTTATACTATTGAGCACGGTGTTATGGAGTAAATTTGTAGGGGAAATTTTATTTACACTAATTAATTATACTACGTATTGTACTTAACTAGTTAATTGTAAGTAATACTTAAGTAGATAATTGATTATTAGTAAGAAGAAGGGGTGTGGCTTCAACTCAGTAAAATAATCAATTATTTTACTGGTTAAGTCTATTAGCCTGGCTGACACTCCCTTACTCTAAAAAATCAATAAAAAAATGCTATGATTTTTTCTTTTTATACTTTTTTAGTAGAGTAGGAATATTTGATATCTCCTTCCCAGGTATCCAAGAATCATTTTCAGATGATTTATTCTTGAATCTCAATAAGTATTCTGTACCTTTTTCAGCAGTGACTATTCTGTCATTTAGAATTTTTTCAATTTCTGCTGTTTCAGTGATTTCATTTGGGGTTTTCTTTGGTCTTCCCCTCCTTTTTGGAAATAAATCACTATTGAATGTGTAAGGTTTCAGAAGAGGTATTGGAAAAACAGGATGTTTTCTGTCATATGGAGAATACAAAATAACCTCAACTTCATTATCTCCAATCATTCTTCTGACAACAAATGGACCAACAAATGGATCTTTCAATTTTTTATTACCTTGTAAGTTGAAGTGGACTGTAGAAATCAACACTTCATCACCCTTTTTAAAAGTGTATTCTTTATGGGATTTGTCCCATCTCTTCTTCTCATATTCAAATTATTTTTCAATACATTGTTGAGCATGATTTCTGCAAAGTTGTTGCATATGAAGAAAAGATTTTACACCAGGATGTATATCCAATTTAGGTATTTTGTTATTGATAATTTGGGCAGGAGTATTTGGAACATATCCAAGCCAGAGCTCAAAAGGCTTTCTTTGAGTAACAGAATGAACAGTGCTATTATAAGCAAATTCCAACCCAGGAAGTGAGGTAACCCAATCATGAGTGAATCTTCCATTTTCTTTATACTCAAGGCCAAAGGCACAATACCTTCTAATCATGTCCTCTAAAGTCTGAATCATTCTTTCAGCTAAGCCATCAGTTTGTGGATGATGGGCAGTAGAAAGTTTCAGATCACAACCACAAACATCCATCAGAGACATCCAAAATTCAGAAGTAAATTTAGGGTCTCTGTCAGAGATTATGGCTTTAAGAAAACCAGAAGTATTAAACATATGAGACCACCATAAGAAAGCTAATTCTTTAGTGGAAAAATCCTTGTGGGTAGGGATAAATTTACACATTTTTGTGAATCTTTCCACAATAACCCAACAAGAGTTATAACTGTCTTTACCAGCAATAGGTAATCCTGTTACAAAATCCATGTTTATTATCTTCCATGGTGCATCAGGAGGTTCAATATGTTGCATTAATCCTGCCATATTACCAGTTAATCTTTTTGATTTTTGGCAAGAATCACAAGACTCAACATATAATTTTGTGTCTTCAGACATATTAACCCACCAAGCAGTGTTCTTAAATCTGATCATTGTTTTTTCAAGATTAAAATGTCCAGCTAATATGTCATCATGACAAATTTTCAATATGATTTCTCTCATAGAAGGAGGAATGACAATAACATTATTCAAATTTCTCCTATAATATAGATATCCTTCATCAATTGAAAATTTACCTTTTTCCAAAGCCTTCTGGTACTTTGGTGGAAGGGTTTTAATTAATGCTTGTATTGAAGCATTCTTTTGATCATTTAATATGGTGCATAACTTTTTCAAGTCAGTGTCCTTATCATATGAATCCAGAATAAGCTGTAATAGCTCTTCCTCCATATCAACCACATATATCCCATGTATATGAATAATTTAATCCTTAGGATCATAAGCAGGATTAGAGTCATCATTTGGTAAAGGTAACCTAGATAACTTATCAACTTTTGAGTGAACAATAACAGCCATATGAATAATTGTCATTCTCCCTCTGTATTCTTGAACAGCCAACTGCCATCTGAACATATGTCTGTTGGGTGTTTTCAAGTTTAAAAGGGATTTAACTGCACTGCAGTCAGTGACAAGTTCAAATTTCTGGTCATCTAGGTAATAATGAAGCTTTTCTAGAGCCCATACTACAGCTAAACACTCTAATTGGGTAGCACCATATTTCAATTCACTATTTCTCAAGGTTCTTGAAATATAACAAATTACTTCTTCTAAAACTTTATCATTTATCACTTGTTTTTGATGGAGGGCAGCACCAAGACCAATGAAACTGGCATCAGTGTACAAAACAAATGGTTGAATAAAGTCAGGTAAAGCAAGAATTGATGCTGACATCAAACAGTGTTTCATAGTGTCAAAGGCTCTTTTTCTTTCACTATTCCAGACAAAAGCAACATCTTTTCTAGTTAATTGGGTAAGGGGTAAAGCTATGACTTGATAATTTTTAATATACTGTCTATAGTATCCACACATTCCCAAAAAACTTTGGAGCTCTCTAACTGTAGTAGGAGCCTTCACCTGTTGTATTGCTGCCACTTTGTTTTGGTCAACACATATCTGTAAGCCTGAAACACAATGACCAACAACTTTTAAAGAATGGAAACCAAATTTACATTTCTTCAAAGCAAGTGTCATATTTATTTCATTTATTTTCTGGAATACTTTACACAGGTGTTTAAGATGGTCCTCAAATGTTTTTGAGAATATAATGATATCATCAATATAAACCATCAGCCATCCTTCAATTATCTCTTGATGGAATGTGTTATCCATTACCTTTGTAAAACTGAAGGGGAATTTTTAGGGCCAAATGGCATCCTAATATACTTATAAATACCCATATGAGTGGCAATCATCAGAAAGTTCTTAGAATTTTTCTCAACAGGTACCTGGTGATATCCCTTATTTCCATCCAAACAGCTGATATATTTAGCACCCTGTAAAGTAGCATGTATAGGGCTGACTCTAGGTAAAGGATAGATATCATCAACAGTATAAGTGTTTAGTGCTCTATAATCACCACATAACCTGGCTTTATCTTTCTCATAAGAAATTAGGACAGGTGAGATAACACAATATTTAGGTGTTTCAACTACCTTTTCAATAATATTCATTTTTAAAAGGGTAGAGATATTGTCTTCAATATCTTTTCTCTTTGTGGGAGAATCAGGATAAGGCTTCTTCTTTAAACTAGGTGGTATATCAGTTAATGGGCAAGACAATGAAAGTTTCATTTCCTCTTTAACTAATCCCAGTTCATGTGACCCATGAGCAAAGGCCATAGGAAAAGACTTTATCAAGTTAATGATGGAATCTTTATCCTCACCAGAAAGTTGTTCTCCAAAAGAGGCATTTTCAATTTCAGACAAAAGGGCATGCATCTCTTTTGTAGATCTTCCTTTACATTGAACCACAGAATAACATGTGTTCAATTCTGGTTTCAATAATTTTTTAGGGGAGGAAATCTTAAATTTTCTCTTAAGTTATCATTTTTCATGACAACAAAATCACAAATAGCTCTTACAAAACCATGGTTATATTTAAAAAACACTGTGGCTTTGTATTTACCAATGGGGGAAAAAACAGAGCCATAAACTCTCCCATTTTCAGAAATGATAGGCATCAGTTTTGATTTATAGTCTTGATCCACTGAAGCAAGTGCTCTTTCAGAAACTACACTTCCTCAGCTCCAGAATCCAGAACAACTTCAATGCTGGTTCCATTAATCAAGACTGGTGCCTTTAGAGGGGCAATAACAATTTAGTTATCCTCAAGGTTCTTTGTAATCTCAGCATCTTCAACTGTAGATAAAGCTTAATTATCAATATCAATAGTATTTAAATAATGAATATCCTCTTCTAGCATCAAGATTTCTTGTTGAGATTCATATGAAATATTGCTGGCACAATCACTTGACATATCATCCAGTGCTACTGTGTCATCAGCATGCTCCTCTGTTTGTTCTACAAGATTTATCTTCTTGTCACAAACATGGCCTTTCTGCCAAGGCTTGTTGCACTTGAAGCAAGTGTTTGTTGCATACTTCTTTGGTGCAACAGGGGCAGAAGGTTTACCAACCTTTTCCAGATGTTTCTGTTGGTAAGTGGAGTGTTTCTCCAAAGGGGTCCTAGGAATGAATCTTCTGGCATCATACATGTTGTTTAGAATGATCTCATTGCAAGTATTAATGAAAAAAGAGGGTTCTCTGGAGAACTCAGTCCTAGCCACTATCAAGTCTCTCAGAGACATAGGTAATTTATAAAGGATCCTGTCTTTCCATAACTCAAACTCCATATTTGGGTCCATTGCCCTTAAGATTTTTACAAGTTTCATTAAAAACTCAAAAGTTTTATCAGTAGAAGAGCTATATCTAGTTTCCTTATACTGCCTTTGTTGAGCCATTCTGAACTTGGAGCCACCAAATTTTGCTTTAATCAATTTCATCCAATCCTCCCATGAGTAGTCATTCCCATCCAGGAGAACAGATTCATACCACATAAGGGCAAGATTAGTAAACAAAGAAATTAACTTGGACACAATTTCCTCATCTGGGAGTTTGTAAGAATTTTTAAGTTATCAATTCTGCAAATAAATTGTTGCCAATCAGAGGAAGAATCACCATCAAATGTTGGGTACTGGTCAAGTTTTGGCCAATTCTTTTGATTTGAAGGATTCTCCTTAGTACAAGCTTGTTTCTGAGTAAGAAGAAGCTGTAACTTCTCTAGTTGGGCAATAATATTATTGTTTAATCCCTCTGTTAAAGGTCCTGGTGCATCATTAATTTTTAATGGAAACTCAGGGGTATCAACATGTATTTCTGGAACTAATTTACTTTTAGATGAACTAGCCACAGGTAACTCTGGAGCATCCTGTACTATTTGTTCCTTCAAAGAATTCTCAGAATACTTTTGATCAATAAACAATGAGTTCAATTTCTCCTCAATGGTTGTTAGTATAGTTTTCAATCTTGGAAGACTAGATAAATTCTCATTGATTGTTTCAAAAGATAACTGATTCTTATTTTGAAAAGATGAAAAATGGTCATTCAATCTTTTCAGATTCATCTTATCTATCTCCACCTCCTGGCAACAGGCAGATACAGTATCTTATAGTTTAGACAAATCATTTTTTATATTTTGCCATAAAGCAACTTTCTTTTCATGGGTTGCTTTGTAATTAGACAATTCATCAGAGACTCTCTGTGATTCACTTTTTAATGCTTGATAACCCTGATCAGTTAACAAACTATTATATCTCTGAGTCAATTGCATGTTGTTCATTATATGGTTTTGTTTGGCAATAATATCTCTCAAGTACTCATCATTAATCATTGCTACATCTGGAGTGTTTCTCAATAAGGAAACTGAGTAACTTTCCAGACTCTCATAGAACTCAGGGTCAAGAGTTTCATCAATTACAGCCATATCAGGGTTAATCATTGAGGATGCAACTAAAAGTAATGGATTAGATACATGAGTTATTTGTCTACTGCTCCCAGCCTCTACTGGTCTCAAGGTTTCTTCTTCCCTCTCAGATTTACCTGAAAGAACAGAATCAGCTAAAAGAAATGGCACTTGAGAATCAATAGAGGGGCGTACCAGGGTTTGCTGGGTATGACCATATTTGGTTTCTTCTACTTTTGCCTCCTTGATAGGGGTGAGGAGGTGTGGGGTTGACCTAGTTGGGTCTTGACAGACCTGCCTGAGGTAACTGATGCTGATTTTGAGACAGGTAATCCCACTTCCACTTGGACACTTCCACCTTTTCTTGGGACTGGGGAGCCAATTGTTGTTGATCCCTGGGAGGAAGAGGTTTCTTCTTCTCTTGAAGAAAGGTATCTATCTTTCTCACCTTTTCTTCCAGGGCATCTACCCTTGCCTTTAGTCTCAAGTTTTCTGTCCTTAGCTCCTTTATGTGAGTTGACAGATTCTTTACCTGTTGGGGAAATGGCATCTTTTTTATCCTGAAGCCTTTTGGAAGTTCTTCTGGTGGGTTTATCATAGGCTTCTGATCCTGAGTTGTGTCTACTAGGATTTTCACTTCTTCCATCTCTACATCCTGTTTGGGGAAAGGATTTATTAATCTGAGAAATTCTTTTTGTTAAAGGAGAACTTACAGAAGCAGGCTCATAATAATCAATCAAGTCTAGTTCCTCTTCACATGCAGCAGAACTACTTTGGTCAGTCATTTTAAGATATAACTGAAATGAAGAAAAGAGACAATAAGATTAATTAGTCTTTATTTTTAGTTTTTATTTAACAGAAATAAAATAAAAATAATAATAAGATTCTTTTTAGGATAAAAATCAACTAAATAAAATTAATTTATTTATTCAAAAAAAATTTAAAACCAGGATTATAATATAATCAAGTGTAGAAATAAATTAAAATTTTTATTAATTATTTTAATTAATTATTTTCAGGATTTAAATCAACTAATTTATTACCAGGACATAATGTCAACTGAAGTAATTAAATATGAATTTTTATTAATTAAAAAATTTTTATTAAACTGATCACTTAACTACAAGGACTTAATGTAAACTGAAGTAATTAAATATGAATTTCTATTTAAAAAATTTTATTAAACTGATCACTTAACTACCAGGACTTAATGTCAACTGAAGTAATTAAATATGAATTTTTATTAATTAAAAAAAATTTTATTGAATTGATCACTTAACTACCAGGACTTAATGTCAACTGAAGTAATTAAATATGAATTTTTATTAAAAAAAATTTTTATTGTCAGGACAATTTGTCAACTGGAACAAATAAAATTTAAATTAATCAGGACAAAAATTTCAACTGAAAATTGTAATAATTAATATTAAAATATAATTACTTATTAATTCTGGGACCAAGAACACTATTTCTCTATTATTGTCAACCAGGAAAAATAAAAAAATATAATAATAAAATTAAATCCAAATTACCTGACACCTCCCCCTGTAAAATGAGCAAATTAATGCCACTTACAGAGTGCTGAGTAAAAGGAAAATATGTAGCAAATGAAAAGTGCAAAGTAACCCACAAATAGTAATATCAATAATTACCACAATATATACGACGTTTAGTCAATATATGAACCTAATTTTTGGAGCACGGTTCGATTCCCGTTTGCAGCAAAAAATTTTGTCACGTGACCTATGACGTTTGTCATTTTTGTCACTCTCTCATCCTTACAGGTACTCAAATGCCGATGGTCCCTTCAATTTACGCCCTCAAATCACAATGTGCCGTCGATAATTCGGGAAGGCCTCCAGTTGTCAAGGGGTACTTTTGGTCTATAAGATTGGTTTGAGGTTTTTATGAGGGTTTTAAGGGTTTAATGGTCTCTCAACAAAAGGGTACGTATTTTTAAATCAATATGATTGGTTTTACTCAAATAAAAGAGGTAGTTTTAAAATATTAATATAAATTATAGATTAGAATTACGCTGTTTTAAATAATAAAGTTATAAAATATAGAAATAAGTGTTGTATTGTAATTGTAATAATAAAGTAAGTGATGAATAAATGTTCTGAAAAGCACAAGGTAAGAGGCCTTTTATAGGCAAAACATGAGGGAATAGAATATACGGAATTTACACCATATACTGTGAGAATGTGAGAAAAAGAATGACTAAAAGGAGTACATATATGACATAAGAAATAAACAAACTGGTACGTTGTGGTACGCACCTTGCAGGAAGTGTGAATTTAGACCAATCAGCATGTGTAGTCCAGGAAGAATAAAGGGGAGTTAGCGCAGCAGGAAGTATAAAAATATAATATGTATTTGTGTGTTTCAAGGAACAAAGGAAATAGAAGCGCAGAAAAGGATTAAGGGTCTGTGCGCTCGGATTTTGCAGAAAGATGTGCCTCACAATAGGGGAATTGTGTGTTATTGATTTACAATTGGAAGCGCTAAACAATATGGATTTGGATTTTCCAATAATTGTGTGTTACAAATTAAAGAAGGAGTTATGGCTTAAGGACAACTCAAGTGCATAGTATACTGTACTGCAGCAAGTGCTTTAACTTACTGAGACGAGTAATGAAGAAGGCTAACTAATTAAGCGAGCTGTCGGAACTATGAACTTAGTATTAAAAGCAAAGAGAGTGGGGACTCAATCGTAAAACTACCCAAGAGTTAAGGCAACTAGACGCAGCGTTAGGATAAGTCAAACCTGGAACTAGCTCTGAAACAAAACAAGGTATAGTTAAAAGCGCATATGTGGAGCATCAGTGAAACAAGTTAATACTAGTGTTAGTAATTAAAGGGTATGATTTAGGCGCTGTAGTTTCTACAAGCGGTGTACGTATTTTACTAATAGATTAGTTGTTGTTTTACTAATGTGGCACTAGAGTCAGCGCTGGAGATCCATTAGGGAACTGTGTCTTAAGCGCTGGAAAAATATAAAAGGAGAACTGGTCAATCTATCTAAAGGTAGAGAGAAATAATAAAAAATAAGAAAAATTGTATTAGTTGTTGCTTTAATAAAGCAGATCATAGAAAAATAAATATAGAGATATCAGAGTAGCTATAGTCATAGTACCCAGTATAAGATATTAGATCTTTTTTGTGATTAATTTTTTGAGAGAATTTTAAAAGGTATTTCTGAGTCTATTAGAGTTTGTGCGTCTGTGTGTGTATTTCATATAGTATAGTGAAAGAGCGCAACATAGAGAGAATATATAGATTCAGTGGGATTAACTATTATTAGAGATATTTTATTACTATAATAAGGCATATTCAAAGAGAGTACTTCAAGAGGGAGTAGCTGTGGATAATAGCGCTTATTAAGAATAGAAATATCCAGATAGTAATACTTGTTTTTTTCCTTATCTTTAACTCATTTCAACTTATAAACTTTCTAGTCAATTATTAGTGTTTCACATTATTACACTGTCTTTAAAATAAGAGTGGCAGGCGCTTCTTTCAGAAATTAAAGAGAAGAACCAACCCATCTCGCATTGTGTCTACTGCCTAGTACTTTAGAACAGTCTACAATTGGTGTCCCAACAGTGGCATAATTGTAACTAGTGTTTTTGATTAGATTGTTTGGTTTTTTAGGGTTTTGTCAAGAGGACGTAATCAAGCCGGCACTTCAGCGGAAGAGTCGTAGGGTCTACAATAAGTGGATCAATAGCTGTTATCAGAGGATAGCGTAGGGCTGTATTGTGAAAACAGTCAGGTTTAATTACCAAGTGTGTGTTTTTTCTTTGTGATCTTTGCTTTGATTTGATATTTCGGGAATGGATCCTACTGCGACTACATCTAGGGGATGTCAGGAGTGGGTTAAATCGCCCAATTCTTCAACATCATTTCCAAAAACGGTAACCACAATTTTTAGGTGTAAAGATGAAAGCTTGCGCTTTGCGGGCATTAATACCAAAAAGTTTTTACGCAGGTTTGAACAAGCAGTGGAAGTTCATGGAGCAACCAAATATGATATGGTACGACAAGTACTATTCTTTGTATCTGATGAGTGCAAAGACAATTTAGAGGATCTAAAAATGCATGAGGAGCGATATTGGTCAGCGCTAAAAGAACAAATGCTCAAGAGATGGCCAAAAGTTACCGAGGAAACTAGGTATACAATGAAGGACCTGGATATTTTGGTAAATAGGGTCAAGGCTAGAGGAGGTGTTCGAGACCCCAAGGAATTTAAAAGTTTTAGGGAAGACTTCAATCAGATAGTGGAATATTTAGTTAGTAACAAAGATTTTAGTGATTTTAATGCGTCCTTACCTTGGTTTTGTGAAGTGTTAGTTCCAGAAGTTGAAGACTGGGCAAAAAGGCGCTTGGATAACGAAGGAAAGCTGGTTAAAAAGAGGGACAGAAATTACAAGTATACTGGATTAGAAGAAGTGGAAATGGCAGTGGAAGCTGAAATGAAGTTGCGTCGAGTTGAGCGACGTGCAGCAAGGGTGGCTCTGGATAATGAGGATATGGAGGAAGATGCGCCAGGTGTACAGTTGCCTTCTCAGATTTCCTCTCCTAAAGTTAAAATTTTCTCTAAGGATCCAGATTCAGTCATGGCAAGAATCGATGAGTTGGAGAAGAAGATAGTTGAAGCAGCAAAGGCAAAAGAATTTTTTAGGCCCAAGAGTTCTCCTCAACCTTTGCGTTTTTCCGCTATGGTGTGCTATTATTGTAATAAAGAGGGGCATACAAGGATGAGGTGTAATGCACTTCAAAAGGATAAAGAGGAAAAGGTACTTTACGAGGATGGGACTACGCTTATGTTGGAAGATGGTACCAAGTTGGTTAAAGACAAAGATAGAGGGATGCGAGCCATGGTCATCAATCATATTAATAAAAAGTCTATGGAAAGTAGGTCAAGCAAGGGCAAAGAGCCGGAAAATAAGGAGAAAGGCAAGGATGCGAAGTCAGTTAATTTTGCAGTTACTTGCGCAGTGTTAGATTTTAAAATAAAAGAAGGAGCGGTTGCAGCGCCACTTACTGCAGCACGATTGGAGATGTTTGCAGCGAAGCATTAGAAAATGGCCCCACCTACAATTACTAGGCCAAGAAGGGCTGGCGCTAGGTATGCAAATCCAGAGGATATGGAGGAAGTAGGGTATACTACTAGAGAAAATACACCTGCGCCTATCAAGGATGTTGAAATGGATGGTATGGACTCTGGAGGTTATGGCGTGGATCACCAGGAAGTAGAACAGACGGCAATGTTGGAGGAGCCAGAGGTAATACAGCAAAGAGCGGTACCTGCTGATGGAATGCCAGGAGCAAAGCATAATACTCCAAAGAACCCACCTGGTAGAGAAAAAGCTGGTTCCAAGGCAACTCAGCCTAAATGGAGAATGCAGCGCCCGGTCAATTCTGATTTTCCTAAAGCTGCCGAGGATTTAGTTGCGGAATGTTTGGAGACTACAGTCTCTGTTCCATTGGGGATTCTGACAGCAGTAGCGCCAGATGTAGCAAATGGAATTGTGGATAAGTGCAGAAAGCAAAGGATTGCTAATTGCGCTGAGTTTGATACGGCAGAACAGTCATTTCAGCCAGTCATTGGATTACCTAGGGCACCACATTATGCAGGACCCTTAGGATATTTAACTATTACGGTAAATGGTAAGCAAATTAAAGCGTTAGTGGATACAGGTTCACAAATCAACATGGTATCAGTGGATGACGCAGTGGAATTAGGTCTTCCTGTAAAAGACGGCGAAGGCATTGTCGCATGAATTGGGGGAGGTAGGTTACCTGTTATAGGTGTAGCAGAGTATGTACACACTAGAGTTGTGGGAGCAACAAGAGAAATACATTTTTATGTTCCAATGGGTGTGGTTAAACCAGTTTTAGGCACGCCATTTTTAATGGATTATTCAGCAACTATAGATTATTGTTTAAATAAGACTATAGGAATAAGGATTATGGGTGATGATGGTGTTCCAGTAACAGCAGTCTTAGTAGCGCCCAAGGATGGTGGCTGGGAAACTAAGTATTCTGGAGCTGCACGGTTAGAGAAAGAAAGAGAGTTTTATGAGGAAGTCTCAGATGAGGAGATAGGGCAACCTCCAGGAAGGCGCCCACATTTTCATTAGGGACTTGCATTTTAGGTGTTACTATCTCCCAGGATGAGAGGAACCCGGATAGTGACCAGTCAGTCCAACAAGGAGGGATACGTAAAGCGGTACTTCATAGGTGTCTTGGGAATACTACTGTAGAATGTATTATACCTAAGCTTTTTGATTTCTTTAGTTTTGGATATTGTTATACTTATATTAAAAAGAAAAGACAAAAACAGGATTTAGGTGCAACCCCTAGTTATATTAGAAAGGGTTTGATTTTAATTCATGAAGGAAGTAGCAAGGACTGTTTTGTATCCAAGTATAAACCAGTAGCTGTTAAGGTTAAACCAGTGAATACAGCGATACCTGATTTTAATCCCCCTTTTCAGAGGCCGGCGCTATCTAGAAGTCCTTATGATACGCCTTTAACGAAGTTTCCCCCTGAGTTTGCGTCTACCAGTAAGATTACGATGGAAAGGCTTCAGATGGTAGATTTTGAACCAGAGGGCTGGTTATCGCAGGAAGAAAAGAAGTTATTATTACATGTTATGGTTCTTAGGGAAAAGGCTATTGCGTTTTCAGAAAAGGAAAGAGGTTTGTTAAAACACTCTTATGGTAAACCTTATATTGTTCCAGTTATACCTTATGCTCTGTGGCAAAAGAAGGTGTTTCCAATACCAGCGGCTATAAGAGAAGAATATAAGGAATTAATTAGGGGAAGGTTAAAGTCCGGCTTTTATGAACAGTCTATGTCTAGTTATTCAAGTCCAGTGTTTTGTGTGGTCAAACATAATGGTAAATTGAGGGTTGTTCATGATCTTAGGGAGATGAACAAGGTTACAGTAAAGGATGCAGGGATGCCACCAACGCCAGAAGAATTTGTGGATTCTTTTACGGGACGTGCATGTTACAGATTATGTGATATTATGGGAGGATACAATGAGCGCAACTTGGACAAATTGTCCAGACCCATGGCGACGTTTGAAACACCACTGGGGCGCTTTAGGTTGACAAGGTTACCGCAAGGCGCAACAAATTCTGTGGCGGTATATCAAGCACAAATGATGTGGATATTGCAGGATGAAATTCCAGAACATGTGGGAATTTTCATTGATGATGGCGGTATAAAAGGACCAGCCAGTGATTATGAAGGGGAAGTGTTAAAAGAAAATCCGTATATTAGAAAGTTTATTTGGGAGTATGCAATTACCCTGGAAAGTGTGCTATTTAGGATAGAGGAGGCAGGATTAACGATTTCTGGATCTAAATTTGCCTGTTGTGTTCCAGCGCTAGATATAGTGGGACATGTGGTATGCAAGGAAGGGAGAATCGTGGCTGAAAAACAGAGGAATAAGGTACTTACATGGCCAAGACCAAGAAATATTAAGGAAGTTAGAGGGTTTTTAGGCATTTGTACATATGTAAGAATGTTTATTTAAGATTTTGCTTTGTTGTCCTCACCTTTACAGCGCTTAACAAGAAAGGATGCTGTATGGGATTGAACGGAGGAATGTGAGGAGTCATTCGAGTTATTAAAGTAGGTTGTAGGGAAAAATATTCTTTTGAAGAAATTGGAGTATGGACCAGGCGCTGGAAAAATTACTCTAGCAGTGGATTCTAGTGTGTCCGTGGTGGGCGCAGTTTTGATGCAGGAGGACAAGGAAGGTAATGATAGACCTGTCGTTTACGAGTCCAAGACTTTTACCAAAGTGGAGTCTAGGTACTCCCAGTCTAAGCTGGAGTTATGTAGAGTAGCAAAAATTCTTAAAAAGCTACAATGGATGCTTTGGGGCAGCATTTCGAGCTGCAGGTTGATGTGCTGTTGTTGGTGCAAATGATTAATAGCCCAAGTTTACCAGATGCGCCCATAAAGAGGTGGGTAGCGCAGATTAATTTATTTTCTTTTGATTTAGTCCATAAGCTGGTGAAATCTTTCACTATGCCAGATGCGCTGTTGAGAAGACCGTTGTGTGAAGAAGACTCGGAAGCGGAAGAATTTGAAGAAGATAAGAGGTGGGTAAATGGGATAAATTATTGTTATACAAAATTTGATAAGAACGTCAGCAATGACAATAAACTAGCAAGTAGGATTTCCTGTGATGACAATAAACTAGTAATGTGGAATGTCCAAAAAGACATGAAACTAAATGCTGACAATGCAAAGGATGTTTGTAGCGAGGTTGAACTGCAACTGGATTTAGCAAACACTGAAGCTAATATAGCAACAAGGAGTGCGCAAGGCGAGGTAGTGGAGGAGTCAGATGATGAAGATGCTTCAAAGGGAAGTCAGGAAAGTAGTACTCAACTCGAAGAGGAGGAGTATTTAGTAGACAACGCATCTACAGATGAGGGAGTAGAGTTGTTAAGGTTATAGTTGACCAGATTTTTGCAATAAAAAGGTTTGGCGCAATATAAAGAAGCGCGCTAAAGGCTTTTTTATTAAAAATGGGAAGTTATGGAAGAATCAAGATTTGTCTCCTCAGTTAGTTATTCAAACTGGGGAAGGGAAGGAGAAGATACTCAGGGAGTTAAACGAGAATTTAGGACATAGAGGTCAAGAGGAGACTCATCGCAGAGTTAGGAAAAGATTCTGGTGGCCCAACATGAAAAATGAAGTAAGAGATTGGGTTAAATCTTGTCCTGAATGCCAGCGCAGAAGTTACAGAAAGCCAAAAGAAAAAGGAAGAGCAACGGGAAAAGATACTGTTTTTGGTAGGGTTAGTTTAGATGCAGTCCATATAAAAGAAGGTCGCTTTAAATACTTGGTAGTAGCCAGGGATGATCTATCAGGATGGGTTGAAGCAGCGCCGTTGATAAAACTTAAGGCAAGTAATGTGGCCAAGTTTTTGAAGAAAGAATGGATTTATAGGTATGGGGTAATGAAGATGGTAACCGTAGATGGTGGCGCTGAATTTGCAAGAGAATTCCAAGAATTAGTAAAAGGTATTGGCGCAAAATTTCGAGTTGCAATGCCATATTATCCTGAAGCAGAAGGAATGGTAGAAAGAGGGCATCAAGTTATAAAGGATGCGCTAGTTAAATTATGTGGAAATAATGGGGCGAAGTGGAAGAACTACTTGCCATTAGTTTTGTTTGCAGACAGGATTTCATTTAAAAGGACAACAGGGTTTTTGCTGTTCGAACTTATGTTTGGTCAAATGGGCGGTATTACCTATTGATCTGGAGGCTGGATCTTTCCTAGGATGCGATTGGGATCAAGTGCGCTCAACCGAAGATTTAATTCTAGCAAGGGTAGTGCAACTTGAAAGAAAAGACGATTTTGTGGAGAAAGCGTATGAAAGAATGATGCAGATCCGGGACAAGTCAGTTAAATATTGGGATGAGCGCTTAGCGCATAGGTTAAGAAAGCCATTGAACCCAGGAGATTTGGTTTTGGTTTATAATAGAAGTTTAGAAAGCCAATGGGGGAAGATGTTTTCTGACAGATGGAATGGTCCTTATAGGATAAGAAAGCAAATAGCTGGAGTTTCTTACTTACTGGAAGAATTGGATGGTACTGAGTGGAAGCGGCGTGTGGCCGCAGATCAGATCAAAAGATTTTACCCAAGGGGTGTTCCAGTGATACAAGATAACCTCCGGAATGAGGAAAAACTACCAGAATAATACCTCCGTGAAGAGGTTAAACTAACAAGTTATGTTAAATTTTGTTTTTTTAAAAAAAAAGGACTCACAGGAGGCTTCAACACAGTTGTGAGGGATAGAGGGCGCTAACTGGAAGTTAGGCGGACTATGGCTGAACAGGCAATTGGCATAAGCGCTTAGATGAGGGAATAGAGGAAAATGAAATCTTATATTTTCATCGTTTAAGGAGACATGACAAAATAGGTAATTGGATTGAAGGAGATGTGTACCATTTAAACGCAAAAGACGCTGGGAATTTAACTAATGGGTTAACTAACCAGGAGTGGAATGGCGATTTATAGATGGGGCGCTCTATAGTTCAATTTTTATTCTACATGGTATATCGCTGTTTCGCAGCGAAGGTGGTAAAGTTTTATGATATAAAGTTTATTTGGGATTTTGTTTTTTAGGGGTTAATAGTTTTTTAAAGAAAGTAGAGGGAGAAAAGTTAGGCGCTCTAAAAGTATGGAAGACAGGTGTAACAAAATAGCGCCATGTCTAAAAAGATTATTTGAAGGCATAGCATGAAAAATATATGAAGACTATGTACAGGGAGAATGGACAGAGGAGACTCATAAGGAAAAGCACTAGTGGTCTATTCAGTATGAGGGTGAAAGCTAATAGGATATACTTTCCGGTCTTCAGGCATGATGATGTGACAGGGATCGGCGGGGAATCCAAGAATAGTTGTTGAGCTGATTTTGTTCATTATTTGACCTATCATTTCTATATGAGTATAGCGAGCTTCAAGTTCAGCGTTGAAAAAGCTGGTGTGTTATTGTAGGATAGGGACATAGCGTCATATATAAGACGAATTCTGGAAAACATTTGCATGGAATGGACAAAGGGTAAAGGAATGGGAACCCATCCCAAGGAGATGGATTCATTGAAGCCTGACAGGAAGTTAGTAAGCAAGAAGAGCATAAGTATAGTAAATGATACTTACTTGCTAATAAGTTTTGTGGGCGCGCTGACGGTGAAGTAATGGTAACCATGTCAGGAGCAGCTGTAGGGGAGCCTGAGCGCATGGAAGCACTGGAACTTGGAGGGGAAGAAAGTGTAGCGCTAGGCTGTATGGATATTTCGCGCCTGGGAAAACTAGGAAGCAATGGCGACTCATAAGGAACATTATTATTATTAGTGGAAATAGTGGGACTAGTGGTTGTAATTATGGGAGCGCTACTAGTAGAGCTAGGTGGAAAGCAAATATAACCAGTAGGCTGAGAAGTATTCTGGTTAAGGGAGGTATCGCAAGTTTTGTGGTATCTAAAGCAATTGTCACAGGCAAGTCTAAAAGAGGCATACCCCCAAGGTCTAGAAAATGTACAATGAAAGTTACGGTGTTTGAAAAATGAGCAAGCTTGATCTCTGAGAACTGTGCGATATTGAGTCATGATGTTAGGATAGAGGAAATTCAGGTTATTAGAAGGGCTATTTATAGGTTAACAATAGCATTATAAAGAAGTCATCAGTTGCGCCACATCTGAGTTGAGCGCTGGATGGTTTCTAAGAAGCTAGTGAGAAGTGATGTTTTAATGAAGAACCCAAGGAAAGATGAATTGTTACAATCAATGGAAAGACATGCATTGCAAAGATTCGAGTTATTAAAGAGAATGCATACATAAATGATTCAGGGGAAGTAATTGCTGGTATAGAATGTAGCAACGATCTCAATTTGTTATTTTTTATTCGTTGTTTCACCTTTCATAGGCACTTAGTAGAAGGGTGCGCTGCTTAGAAAAAGGATGATATTTTGGGGGCAACTCATCTCACAGTTGTAGAGTTCTCACAGGAAAGTCTTTTAAAAAAATAAAAAAAAAATATATATTACATTTTTTTACAAGGCAATATACACATTACAAGGAATAAATACAAAAGAATATTTTTAGTATTCTGCTTCATCAAAGATTGGGACGCAGAAAGCCCAATTGTTAACAGCCTCTTGCATGTTTTGTTGCAAGGCAGTTATCAGTTGTTTTTGCTTTTTATACTCAGCGCGAGTATATACCGGAACCTCCTCGAGGAATTCTTCGATGGCCGTTATCATGTTATTCATATGACGCATGGTCGCATTGTAAGGAGTGCAGGCGATTTGTTCTGAAAATTCCCAGTTTTGAGCCATGGTGGGCTCTTCATCATCAATGACCGGAAAGTTTTCGGTTGGCCATTCATCCAGAGTGATGGTATTGAAGACTGGCTGCATATCAGTCCAGTCAGGAGTTGGAAAACGAGGAGTGGGCTCAGGTGTAGGCATGGTATCCCAGACGGGATCTTCTTCCAAGGCAGGAAGGAATAACAGAGCAATAGCAGGCGGAGGCATTTCAGCATAAGGAGTGCCTGGCGCATTCTACATAATATTTTTTTTAAAAAAAAAGAAGTAAGAAAAAGGGACTTACTGAACTTTCATCTGAGAAAAGAGAATTAGGGATTGAGGCGACGCTACTAGGAGTAGCTTTGCGGTAACCAACCTTGGCTCGCTTGTTGCCAGGAGGGGTAACAGGAGCAGACGCCGGGCGCTTGATGGTCATTTGACTCATCATGTTGGTGGTGGAAGCGTTGGGGTCCAGGCGCGCAACAGTGGGTGGCCCATGGTAACTACATTTCTTCTTGCGTTGCTTGCAGTAATTGCACGACTGGAATAAAGGAAAAATGAAAGATTAGTAAAAAATGGGAAGAAAAATGAAGAAAACTTACAGTATAAAAAATATTATTGCCACGGCAGGCTTTTGAAAAATGACAAGGAGTGATTCCATTTTCGATGCAACGGGTGCATCTCTTCCCACCCATCAGTGTGGTTATGGGTATTGTTGGAGGAGCAGTAGGGGGCTGAGTGCACACGAAGTGTTGAATAGCGTCCACGACGTTGGTGGTATTTTCAGCGTTAGGAGGGTTTCTTCTAGTATTCATTGAGAAAGATAAATATAAGAATAAGAAAAGAAAGAAAAGAAGAAGAAGATTTGTAGTGAATAAGAGAGAAAAAGATAGAAGATGGAGGAAGAAAATTCTGCGAGACGCAGGGTATATATGGGCTCCTGGGGACAGTTGCAAGTAGAGGGAGGATGTGGTACGCGCCTTGCAGGAAGCGTGAATTTAGACCAATCAGCATGTGTAGTCCAGGAAGAATAAAGGGGAGTTAGCGCAGCAGGAAGTATAAAAATATAATATGTATTTGTGTGTTTCAAGGAACAAAGGAAATAGAAGCGCAGAAAAGGATTAAGGGTCTGTGCGCTCGGATTTTGCAGAAAGATGTGCCTCACAATAGGGGAATTGTGTGTTATTGATTTACAATCACATGCGCTAAACAATATGGATTTGGATTTTCCAATAATTGTGTGTTACGCATTAAAGAAGGAGTTATGGCTTAAGGACAACTCAAGTGCATAGTATACTGTACCGCAGCAAGTGCTATAACTTACTGAGACGAGTAATGAAGAAGGCTAACTAATTAAGCGAGCTGTCGGAACTATGAGCTTAGTATTAAAAGCAAAGATAGTGGGGACTCAATCGTAAAACTAACCAAGAGTTAAGGCAACTAGACGCAGCGTTAGGATAAGTCAAACCTGGAACTAGCACTGAAACAAAACAATGTATAGTTAAAAGCGCATATGTGGAGCATCAGTGACACAAGTTAATACTAGTGTTAGTAATTAAAGGGTATGATTGAGGGGCTGTAGTTTCTACAAGCGGTGTACGTAGTTTACTAATAGATTAGTTGTTGTTTTACTAATGTGGCGCTAGAGTCAGCGCCGGAGATCCATTAGGGAACTGTGTCTTAAGCGCTGGAAAAATATAAAAGGAGAACTGGTCAATCTATCTAAAGGTAGAGAGAAATAATAAAAAATAAGAAAAATTGTATTAGTTGTTTCTTTAATAAAGCAGATCATAGAAAAATCAATATAGAGATATCAGAGTAGCTATAGTCATAGTACCCAGTATAAGATATTAGATCTTTTTTGTGATTAATTTTTTGAGAGAATTTTAAAAGGTATTTCTGAGTCTATTAGAGTTTGTGCGTCTGTGTGTGTATTTCATATAGTATAGTGAAAGAGCGCAACATAGAGAGAATATATAGATTCAGTGGGATTAACTATTATTAGAGATATTTTATTACTATAATAAGGCATATTCAAAGAGAGTACTTCAAGAGGGAGTAGCTGTGGATAATAGCGCTTATTAAGAATAGAAATATCCAGATAGTAATACTTGTTTTTTTTCTTTATCTTTAACTCATCTCAACTTATAAACTTTCTAGTCAATTATTAGTGTTGCACATTATTACACTGTCTTTGAAATAAGAGTGGCAGGAGTTTATTTTAGAAATTAAAGAGAAGAACCAACCCATCTCGCATTGCATCTACTGCTTAGTACTTTAGAACAGTCTACAACGTCAACAAGGGCATCAAATTTATTAGCAATAAAGTTTGAGTATCTTGGACTGTCACAATTAATTACACAATAATTAATTAATTATATTACTTTCACAGGATTCCAGATCTCTCACTGAGGTAATATAATTGTTTTAAAGTTTTTTATTTTAATTTTATAATTTAATTTTATTCCCATTGACTTATACTATTGAGCATGGTGTTAGGGAGTAAAATTGTAGGGGACATTTTATTTACACTAATTAATTATACTAATTATTGTACTTAACTAGTTAATTTTAAGCAATACTTAAGTAGATAATTAATTATTAGTAAGAAGAAGGGGCATGGCTTCAACTCAGTAAAATAATCAATTATTTTACCGGTTAAGTCTAGTAGCCTGGCTGACAATTACTCTTGGGCTGAATGGAAAGAATTAATTCGAAAAAAATTTGGAGGCTCTAAATTCAGACTCACTCAGCAGAGATTATATGAGAAAACTAGATATAATCCGTTAAATGGTGACAAACCTATGGTATTTGTAATGAATTTAATTAAAATATTTAAAGTCATCAAGCCTATCATGGATTTTAACTTATGGAAAGATAAGATAATATATAAATTACCTATGTCTGTCAGAGACATTGTTGTAACTAGAACAATTAATGTTACTGAATATTCTGACTTTATTAATATTTTTAATGAAATATTGTTAAACCATAAGTATGAAGCAAGGTATTCTACTTATAAACAAAATATTGAACCTATTAAAAATCAGAATTCAAAAACACTTCAGGAGAAGCAGAAAAAACCTACTGCACCTATAGTACCTAAAAAGTATGAAACTAATACTTGTTATAAGTGTAACCCACCTTGGGTGAAAGGTCACAAATGTGAGAAGAATATAAATATTGTTTAAAATCAGCATGAATCTGATAATGAAAAAGAGAAAAGTAAAGATTCAAGTGATCATGACAGTAATATCCCATAGAGTGATGAAAATGAAGTCTGTATGTTGGAAGATTATTTTTCCATCTTTGACAATCCAATATTAATATGGACTCAAATAAATCTTTAATGAATTTTGAGGATGCTGAAATCATAAAAGATATATAAGGTGATAACTTAAGAATGACACCAATCACGGTTCCAGCTATTATTTCTGGTGAAAATGTTAAAATAGTATTGGACACAGGAGCTTCTGGTTCTGTTGTTTCTACTAATACATTGAAAAAATTGATAGTGAATATAAGTCTAAGCTTGAACCCCTTCAAAGTAAAAATTAGAAAGGTTTTTGATCAGTACTACACCCCATTGGTAGATACAAAGCTGCTGTTTTTTTTAAACATTAATATGGTTATGTAAGAGTAACTTGTAACTTTGTAGTAATGGATAATACTAACTGTAGTAGCTGTTTTATCATTGGAAATGATATTCTGACTAAGTTTGCTGTGAAATTAGACCCTGATAATAATAATTTTAAAATTGGCATGAATGGTAAAAGGAAATTTAAAATAAATTCTTTTAACACAGTCTTACACATTGAGTCAGTAACAAATATTCTGTGAAAAGGAAGAAAATCCAATGAGATGGAACTTCTGGAAACAGAAATTTCTAAATCATCTTTTGGCACTCAGATAAGTGAAGCTGAAAAAAATAATATTTTGGACTTAATTAAAACAATTCCAATGTCTTTTGCACATGGTACAAATGAACTTGGTTGCAAAAGACCATGAAATGAAGATTAGTTTAACCTGTGATATGGATAATATTCCTGCTAGTCTTAAAAAGAAACCATACCCTGCTTCACCAATGAAGAAGAAAGACATAGAGCATAATATTAAGATGTTAATAAAAATGAACATTATTGAAAAGTTTTAAACTACACCAAAATATTGTTTAATATCACCAGTGCTTATTTCTTATGAACAAGATAAAGCAAGACTGTGCAGTAATAATAGAGTATTAAATACATTTACAGTAGATGATATTTATCCCTTGCCAAGGATTGCCTCTATACATGCTACCCTGAAGGGTGATAAGTATATAAGTTGCTTAGATGGAAATAAAGGGTACCATCAAATTCCTGTTGAAAAGAATTCACAGAACTTTTTGTTGATAACAACACACATGGCAATTTATAAATATATCAGGATGCCATTTGGACCAAAAAATGCTCCATCAGTATTTCAGAAGTTAATGGATATAACATTCAATAATGAAATGATTTAGGGATGGTTAATGGTATACATTGATGACATCATATTTTTCTCTAAGACATATGATGAACACTTAATCCATTTAAAGAAGGTATTTCAGAAAATGGATGAAATAAAAATGACCCTTGCATTTAAAAAATGTAAATTTGGGTTTGAGTCTTTAGAAGTGCTTGGTCATATTGTATCTGGCTTACAAATATGTGTAGACCAAAATAAAGTGGCTGCAATAAAGAATATTGGTATTCCTCAAATTGTAAAGGATGTACAATCTTTTCTTGGAATGTGTGGTTATTATAGACAATATATAAAAAACTACCAATAAATTGCTGCACCATTGACCACACTGATAAATAAATCAGAAGTTTTCTTTTGGAATAATGAAAGACAACAGGCTTTTGATAAGTTGAAAGAATGTCTGATGACAGCTCCTACCTTGAGATTACCAGGATTCCAATTACACTTTTTATTATATACAGATGAAAATTTTATTATTCTGGGTGGTACTTTGCATCAAAAACATATTATTGAAGGGAAAATGTGCAAAGTAGTAATTTGCTATATTTTATGTACTCTAAGAAGTAGTGAAGTGAAATATGGTGCTACTCAACTAGAATTTTTGGCAGTATTATGGGATCTTGAGAAGCTACATTATTACCTTGAAGACCAAAAATTTGATTTAATAACTGACTGTAGTGCAGTTAAGTCACTATTATTCATGAAAATTCCTAACAGACACATGTTTAGATGGAAATTAGCTGTACAAGAATACAGAGGACGGATGACTATTACACATAGAGGAGGATGCTTACACTCTAATGTAGATCTGTTATCTAGAGTAACTCCGCCTAATAATGATGATAACCCTGCTTATGTTCCTGAGTCAGAGATTATTAACATTTATGGCATTTATATTGTAGATCTTGAGGATGAATTTATGCAATCAATTCTTGACATGAATGCTTCAGATCCTGAATTGAGTAAACTCACCACAATATTAAATGATCCATCTAATGCTTCAATGAGTGCTTAATAAAAACATTACCAAATAAATATAAAGAGGCATTAGAAAAAGGAAAATTTTCTATTAAGGATGGCTTTATATATTACAGGAAAAATTTAAGTAATATAATTGTAATTTCCCCTTCAATGAAGGAGTTAATGTTAAGTATATGTCATGATGATATATACTAGATACACTGACACTAAGTCCCAGGAAGGCCTATCAAGGCAATGTCACTAACATCCTCCCCCTCTTCATCCATATCACCAGAAGAAAGGGAAGAAAGTGAGTCCTCAGAGGCCATGGTAAGTGCTGCTAAATTTTAAACTAGCTCCACATACAGGTAAATGAATTATAAGTCATGATACTCTTATTAAACCTGCAAATAATAATCATGAAAGAATTGTCATTGATCCTGAAGATATACTTAATTAAATTTCTTTTGATGACAATATTAATTCAAATTTACTTCTGAAATAAATACCTATATAAGTGATTTAAGAGAGAGCATTTTAAATGATGAGTTAGTGAAATTACCTGTAAGAATAGCAATCAGAATTTTGAGAAATTATCCTTATTTAGAAAAAAGTAATAATACTGAGGTCAAAGTATGAATGAAATATTTAATTAATAAATTCAATAGCTTTAAATTAAATTGAAGTGTCACTTTTAGAGCTCAAGACAAAGCTGATATCAAATTACAAGACCATTGTGATGAATTAGAAGAATCAATTAGTAAACTGAGTAAAAAAATTAAGCACATAAGAGACAAGTTTTCAAATTCTACTGGGCTCTCTTCCGAGCTCCAGTCCAAATTTATTGATTTGATGAATTTATCTAAGTATTTATTGAATAAGGTAAAAAAGTTAAGTAATTTATATAGTGATTTACAATCTGTGTTGACTGAAAATTTCTTTTGAGAAAATTCCACACTAAAAATGCATGTTATTTTTTTAAAGAAGAAATTTAAACTATAAAGGATAAAATGGAAACAAATGATTCCAGGAGCAAATTATCATTTTCCACTTTATATTCAAGAGTAGCAAAAATTCCTACCTTAAGAGAGAAATTGGGATTCATAGAATTATATTTGAAAAAAGTAGTTTTAAAATATTTATTCTTCTTCAGTACATGATCCTGTGTCCAGCACACCTTCCTGGAGAAATACACAGAAGTTGGTAAGAGATGAGCTAGAAATCTCTACTCATAAAGTTAAGGAGAGGGCCATTAGTCCTGAAAAAGCTACATCTCTTAGAAATAAGTCCCATAATTTCCATTATGATTTTTCTAATCACCTTTCTAGACTACAAGAAATGCTCAGTATGGAGAAATCCAAAAATTAATTTGAAAGTTCTTCTCTTTAAAAAAATTTTCAATGATTGACAGATCTCAAAATTTTGATGCAGAGACTGGTTCATACTTGCAAAATTTATTCAGAGAATTGATGATGTGAGAAATGGTTATAAATTACTTGATAAAGAAATCACTTTTAAATTGATTTATTTATTTGAGAATGTTGCTTTAATGTGGTATGAGTTTTTTCTACTAGATGGAATGGATCATAGCTGGGATGGATGGAAATATTTTTTTGAAGCTCAGTTTTGGGGTTCTAACTTTATGTTAGCTCAGAAGAGATTGTATGAGGAGTGTAGATATTCATCCTTTGAAAAAAAAATCACCTTCTTAATGAAATTAATAAAAGTATTGAGAGCAATTGATCCAAAAATGGATTATGATTTATTGAGAGAAAAAATTCTTTATAAATTACCAAATTTTTTGAGGGATATTTTCAATTCTAGGACTGAATATGTAAGGGAAAATTCCTCTTTCACTTCCAGATTTAATGAAATATTGATGAATAACAGGTTTTAGAATAGAACATACCCCCCAAATAGTAATGATCCATTAAAGATTTCAGGACTTAAATCTCCTGTGGAGAAGCGTGGTAAAACTTCTACCTCAATGGCTCTAGAAAATACAATATTTACACTTGTGTGATATGTGGGAAGCTTTGGTAGAAAGGTAATGCTTGTGATAAAATAGTTAATCTTATTGAAAAAACAAATGAAGCAGATTATGATCACCAGATAAAGATTGTGAAAGCCATATCTCTTTTTTTAACAACACTTAACAAAAAGTATATATAATGGAAAATGAGATAAATCTTCTTGAAAATTACTCAATGATATAAAATGATTTCTTACTTGATGTTGTAGATGCTGAAATAATAAGAGATATGGATGGTGATTCCATAGCTTTCACTCCAATCAAGGCACCTGTTATATTAAATGGGAAGAATTTGGAATTAATCTTGGATACCAGTGTATGAGGAAGTGTTGTATCCTCAAATTAATTAGCCATTATTTACAAAGACTATAAGAGTAAGCTTCAACCCATGAAAAATACATATTTGAAGGGATATGGTTCAGTATTAAGTCCTATAGGTAAATATAAACCACATTATTATTTAAATACAGCCATGGTGTTGTTAAATATGTATTTGAATTTGTTTTTATGTATGGTGATAAATTAAGTAATTGGCTTATTATGGGAAATGATCTTATAACTGAGTTTGGTATAACAATAGATCCAGCTAGCCAATGATTCAAAATGGGTTCAAATGGGAAAAAAAGGTTTGAAATTACTTCTTCCAAGAAACCTACTGTTCAGCTCACAAAATCATGTTTTACCATTTATAAATTAAAAGGTAGACTAACTGGAGATTAAAATTAATTACACAATGAAATTTAGAAAGCATCTTTTGGGGATAAATTGGGAGAGAAGAAGAAAAACTCCATACTGAATTTAATTTAATTTTTTCCAAAGGCCTTTGCACATGTCAAGTATGAACTGGGATTGTTTATGTGTCATGAAATTAAACTTACTTTAACATGTGAGTTATATGAAATTCCACCAAGTTTAAAAAAGAAACCTTATCCTGAATCTCCCTCTAAGAGATAGGATATTGAGGAAATTATCTCAACCTTTCTGAAGATGAATATCAGTGAAAAGGTTGATGTGACAACCAAATATTGTGTTATATCACCTGTGTTTATATCTTATGAAAAGGAAAAAGTAAGATTTTGTAGAAATTATATAGCACTTAATACTCACACAGTTGATGATATTTACCTTTTGCAAAATGTTAACTCAATACATGCTACTCTACAAGGAGAAAGGTATATAAGTTGTCTGGATGGAAAAACAGATATCACCAAATACCAGTTAAAAAGAATTAATTTTTTTTGTTAATTACTACACACCTGGGTATTTACAAGTACATTAGGATGCCTTTTGGTCATAAGATTTATCCATCTTTATTTCAAAATGTAATGGATAATACATTCTGCCCAAAAATAATGGAAGGATGGATGATGGTATATATTGATGATATGATTATATTTTCAGAAACCATTGAGAATCATTTTTACTGCCCAAGTAAAGTTTTTTAGAAAATGGTTGAAATAAATATGACCCTTTCTTTAAATAAACTTAAATTTGGTTTTCATTTTTTAAAGGTAATAGTCTATTTTATTTCAGGTTTACAATTATGTGTGGACCATAACAAAGTAGCTGCTATTCAGAAAGTAAATTCTCCTACTAATGTAAAGTAAGTATAGACTTTTCTGGGTATGTGTGGCTATTACAGATGATACATTAATAATATTAAAGTATTGGCTGCACCACTCACACAATTTATCACAAAAGAAGAATCATTTTTCTAGAATAATGAGAGAGAAAGAGCTTTTGATACATTAAAACAATGTTTGGTTTCTGCTACAATATTAGGACTGCCATATTTTAATCAACCATTTTTATATACACAGATTCCAGTTTCATTGGACTTGGTGCTCCCCTCCACCAAAAACAGGTTATTAGTAATAAAGTTCTGAGGTAGTAATTTGTTATATTTTAAGAAATTTAATAGAAAGTGAAATAAAATATGGAGCTACTCAAGTGGAATTTTTGGAAGTTTTGTGAGCTCTTGATAAATTAAATTATTACCCGGAAGACCAAAAATTTGTGTTTGTCACAGATTATAGTTCAGTTAAATCATTATTAAACATGAAGAAACCAAATAGGCACATGTTTAGATGGCAACTTGTGCTGCAAGAATAGAGAGGAAGAATGAAAATTATCCATTTTTAAGTAAAAATGTATTTCAATGTAGATATATTATCTAGATTACCTCTTCCAAAAAATGATTCTAATCCTGCATAGGTACTAGAGGAAGATGTTACACATATCTTTGGTGCATATCTAGTGGATATTGAAGAAGAACTGATGCAACTCAACCTGGACTCATATGAAGAAAGGTTGGAGTGAAAAAACTATCAACAATTATGAATGACCTAAAGAACGCATCTATTCAACCTTTGATAGAAAAACTACCTGAAAGGTACCAGAGTTCACTATCAAAAGTAAATTTTTCCATTAAGGAGGGTTATATATATTACAGAAGGAAACTGAGAAATTTTATAGTCATTTTTCATTCCATGAAAGAAATAATTTTAAAAATTTGTCATGATAACACATTATCTGGCCAATTTGACCTTGAGAAAACCCTTATAAGACTGAAAAATACAGCTTTGTGAATTAATATTTCTGATGATGCAAATTATTACATTGAATAATGTGATGCATGCCAGAAATCCAAGAGAGTGACTGGTAAAAGAGCAGGATTAATGCAACAGATTGAGAAGCTAAAAAATATCAGGGAAAATTATTAACATGGACCTTGTTACTGATTTACTTACAGCAGGAAAAGAAAGTTCTAATTCCTGTTGGGTTATTGTAGGCAGATTTACAAAAATTTGTAAATTTATTCCTACTCATAAAAAAGTTTCCACAAAAGACAAGGGTTTTCTATGGTGGTAAAATATGTTTGAAACTTCAGGTTTAGCAAAAGCTATTATCTCTGATAGGGAACCAAAGTTTACTTATGAATTTTGGATGTTATTTATGGATATTTGTGGTTGTGGATTGTAAATTTTCAACATAACACAACCCTCAAGCTAATATAATGGCTGAGAGAATGAGTCAAACACAAGAACACAAAATCAGGAGATACTTTGCTTTTGGTTTAGATTCAAAAGACAATGAGAGACTCACTCATGATTTGGTTATTTTAATTTCCTGGCCTTGAATTTGCCTACAACATAAATGTTCATTCAGTCACTGTATGAGACCCTTTTGAGCTCTGGCTTGGTTATGTTTCAAATACTCCTTGTCACTTAATTAATAATAATTTACCTAAATAGATACTCATCCTGGTGCTAAATATTTCCTTTAGATGGAAAAATTATTCACAAAACATGCAGACAGTTGTATTTAAAAGGGTTTTGAATATGAAAAGAAAAGATGGGATAAATCTGCCATACATTTTAACTTAAAAGGCAACAATAAGCTGAAAGACCCTTTCATTGGTCAATTTATTTATCATAAAATGCTTGAAAATAATGAAGTAGAAGTTTTATTTTATACACCTTATGATATAAAACATCCTATATTTTTAATATCCTTTATAAAACCTTTTAGTTCTAATAATTGGTTGTTTCCAAAAAGTAAAAGAATTATTAAGAAGACTCCTTAGGAAATAAATGAAACTGCTTTTATTGATGAATTCTATAAGAAAAAACTCTCACAAAAGAAAATTGTGCTGAGTATTTATTAAGAAATAAGGATGAATCCATTGAATATGAAAGATAGACCCCTTCAAAGAAGATCAATAACTTTTCTACTCTCTTGAAAAAATTTAAGAAAAGAAAAACTAAATCTTTATAATTATTATTATTTTTAGGATGAGAGAGTTTCAGCCAGGTGTTAAGACATATAAAAAAACATTTACTTAAGTCTTTCCTGTTGCTCTTAAAACAGTGCTCAATATTGAAACTTATGTAACTCACAATAAAATTTATTACTTTAAAGCACCAAGAATTCTCATTCTGACTTAAGTACTCTTTGGGTAAAAATTTTATTGGTTAGTTAAATGACAAGTGAAACTTTTCCTTGGGTGGCAGTTAATAATTTCTGCATTTCTCTGAAATGAGTAAATTAACCTGGAGTAATAATTTTCATACTCAATATTTTAGTAACATGTCTTATTTTTCACTATTGATCTAGTTTCACTTTTATTTACTTCTTAAATCCCTTTTTACAGAGACTCCTGTATTTAGTTTATTGAAATACCTTTCCTCATTTTTTCTATGTGTTGGTGTTATTTTGTCAATAAAAGGGGCTTGTATTGGAAGAATAATGGCCATCTTTTTATTATCTAATATATTTTGATTACCTTCAATTAAATTTGTTAGTCTTATTAAATTATAACTACTTAACAAAAAATCTAGTTATTAGTTATCTAATTTAAGTAATTAATATCTAGTTGCTGCTATAGTAAAAATTAAATGTTACTTATTCTTTTATTTTTGCCACTCTGTCTCAATCTTAAGTCAGGAAATTTTTTCACTAAACTTACTTCTAGAAAAACCCTGATACAATGCCTGAAATAATGCAGGCTATTGTGGATTTCCACAGCAGATTAACCTGGTGGTAATTTTGGTCATTTTTCTATAATTTTTTTTCACCACTTCTTTTTGAAAATATCTTATATAAATATTCAGGCTTCAAAAAAGTAATTTTTAGACTATGTCTCTTACATTATACTCAGTTTCAATTTAAAAATAATTCAAAAATAAATGTGAAAATATAAAAATTATTTTTTAATTAAATATATTGGTATCATATTCTTATTCTAAATTATTGAATTAGGCAAGCTACCAAGAAGAATTCAGATAGAATAATTATTGAAAGAATTATTGTAAAATGAAAAAAGGCATTTATTTTTAGCCATATTTTTCAATGATTACTTTCAGACTTATCTCACTGAAACTGTAAGCCAGGATATACTTAGAGGCACGTAAAATCATATGTTAAATTAAAATAAGAAAAATTTGATTTAAAATATATAAAAATTAAATTTTATATTAAAGTAAAAGTATATAACAATATGTAATGTATATAAATTTAAATAAAATATAAAGCTTTATTCTATAAAAAATATTAGTATGTTTTATGTACTTAATTATTATAAATTTATGATTAATTAATTTTAAAACAATATAATTAAAAAATAAACTTATAATGTAATTTAACTAATTAATTAATTAGGGGGTACCAATTTTCAGGGATCTGCAATTAATTTATTTGCAAATAATAATCCCTATACCCCAATTATCTTCCGCCATTATTTTTGCTAAAATTTGGGCTATTAGACACTTTACATGTCAATGTTAACCTCTTATCTGACATTTTTCTACTCAATTTTTTATAACCACATCTTGGACAACTTTCTTTCATAACCACATGTTGCCCAACTTTCTGCCATAACCCCATCTTGGACTACTCTCTGGATATGCCTCATTGATGTTATGAGTTTGAAATCAGGAATTACAAACAGAAATTGGTGTATAAGAGGCAGGATAATGCATTATGATGTATTCCTTATCCACTAGCCCCGGGGCTAGTGGATAAGAATCTTCCACAATTAATAATGTCTGATCCTGGGAAAAAAAATTCCTGATCCCTAATTGCCGATCCCTGAACATTGATACCCCCTATTATATATATTAAATAATTAAAATAAAGATACTTTACCAAATTATTTAGAACTCCATTTTTCTCAAAATTGGACCAATAAAATAACTAATATTAAATAAATCAAAAAATTAAAACCTTTATTTTAAATATAAGTGTTATATTTTAATAAAAATGTTTTTATTAAAATACTTTTTTAATTAGAGTAATTATTATACTAGTAAAATTAATTAAATTTTTAACTCAATATTATATAAGCCATATTAAATAGATCTAAAAAATTGCACATCCCAAATGGTATAAAAAATATTTTTTTCATTAAAAATTTGAATTTTTTACAATAAAATTATTTTTAACAAGTTTTTAATTACTATAGTTACATTTTTTCTGTTGTTGATCAATCTGGTATCTTATTTCATCACTTAAATTTCTACATGGTTTAAAGGGATGGATACATTGGGATCTTTTTTTCTGTTTTTGTAATAAGTTATGTAGAACCCTTATTTTTCTGTAACACTTTATTTTATTTGTTTGCTTTTCTTTTGTACTATTAGTAACATCTTAGAGGGCCTCATTTGCCTATTTAAAGGCTTTGGTTTCTGAATTTGTAGTCCCTATTACTTACATTACTTTACAATTTACAACTTGCATATTTTTGTTGCAAATATAAATTTCTTTCTTAAGATTTTATTACTGTGAATAGTATACTAAAATTAAGAAATAAATCTATATACAAGGTTGCTTTAAGAGTGGTTCAAGCGTTTAAATTTTTTTTGTTATTTTAGAGAGAATAAAACTTACTTACCTATTTAAATTAAATACTCTCATCCAAATTGTTGTTTTTTATAAATCTGTATTTTTCTTTTAATTTTTTGTATTATTTTTTTGTTCCTTCTTGTCATTCTTTATTTCCTCTTTATTTCTTTTCTGTATTTTTTCTTCTTCTTCTTGATTATCTGCCAACAATTGGGAGCCTTTCTAAATAACAACAATTTTTGATTTTTTGGAAAAACAACTTGACACATGGACCAACCACACACAAAAAACAAACTTATGCCACAGCCCTGATTTGAACCAGGATTTTAGAAAGTAGGGTTTTAAATAGTCAAAGTAGCATAAATTTCAGTGTAATTTTTTTAATCACTATTGTAAGTTTACCTTTGCTCCTAACAAACTTAACTTTGAGCTTTTAATGCAATAATAGTTTCATTGGCTATTTTTTCTGAGTCACTGCATGTAAGTAATCAGTTTTTTTTAATTTCTCCTAGCTGACAATAATAGAGTAATTCCCTTAGTCCTAGAACATCAGCATTTTCTGATTAATTATTCATTAATACTTGAGAATCTGGTTGAAAATAATAAAACTTAGTTTTTAGTCCCAAATTGAATTTTTTTAGTTATTATTTTGATTAATGTAATAAAATTAAATTGAAATAAAATATTACTTTGATTATTGTTTTACAATATAAATAATATTCATTTTGAATTTAAATTTGCTCCTAATATTTTTGATTTAAAATTAAATTTTTATTTTATCTCAAAAATTTAAATCAAAATCATAGTAAATTAACTATGATTTTTTTAGAATTCCAACTTTATGTCTAGAAATTTAACTGATATCATGGATAATTTACATGTTGTTGAAATAGAGGTAGATTTTGATGTTAAATATGTAGGTTCTTTTAAATTAACTTATAAATATTTTTCAGCTGAGAGAAAACGATCAAATTCTTCAGGAAATAGAAATGTCAGGAGAAGTGATAAACCTTCCTCCTCCAGAAATTCAGAGAGAATTCGAACCTCAAATAAATCTGGAAAATTCCTTAAAAAAATAAAAATATAAAAGAACCCTCTGGCACAGCAGTTAAACAACCTTTCAGGTCATAGAAAAGAAATGAAAGTAGAAAATATGAGGTACAAAGCCAGAGTAGATACACTTTGGAATCAGATGCAAGAACTGGTAAAGAGAAAATAATGTCATCATCAGCCTATGAAATCAAACACACATCAGCCCCAAAAAACCTCAAAGACCATTAAGGTAGAGCAGTGGAAGTGGGATTATCTCATGAATAATTACCAGAGGAATTTGAAACCTCCTCTATATTGTTAACCTGGCCCATGCAGGACACACAATTATTATCCTACACCTGTACATCCTTACCAGGTAAGCAGAAAAACAAAGGCTCAGGCCCAAGGGAAGTTTCCTCCTCTACCATGGTAAGCAATCTTTTTGATAAACATTTTAATACGTATAATACCAAACCCTCCTCTTCAGTTAAAGTTGTTGAAAGTGGTGATAGAACTGTAAAACCTCTCAAAAAACAAATTCCTGTTATGAGTTGTCCACATGATGTAATCAGTAAATTTTCATCTGATGAACCTTTAAATTTGACTTCAACTTCTTTTGTAAATCCTTCTCTTGAAATTAAAAATCATTCTGTTGCACCTGAAATTTATTTCTTACTTGAAAAAACTTCTGAAGGGATTTTAAAAGAATCTACTTTTTTAGTATAATGAAAGATAAAGTTTTTAAAGATTTATTAAAGCATGAAAGTGAAAGATTAAATAATTTGCATTTAAATTATAAAGTGAGTTCTTCTGTACAAGATACAACTTATTTAAAATTAAAAGACACTTTAAATCATTTACTGGCTCAAAAAAAATTTATAAAAAATGATCACAAATCACTTCAGATAAAAATCATCATCTGCATAAAGTTATTGATGAATTAAAACCCTTCATAGATGAAAAAACTTCATTAAAAATGGTAATAAAACCTTACAAATTGAATTGAAAAAATTAAAACTTGATTTCAAAGCTTTGAGTAATAAATTCTCAGTAGTGGAAGACAGAAATGATCTATCTCTTGCAAAAATTAATCATCAACTTTCTTATATTCCTATGTTATGAAATTAATTATGAAATCTTGAGAAAAAATTTTCTACATTACTAGTTCTTTCTAATGAACATTATAATGTTGTAAAAAATTCTGCTATTAAGAATAAAGATAAATAACCTGAACAAATAATGTTCTCTTTTAATGTAGTCGCAAATCAATCTGACAATAAGTCTATGAAATCTTTTGTGACCAACAAAAAAATTTATACTCATGATGAACCAGCTGTTTCTTTAAATAATGAAATTGATGAATACCTCTCTAAGCTTCAAGAATTTATTAGTATGAATAGTCTCAATCTTAAAGCTAAAAAGCTTAGTAAAAATAAGAATTTGCCTAAACTTGATCAATATACTTCACTTCATGGTGATTCTTCATCTGATTGGAAACATTTTCTCCAAAGAATAGATAATTTAAAAATTTATTATAAATTTACAGATGAAGAAAATGTTTCTAAATTAATCTCTTTTTTTCCAATGTAGCATTGGTGTGTTATTAGTCTGTTTTATTGGAGAAAAATAACTATACATGCTATGAGTTGGAGAAATTAATTGAGAATCAATTTGGAAGTTCAAAATTCAGGTTGGCACAACAAAGATTATATGAGAATTCTAAATATACATCCTCCTCAGCTGAATAACCCATTGTTTTCTTTATTAAAATATCAAAAAAATTAGAGCTATAGATCTAAAAATAAATTATGATATTTGGAGAGACAAAATTCTCTATAAATTACCAAATTCTCTCAGAGATTTGATTGCAGCTATAACTGAGCATGTAAGAGAATATTCTTCTTTCATTAATATTTGTAATGATGTACTACTCAACCATAGATATTAAACAAAGAATTATCCCTTAAAATCTTATCATGATCAACAAAAAACTTCATCAAAACTCTCAGAAAAACCTGGCAAACCCTCTGCCCCAGTTACAGTGAATAAATATGCAACAAATACTTTTTTTAAATGTAACAAATAATGGCAGAAAGGACAAGTTTGTGATAAGAAAATTTATCTTGTTGAAAAAACTAAGGAAACTGGAAATACTGCAGTTGACCTTAATGATTACTCTAGTGAATGTAATAGTAATATTTCTTATGAAAATGATTCTTTAAATGAAGTTCTAATGTTGGAAAAAGATTTCCAATATTTAGATAATTTATCTGAAGTTTGTAACTTGGATTTATCTTCAGTAGAAAATTCTGAAATTTTGAAAGATTTTACTGACAACTTTATATTAATATCTCCCTTGAGAGCACATGTTATCATAAATGGTAAAAATGTTGAGGTTGTTCTTGACACTGGTGCTGGAGGAAGTGTAGTGTCTGAGAAAGCACTAGCTTCTGTAGATGAAGACTATTATAGTAAACTATTACTTATGAAATCTTAAAATGGAGAGGTTATGGTTCAGATTTATGTCCCATTGACAAATACAAAACCACTGTATTCTTTAAGTATAATGGTGGTTTTGTTAGGGATTTATGTGAGTTTTTTGTGATGAAAAATGACAACTTAAGCAATTGTTTTAATATGGGAAATGACACTTTAGCTATTTTTGGTACAAATTAGGTCCTACATATAATTATTTCACATTGGGCAAGAATGAAAAAAGAAAATTTAAAATATATTCCACTAAAAAACCTTCTGCACACCTTTTAAAATCTTGTAATTCATTAATTCGATGTAAAGGTAGGGCAACTGAAGAAGTGGATAGTTAATTGTCTGATATAAACAATGCTTCATTTGGTGATCATGTAGGTGGTGATTAAAAGGAATCTATAATTGCATTGACTACACCTTTTCCCATGGTTTTTGCTCATGGATCTCATGAATAAGGAGTTGATAAGAAAGAAATGAAAATTTCTTTATCCTGTAACTTGAATTAAATCTCTCTCAGCCTTAAAAATAAATGATATCCTGTTTCTCCGACAAAGGGAAAGGATATTTAGGATAATATCACTACCCTCTTAAAAATGAAGATTATTGAGAAGGTTGATGTTACCCCAAAATATTGGGTCATCTCCCCTGTCTTAATATCTTATGAAAAAGATAAAACTAGATTATGTGGGTATTATAGGGCATTGAATACTTATACTGTGGATAATATCTTTCCTTAACCCAGAATAAATTCAATACATGCTACTCTTTGCAAGGTGCAAAATTTATTAGTTGTCTAGATGGTAATAAGGGCTATCATAAAATTCCTGTTGAAAAGAACTCTCAAAATTTCTTGTTAATTGCTAAACACAAGGGAATATATAAGTATTTTAGAATTCCATTTGGCCCAAAAAATTCTCCTTCAGTTTTTCAAAAAGTGATGGATAATACTTTTAATCAAAAAATAGTTTAAGGGTGGTTAATGGTCTATATTGATGACATAATAATTTCTTATAAAACCTTTAACAAGCACATGAATCACTTGAATAGAGTCTTTCAAAAGATGGATGATATTAACATTAATTTACCTTTGAAAAGGTGTAAGTTTGGTTTTCAATCCTTGAAATTTCTAGGTCATGTTGTGTCAGGTTTAAAAATCTGTGTAGACCAAAATAAAGTTGCTGCAACTCAAAATGTGAAAGCACCAACTTCTGTAAAAGAGATTTAAAGTTTTTGGGGAATGTGTGGCTATTTTAAAAATTATATAAAAAATTATCAAGTAATAGCATTACCTATTGCTAAATTTACCAGAAAAATGTTGCTGTTATCTGGAATGATGAATCACAGAGACAATTTAATACATTGAAAAAACTTTTAATGTCTTCTCCAATTCTTGCTCTCCCAGATTTCAATAAACTATTTGTACTGTACACAGATGCAATTTTTTCTGGACTAGGAGCTTCTCTTCACCAAAAATAAAATTATTAATGATAAAAACTCAGAAGTTTTTTTTTGATACATTTCAAGAACCTTAAGAAATTGTGAATTGAAATATGGTGCCACTAAGTTAGAGTGTTTAGCAGTTGTATGGGTTTGGAGAAACCTCATTATTACTTAGATGACCAAAAATCTGAGTTTGTTACTGATTTCAGTTCATTTAAATCCCTATTAAATCTAAAAACACCAAACTAGCATATGCTTAGGTGGCAACTATCTGTTCAAGAATACAGGGGTAGAATGACAATTATATGCAGAGCTGAGAATTTTTATTCAAATGTAGATATGATTTCTATATTACCTCCATCAAATGATGACTCCAACCTAGCATATATACCTGAAGATGACACAATTTATATACATGGTATATATATAGTTGATATGGAAGAGGAGTTATTGCAATTAATTCTAGATTCATATAAAAAAGATTCTGATTTAAATAAATTAGTTACAATATTAAATGATCCAAAGAATTCTTCAATTCAAACATTAACAAAAACTCTTCTCACAATTTACCAAAAATTTTTGAATAAATGAAAATTTTCAATGGATGATGGTTACATTTATTACAGAAGAAAATGTACTAATGTTATTGTAATTCCTCCTTCAATGAAAGAAACCATCTTAAAAATTTTTTATGATGATATATTGGAATGTCATTCTGATCTAGAAAAAATCATAGCCAGAATTAAAAATACTGCATGGTGGGTTAATATGTCTGAAGACAAAAAATTGTATGTTGAATCTTGTGATTCTTGCCAAAAATATAAAAAATTAACAGGCAAAAGAGCAGGATCAATGCAAATTATTGAAGCACCTGATGCTCCATGGAAAATCATTAATATATATTTTGTCACTGGTCTTCTTGTAGCAGGGAAAGACAGTTATAGCACTTTTTGGGTAATAGTGGATAGATTAAATAAAATGTGAAATTTAATTTCCACAAAAGATTTAGCTTTCTTATGGTGGTCACTCATGTTTAAACTTATTGGTTTCCCAAAATCCATTATCTCTGAAAGAGACCCAAAATTTACATCTGAATTTTGGATGTCTTTAATGGATATATGTGGCTGTGAGTTTAAATTATCTACTGCTCACCATCCTCAAACTGATAGATTTTATGAGAGAATTATTCAAACTCTAGAAGATATTATTAGAAGGTATTGTGGCTTGATTTAGAATATAAAGACAATGACAGATTTACACATGACTGTGTTACTTTATTACCAGGTCTTGAATTTTCATATAATAGCACTGTACATTCTGTCAAAGAAAATATTTTTTGAGATCTGGCTAGGTTATGTCCCAAATACTCCTTCTGAAATTCTCAATAATAAATTATCAAAGTTGGAACTTCACCCTGGTCTTAAATCTTTTATGAAAATGAAACAAATATGCAGAAAAACATGCTCAAAGTTTTATTGATAAGGCATTTGAATGTGAAAAGAAAAGATGGGATAAATTGCATAAGGAATACACATTTAAAAAGGGTGATGTCTACAGTAAACTTCAATTTACAAGGATATAAAAAACTAAAGGATCCTTTTTTGGAACCATTTTTGTTAAAAGAATTGTTGGTGATAATGCAGTATAAGTAGTATTGTATTCTTCTTATGATAGAAAACATCCTTTTTTCCCCATTTCCTTACTTAAACTTTATACTTCCAAAAGTGACTTATTTCTTTAAAGAAGAGGTAGACCTAAGAAAAATCCTCATGAAGTCACAGAAACTGCAGAAATTGATAAAATTCTGAATGATAGAGTTTACACTTCTGAGAAAGGCACTGAATATCTATTGACATATAAAAATAAATCATCTGAGCATAATACTTGGATACCTGGAAAAGAAATTTCTAACTTCTCATATCTTTTGAAAAAGTATAAAAAGAAAAAATATTAGCATTTTTTATTGTTTTTTTAGATTGAGGGAGTGTCAGCCAGACTATATTGAGAGACAAGTAAAATTTTATGTTAAATTACAATAAGAAAAATTGTATTTAAAAAATATACAAATTAAATATTAAAAGAAAATAAAACTTTAAAACAATTTCAGTTAAATAAATTTTTATATTAATTTTATTATAATATATAATTTATATAAAATGAAATACATTATAAAATTATATTCTATAAAAAAGATTAGTTTGTTTTTTGTACTTAATAGGGGGTATCAAATTTGACCAATCTGCAATTAAATCAATTTCAAATAAAAATCCTTATACACCAATTGTCTTACACAATTATTTTTGCTAATAATTTGTTTATTAGACATTTTATGTGTAAAATTTGAACTCATATCCAGCATTTTTCTACTCAATTTTTCATAACCATATACCAGACAACTTTCTGTCATAACCACATCTTGGCCTACTTTCATTAATAACCACATCTTTGACTTCTCTCTGGATATGCCTTCTACCTTGCTGCGCACCCCCATTCTCATCTCATCCTGTCTATTCTCTATTCAGAACAGCTCACTATCTAATCTACTTATTTTATCTACTTTTCATCTTCATTTATCTTAACATCCCCTGTCATCATAGATCTTCTCAAAGGCAGCCTTCCCCCAGTTTTTCTTCAAATTGCACTACTACCTCTTTCCCCTGCTCAGCTGAGAAATCAAAGACCATTTAGTTAAAAAAGATGATCATCTCATTTGTATCAACTGGCTAAAAACTTAATCTAACTATGATTCTTATTTTGGTACCAAAAATTCAACTAAAGTAGTACGGCCCCCAGCATCAAAAGTTAATGGTTATCTTCTATTGGCCAAGAAATTATGGAATAAGGCCAAGGGAAGGATATATTTTTCACCTAAACAGATGTCTAAACACTTAAAGCATTATTGAGCCAAATACAAGAAGGAAAAGACTCTTTCATCTTCTACTGGTTTTGATATTAATGGCCTCAATATCAGTAAGGGCATCAAATCTATAGACAATAAACTTAATTCTTTATGTTCTTACTTGAAAGAGATGGATGCTATTTTTGGAGAGAAAGCTGATTCTAATCATGAAAACATGTTGGATGGTGAAGATGCTATCTCTGAACATGGTGTCAAAAGAAATATTTTTCCTTCTTCTACTCAAGCCTCTCCTCATTTAACTTGCACAAATCAAGATATCTTTTCAATAGATCCTTATGGTGAAATAAACCAACCTGATCTAACTCAAGTATGTTTTTTTCTTTTATCTTACAAATACTTTTTTTATTTACATTTTCTTATTTATAAAAAGGGTGAAGAACAAATGCAGAAGCCACAATCAACTGAGTAAGAAGCCAGTGACAATAATGAGGAGGAAAATGTGACCTTGAACAAAAAGCAAAGGGCTTCAAGTAGTCTAAATTTCCACTCTCAAAGAAGAAGAAAAAGTGATACTTCATCTCAAACCCCTTTTTCTTCTATCAAAGAATTTTTGGAGAAACATAATCTTGGTAAGTGATACCAAACCTCTTAATACTTTAATCTGCTTTTCTTCTACTTTTGTTAATATTTATTGTCACTCTAGAACAAGTGGAAGTTGCTAAAGAGACTCTAAATTTTGAAATGCAAAAATATGAGCTCTCTTTAAGGAGGGATGACAGGGTACATGATTTGGAAGAGAAGAAGTTTGAACTCTCTTTATGGAAGTATGATAGGGCACAAGTATTGGATGAGAGTAAGTAAAAACTATCTTTACAGAAGGATGATAGGGCACAAGACTTGGAGGAGAATAAATTCGAGTTATCTCTAAGAATTGAAAAATCAAAGAAAGAGGAGAAAACACTTGAGCATCAAAAACTCATGGAACAGATGAAATATAAGCTTGATCATGAAGAAAATTCCAAAAAGAAAGATTTCTTGATAGAATTTGTTAAAGATAATAAATCTGTTGAGGAAATAAAATGTTTAAAGAAATTTTTTGATGACTAGTTTGTTTTAATTTCTCTCACACTTCAACTGCTCATAATAAATTGTACATAAAATTATATATTAATTTCCTGTATTTCCTTACTCTATCCATCATTAGATGAATTTTCATATTTTAATGTTATAAATTCTTTTTTAAATATAATTTAAACTTCTTTTTTAATAAAAATTTTCAAGTAACATTTGAAAATTTCTTAATCCCACCCCTGCATTTGATTGAACTAAGGGGCAGGTATCACAAAAATTCTTTCAAGTAAAGAATTTGGCCAGTCTTATATAAAATTTTGGCAATACTTCCCCCTGCATTTTTTGAAGTAAGGGATGTGTATCACCAAAATTTCAAGTCAATTGTTTTTTGCAAGTCTCATATAAAATTTTGGAAATACCCCCTCACCTGTATTTTATTGAATTATGGGAAGGGTGTCACCAAATTTTCAAGTCAATTTTTTTTGCAAGTCTCATATGAAAATCTGGTGTTAACCCCCAAACTGTATTTTATTGAATTAAGGGAAGGGTATCACCTGATTTTCAAGTCAATTTTTTTTGCAAGTCTCATATGAAAATTTGGCAATACCCCCCCCCCTCTATTTTATTGAATTAAGGGAAGGGTATCACCAATTTTTCAAGTCAAATTTTTCTTTAAAGTCTGATATTAAAATTTGGCAATACCTCCTCCCTGAAATTTATTGAATCAAAGAAATCAAATGGAAAAAAAATTAAAAATGAAAATTTCTTCAACCAATTATTTTTACCAGTCCCAATCAAGTTTTCATAGTTTATATAATAGCCAGTAGAGCTACCTAAGGCCAGATGCACTATTTTATAAATCAGTAATCTATCTTAATGCAACTTTAAAAAATAATTGGAAGAGACAAATCCAAAATTAAATGAAAAAAATTTAAAAATGAAAATTTCTTCATCCAATTATTTTCACCAGTCCCAATCAAGTTCTCCTATTTTATACAATAGCTAGTAGAATGACCTAAGGCCAGATGCACCATTATAAAAAACCAGTAATCTATCTTGACATAGCTTTAAAAAATGATTGGAAGAGACAAACCCAAAATTAAATGCAAAAAAAATTAAAAGGAAAAATCAAATTGTAAAAAATGAAAATAAAAAGGAAAATTTAAAAAAATTAAAAAAGATAAAAAATAAAAAAAATAAAATTTAATAAATGAGAAACAAAAAGGAAAAAATAAGGATGAAAATATTTAATGATAGAAAGAAATTTATAATATTTTAGTTACCATACTTGACAGATCTACTAAGAAAAATTTTTTTATCTAAATTTTGTTTGATTATTAATACAATTAATAAGACCTTCAATTATTTGGAATGAAAAGCTGAAATGGGTAAATTATTGACAAGAAACTAAAGTTGGAGGTGCTTTAGTTTTTTGATGTCAATGTTGAGAAGAATTCCATATAGCCTCAAATATTCTATTAGAACTACCAAAATCAATAATACATTTATGGTCAGGAAAATAAAGGCCATTTCTCCCATCAGAAGAGGGATATGGAGTAGGAACACCAGTCTCTGGATTAATGTAAGAGAAAATTCCAAATGCTAGAAAATTCTTATCATGTTTATCTAGATAAACATTATTGTAGAATCCTTTATAAGTGATGATAAAGTTAGAACAAAGAACATAAGCATTTATTTCTTCTTCCCATTCAGGATCAGACCAATTTGGTAAACCAGACTTTAAAGCAAGTTGATGGTTTTTTTGAAAAGCTTGAATACATAATTTTTTAAAACAATTTTCAAAGAAAATATTAAATGATCTTAAAGAATTCTATTGTTTCAGATCTTCTTCCATTTGCTCTGCTTTCAAATTTTTAAATAAAGAATAAATTCCTGAAATATATGACAAAATTTAAAATTACATATAATAAAAAAAATATTTACACACCAGAAAACTCCTTGATCATATCCTGGTTGCCAGCCAAAATATTTCATGACACCAGAAATCAGATTTTTATTTGATAAGGGTTGTTGAACCAAAGCCATTTGATAGAGAGTAGAAATTAAATCAGAAATATGGAAAAAAAACTTCATCCTTTTTACCATTAAGTGAATGAACTTCTAATGTGAATTGAGGTTTTTATCTGTTATTGAAAACTGCAACAATGAGATCTATGCTTCCTTCTGTAAGGTTTTTGATGTTTTTTTAAAATAAAAATTCTTAAGATTTGATATTGAAGTCTTATAAAATTTGAGATCGCCCAAATTTCCAAAGAATGTTATGCAAAATATCTTCATCCTAATCAACTTTCTATTTTGATAAAATTTTGTCTTTGAATTGATTGATTCTTTAACTAGATCCATGAATTTCTTCTTTTTGTTTTCTGGTAAGGAAAGCTCAGATTGATTGGGAGAAGGAATAGAATTGAAGGACATTGAAGAGATAGAAGAAAGTAAAGATAAAGAAGATGAATTTGAATATATTGAAGGAATAGAATTGAAGGACATTGAGGAGAAAGAAGAAAGTAAAGATAAAGAAGAAGAAGTTGAATATATTTGATGGTTATTCTTGGAGCTTTCAAGATTTGAAGACAACAAAGAAATAGAGGATAAAGGTGATTCAGAAGAAATTGATGATAATGAAGATGAGCAATTTAGTATTTCCATAGTAATTTCCTTGAAAAAAAAATTATAAAACAAATAAAATAAACAAATAAAAATAAATATATTAAAAAAACCCCAACAATAAAAAATTATCAGTAAAATAATTGAAAAGAAAACCTTTTTTTTGATTAAAAAAAACAAAAAAAAACAAAAAAGAATTGCAAAAAAATCAGTAAAAAATTTTGAAAAATTAAAAATTAAAAATAAAAAACCTGAATTATGATTGAAATACAAGGTAATTGTCAGCCAGGCTACTAGACTTACCCAGTGAAATAATTAATTATTTATTGGATGAATCCGCACCTTATCATTTTAATTATTATTTAATTATAATTTAGTTACATTAAAATTAGTTATAATAAATTAACTAATTACAGATTGATAAAATTAAATAAATAATTAAAATTAAAATATAAAATTGTCCCTTATATTTTTCTCTAACACCGTGCTCATTTGACAGGTTGGAAAAAATAAAAATTTATATTAAAAAATAGATATTAAGTTAAAATAAGATTTTAATATTCAAATAATATTAAATATATACAAAAAATTCAAATTTCTTATTTAGAATTGACTTCTACAGTAAATATTAAATAAATGGATGTATTTTCTGACATACTCTGTAAATACATCTGTTTGACGCCTTCTTTTTAGAATAACTTTATTATTTGAAATACTCCTTCTGGAATATTCTTTTCTCTCTCTCATACTACTTTTTTTAGAATTTAATTGCCGTGCTTTGTCTCTCCTTTGCCTATATAAGGCCCCTCTTTTTCTTTTCTTTTAATCATTCCTTTATTACCTTACTTTATAACAATAATAACAAATCAAAACTTATTCTTATAATCTATAGCATTAGTATTTACAATACGTAACTCTAATATATAATTTATATTAATATTTTAATCATACCTCTTTTAAATTGAGTAAAATAATCATCCTTGATTTAAGAAATACGTACAAATTTGTTGAGAGTCCATTTTAAACCTTCAGAATCCTCGTAAAAACTTCATACCAATCTTCTAGACCAAAAGTGTACCTTGACAATTGGGATCCTTTCTGAAATATCGACGGCGCAATGTTACTTGAGGCGTAATCGAGGGGACCATCGGCGTACAAGTACCTGTACAGGACGAGAGAAGTCGAGAAAACAAAGAATGTCATACGTCATGTGATAAAAGTTTTTGCTGCGAACGGGAATCGAACCGCGCTCCAAAACTTAAGTTCATATACTGACTAAACATCGTATATATCATGGTAATTATTGTTATTACTATTTTTGGGTTACTCTTCACTCTTCATTTGCTACGTATTTCCTTTTACTCAGTACTCTGTAAGTGGCATTAATTTGCTCATTTTACAGGGGGAGGTGTCTGGTAATTTGGAATTTATTTTTATTATTATATTTTTTTTATTTTTCCTGGTTGACCATAATAGAGCAATAAGTGTTCTTAGTCCCAGAAGTAATAAAATAATTATATTTTAATATTAATTATTATAATTTTTCAGTTGACATTTGTCCTGATTAATTTAAATTTTAATTGTTCCAGTTGACAAATTGTCCTGACAATAATATTTTTTTTGTTAATAAAATAATTATATTTTAATATTAATTATTATAATTTTTCAGTTGACATTTGTCCTGATTAATTTAAATTTTAATTGTTCCAGTTGACAAATTGTCCTGACAATAATATTTTTTTTATTAATAAAATAATTATATTTTAATATTAATTATTATAATTTTTCAGTTGACATTTGTCCTGATTAATTTAAATTTTAATTGTTCCATTCGACAAATTGTCCTGACAATAATATTTTTTTTATTAATAAATAATTCACATTTAATTACTTTAGTTGACTTTGAGTCCTGGTAATCCAATAAATCTTTTTAATTAATAAAACTCATATTTAATTACTTCAGTTGGCATTAAGCCCTGGTAGTTAAGTGATCAGTAATAAAATTTTAAAATAAAACTTCATATTTAATTACTTCAGTTGACATTAATTCCTGGCAGTTAAGTGATCAGTTAAAATAAAAATTTTATAATTAATTAAGATTCATATTTGATTACTTCAGTTGACAATAAATCCTGGTAATAAATTAGTGGATTTAATTCCTGAATATAAAAAATTATTAATAAAAATTCTAATTTATTTCTACAGTTGATTGTATTATAATCCTGGTTTTAAATTTTTTTATTAATAAATTAATTTTATTTAAGTTGATTTTTATCCTAAAAAGATTTTATTTTTATTTTTATTTTATTTCTGTTAAATAAAAATTAAAAATAAAGACTAATTAATCTTATTGTCTCTTTCCTTCATTTCAGCAGAATCTTAAAATGACTGACCAAAGTGGTTTTGCTGCACGTGAAGAAGAACTAGACTTAATTGATTATGATGAGCCTACTTCTGTAAGTTCTCCTTTAACAAGAAGAATTTCTCAAACTAATAAATCCTTGCCCCAAACAGGATGTAGAGATGGAAGAAGTAGAAATCCTAGTTGACAATACTCAGGATCAGAAGCCCATGACAAACCCACCAGAAGAGCTTCCAAAAGGCTTCAGGATAAAAAAGATGCCGTTGTCTCAGCAGGTAAAGAATCTGTCTACCCACATAAAGGAGTTAAGGAAAGACAGCTTGAGACTAAAGGTAAGGGTAGATGCCTTGGAAGAAAAGGTGAAAAGAACAGATACTTTTCTCCAAGAGAAGAAGAAACCTCTTCCTCCCAGGGATCAACAACAATTGGCTCCCCAGTCCCAAGAGATGGTGAAAGTGTCCAAGTGGCAGTGGGACTGGCTCAACACTCAGTGGGACTACTTGGCTCAAAACCAGCATCAGTTACCTCAGGTAGGTCCATCAAGGCCCACCCAGGTCAACCCCACTCCTCCCCACCCTTATCAAGGAGGCAAAAGAAGAAGGAAGCCCAATATGGTGATACCCAGCAAACCCTGGTACGTCCCTCTATTGATTCTCAAGTGCCTTTTCTTGTGGCTGACACTGTTCCTTCAGGTAAATCTGGAAGGCAGGATGAAACCTTGAGACCTATAGAGGCTGGGAATAGTAGACAGATATCTCATGTATCTAATCCATTACTTTTAATTGCTACCTCAATGATTAATCCTGATATGGCTGTGATTGATGAAACTCTTGACCCTGAGTTCTATGAGAGTCTGGAAAGTTACTCAGTTTCCTTATTGAGAAACACTCCAGATGTAGCAAGAATTAATGATGAGCACTTGAGAGATATTATTGCCAAGCAAAATCATATAATGAACAATATGCAATTGACCCAGAGATATAATAGTTCGTTAACTGATCAGGGTTATCAAGCATTAAGAAGTGAAGCACAGAGAGTCTCTGATGAATTGTCTCATTACAAAGCAACCCATGAAAAGAAAGTTGCTTTATGGCAAAATATAAAAAATGATTTGTCTAAACTAAAAGATACTGTATCTGCCTGCTTCCAGGAGGTAGAGATAGATAAGATAAATCTGAAAAGATTGAATGACCATTTGTCATCTTTTCAACATAAAAATCAATTATCTTTTGCAACTATCAATGAGAGTTTATCTAGTCTTCCAAGAATGAAAACAAGACTAACAACCATTGAAGAAAAATTGAACTCATTGTTAAATGACCAAAAATATTCTGAAATTTCTGTGAAGGAACATATAGTACAGGATGCTCAAATAGTACCTGTGGCTAGTTCATCTAAAATAAAAATAAATCCAGAAATACCTGTTGAAAACACTGAGTTTCCATCAAAAACTGATGATGCACCAGGATCTGCAACAGAAGGATTAAACAATAAGATTTCAGCACGATTAGAGAAATTACAGCTGCTTCTTACTCAGAAACAATCTAGTACTAAGGAGACTCTTTCAAATCAAAAGAATTAGCCAAAACTTGACCAGTACCCAACATTTGATGGTGATTCTTCTTCTGATTGGCAACAATTTATTTGCAGAATTGATAACTTAAAAAATTCTTACAAACTCCCAGATGAGGAAATTGTGTCCAAGTTAATTTCTTTGTTCACTAATGTTGCCCTGATGTGGTATGAATCTGTTCTCCTGGATGGGAATGACTACTCATGGGAGGATTGGAAGAAATTAATTGAAGCACAATTTGGTGGCTCCAAGTTCAGAATGGCTCAACAAAGGCAGTATGAGGAAACTAGATATAGCTCTTCTACTGATAAACATATTGAGTTTTTAATGAAACTTGTAAAAATCTTAAGGGCAATGGACCCAAATATGGAGTTTGATTTATGGAAGGACAGGATCCTCTATAAATTACCAATGTCTCTGAGAGACTTGATAGTGGCTAGGACTGAGTTCTTCAAAGAACCCTCTTCTTTCATTAATACTTGCAATGAGATACTTCTAAACAATAAGTATGATGCAAGAAGATTCATTCCTAGGACCCCTTTGGAGAAACCCTCCACTTACCAACAAAAACCTCTAGAAACGGTTGGTAAACCTCTGCCCCTGTTGCACCAATGAAGTATGCAACAAACACTTGCTTCAAGTACAACAAGCCTTGGCAGAAAGGCCATGTTTGTGACAAGAAGATAAATCTTGTAGAACAAACAGAGGAGCATGCTGATGACACAGTGGCACTGGATGATACATCAAGTGATTGTGCCAGCAATATTTCATATGAATCTCAACAAGAAATCTTGATGCTGGAAGAAGATATTCATTATTTAAATACTATTGACATTGATAATAATGATTTATCTGCAGTTGAGGATGCTGAGATCATAAAGAAAATTGAGGATAACTCAATTGTTATTGCCCCTCTTAAGGCACTAGTCTTGATCAATGGAACCAGCATTGAAGTTGTTCTGGATTCCGGAGCTGGAGGAAGTGTAGTATCTGAAAGAGCACTTGCTTCAGTAGATCAAGACTATAAATCCAAACTGATGCCTATCATTTCTGAAAATTGGAGAGGGTATGGCTCTGTTTTGTCCCCCATTGGTAAATACAAAGCCACAGTGTTTTTTAAATATAACCATGGTTTTGTAAGAGCTATTTGTGATTTTGTTGTCATGAAAAATGATAACTTGAGCAATTTTTTTATTGTAGGGAATGATATTTTAACCAAGTATGGCATAAAATTGGATCCTTCCAACCAATTTTTCACAATGGGGATGAATGGGAAGAGAAAATTTAAAATTTCCTCCCCTAAAAAATTATTAAAACCAGAATTGAACACATGTAATTCTGTGGTTCAATATAAAGGAAGATCTACAAAGGAAATGCATGCCCTTATGTCTGAAATTGACAATGCTTTTTTTGGAGAACAACTTTCTGGTGAGGATAAAGATTCCATCATTAACTTGATAAAATCTTTTCCTATGGCCTTTGCTCATGGGTCACATGAACTGGGATTAGTTAAAGAGGAAATGAAACTTTCATTGTCTTGCCCATTAACTGATATACCACCTAGTTTAAAGAAGAAGCCTTATCCTGCTTCTCCCACAAAGAGAAAAGATATTGAAGACAATATCTCTACCCTTTTAAAAATGAATATTATTGAAAAGGTAGTTGAAACACCTAAATATTGTGTTATCTCACCTGACCTAATTTCTTATGAGAAAGATAAAGCCAGGTTATGTGGTGATTATAGAGCACTAAACACTTATACTGTTGATGATATCTATCCTTTACCTAGAGTCAGCCCTATACATGCTACTTTACAGGGTGCTAAATATATCAGCTGTTTGGATGGAAATAAGGGATATCACCAGGTACCTGTTGAGAAATATTCTCAGAACTTTCTGATGATTGCCACTCATATGGGTATTTATAAGTATATTAGGATGCCATTTGGCCCTAAAAATGCCCCTTCAGTTTTCCAAAAGGTAATGGATAACACATTCCATCAAGAGATAATTGAAGGATGGCTGATGGTTTATATTGATGATATCATTATTTTCTCAAAAACATTTGAGGACCATCTTAAACACCTGTGTAAAGTATTCCAGAAAATGGATGAAATAAATATGACACTTGCTTTGAAGAAATGTAAATTTGGTTTCCATTCTTTAAAAGTTCTTGGCCATGTTGTTTCAGGCTTACAGATATGTGTTGACCAGAACAAAGTGGCAGCCATACAACAGGTGAAGGCTCCTACAACAGTGAGAGAGCTCCAAAGTTTCTTGGTAATGTGTGGATACTATAGACAGTATATTAAAAATTATCAAGTCATAGCTTTACCCCTTACCCAATTAACTAGAAAGGATGTTGCTTTTGTCTGGAATAGTGAAAGACAAAGAGCCTTTGACACTATGAAACATTGTTTGATATCAGCACCAATTCTTGATTTGAATGACTTTAATCAACTATTTGTTTTATACACTTATGCCTGTTTTATTGGTCTTGGTGCTGCTTTCCATCAAAAAGAAGTTATGAATGATAAAGTATCAGAAGTATAAATTTTTTATAATTCAAGAGCCTTAAGAAATAGTGAATTGAAATATGGTGCTACTCAACTTGAGAGTTTAGAAGTAGTGTGGGCTCTAGAGAAGCTACAATATTATCTGGATGACCAGAAATTTGAACTTCTCAGTGACTGAAGTGCAGTTAAATCCCTCTTAAACTTGAAAACATGTAACAGACATATGATCAGATGGCAGCTTGCTTTTCATGAATACAGAGGGAGGATTACAATAATTCATAGGGCTGGTATGGTTCACTCAAATGTGGATATGTTATCAAGGTTACATTTACCAAATGATGACTCTAATCCTGCTTATGATCCTGAGGATGAAATTATTCATATTCATGGGAAATATGTGGTTGATATGGAGGAAGAGCTATTACAGCTTATTCTGGAATCATATGATAAGGACACTGACTTGAAAAAGTTATGCACCATATTAAATGATCCAAAGAATGCTTCAATACAAGCATTAATTAAAACCCTTCCACCAAAGTACCAAAAAGCTTTGGAAAAAGGTAAATTTTCAATTGATGAAGGATATCTATATTATAGAAGAAAGTTGAGTAATTTTATTGTTATTCCTCCTTCTATGAAAGAAATCATCTTGAAAATTTGTCATGATGACATACTAGCTGGACATTTTGATCTTGACAAAACAATGATCAGAATTAAGAACACTGCTTGGTGGGCTAATATGTCTGAAGACACAAAATTATATGTTGAATCTTGTGATTCTTGCCAAAAATCAAAAAGATTAACTGGTAAAAGAGCAGGATTAATCCAACATATTGAACCTCCTGATGCTCCATGGCAAATAATAAATATGGATTTTGTAACAGGATTACCTATTGCTGGTAAAGACAGTTATAACTCTTGTTGGGTTATTGTGGACAGATTCACAAAAATGTGTAAATTTATCCCTACCCACAAGGATGTTTCCACTAAAGAATTAGCTTTCTTATGGTGGTCTCATATGTTCAATACTGCTGGTTTTCCTAAAGCCATAATCTCTGACAGAGACCCTAAATTTACTTCTGAATTTTGGATTTCTCTGCAGGATGTTTGTGGTTGTGATCTGAAACTTTCTACTGCCCATCACCCTCAGACTGATGGTTTAGCTGAAAGAATGATTCAGAATTTAGAGGACATGATAAGAAGATATTGTGCCTTTGGCCTTGAGTATAAAGATAATGACAGATTCACTCATGATTGGGTTACCTTACTTCCTGGGTTAGAATTTGCTTATAACAGCACTGTTCATTCTGTTACTCAAAGAAAGACTTTTGATCTCTGGCTTGGATATGTTCCAAATACTCCTGCCCAAATTCTCAATAACAAAATACCTAAATTGGATATACATCCTGGTGTAAAATCTTTTCTTCAAATGCAACAACTATGTAGAAATCATGCTCAGAAATGTATTGAAAAATCATTTGAGTATTAGAAGAAAAGATGGGACAAATCCCATAAAGAATACACTTTTAAAAAGGGTGATGAAGTGTTGATTTCTACAGTCCACTTCAACTAACAAGGTAATAAAAAATTGAAAGATCCATTTGTTGGTCCATTTGTTGTCAGAAGAATGATTGGAGATAATGCAGTTGAAGTTATTCTGTATTCCCCATATGACAGAAAACATCCTGTTTTTCCAATATCTCTTTTGAAACCTTACACATCCAATAGTGATTTATTTCCAAAAAGGAGGGCTAGACCAAAGAAAACCCCAAAGGTAATCACTGAAACAGCAGAAATTGAAAAATTTTTAAATGACAGAATAGTCACTGCTGAAAAAGGTACAGAATACTTATTGAGATTCTAGAATAAATCATCTGAATATGATTCTTGGATACCTGGGAAGGAGATATCTAATCTTCCTACTCTACTAAAAAAGTATAAAAAGAAAAAATGATAGCATTTTTTTTTATTGTTTTTTTTAGAGTGAGGGAGTGTCAGCCAGGCTACTAGACTTACCCAGTGAAATAATTAATTATTTATTGGATGAAGCCGCACCTTATCATTTTAATTATTATTTAATTATAATTTAGTTACATTAAAATTAGTTATAATAAATTAACTAATTACAGATTGATAAAATTAAATAAATAATTAAAATTAAAATATAAAATTGTCCCTTATATTTTTCTCTAACACCGTGCTCATTTGACAGGTTGGAAAAAATAAAAATTTATATTAAAAAATAGATATTAAGTTAAAATAAGATTTTAATATTCAAATAATATTAAATATATACAAAAAATTCAAATTTCTTATTTAGAATTGACTTCTACAGTAAATATTAAATAAATGGATGTATTTTCTGACATACTCTGTAAATACATCTGTTTGACGCCTTCTTTTTAGAATAAATTTATTATTTGAAATACTCCTTCTGGAATATTCTTTTCTCTCTCTCATACTACTGTTTTTAGAATTTAATTGCCGTGCTTTGTCTCTCCTTTGCCTATATAAGGCCCCTCTTTTTGTTGTCTTTTAATCATTCCTTTATTACCTTACTTTATAACAATAATAACAAATCAAAACTTATTCTTATAATCTATAGCATTAGTATTTACAATACGTAACTCTAATATATAATTTATATTAATATTTTAATCATACCTCTTTTAAATTGAGTAAAATAATCATCCTTGATTTAAGAAATACGTACAAATTTGTTGAGAGTCCATTTTAAACCTTCAGAATCCTCGTAAAAACTTCATACCAATCTTCTAGACCAAAAGTGTACCTTGACAGTAATATCCTAAAAAAAATTAAAAACAAAAAAAACAAATAAACAAAAAAAAATTTGTTAAATAAATTTCAAAAACATAAAATTAAAATTAAAATCCTGAATGATTTTTTAAATAGCAGATAAATTTCTTGAAAAAACAAACAAAATTACCAAAAAAAAAAGAGTAAATCAAAAAAAATTAAAATTAAAATAAATTAAGTAAATTTAATTGCAAAATAATATATATAAAAATATATAAAAAACTACTTACCTGCTATTGGAAATACCACTAAATATCCTTCAATCCAATTTATTAAAATAAAAAAAAATTGAATACAGTAAATTTCGGAATAATTAATTATTTAAAGAAACAAACACAAATAAAAAAAATTAAAATTTCCTGATTTATTTTGGAAATAGGGGGAAATGTTTATAAACTAAGGGAAATAAAAAAAAATTCTGTAAAAAAAATTAAAAAGCAGAGATTAGTCTTTTTTTTTTCTTCAAAATGCCGCCCAAAAATTCCCCCCCTTTACCCCCTCAATCCCCCCTTTAACCCCTCCTTTCCCACCTCAAACCCCCCCCCTTTACACCCCCTTTAACCCCTCGTTACCCACCTCAATCACCCCTTTACCCCCCCTTCACCCCTCCTTATTGCCTCAAACCCCCCTTTACCCCCCCTTTAACCCCTCCTTACCTGCCTCGAACCCCCCTTCACCCCCCTTTTCCCCCTCCTCTGCCCCCTCAAGTCCCCTTCTTTACCCCCTCAAGCCCCTCCACAATCCCCCTACAGCCAACTTATTGAATTGGTAACAATTTTATAAGTTAATGAACAATCAAGAACAATCATTCATTAAATTATTGAATCAATGGAGATTTGATAAGTAGGTACAAGGGGGTTTGAGGTGGGTTTGAGGGGGTAAAGGGGGGTGAAAGAGGGGTTTGAGGCGGGAAAGGAGGGGTTTAAAGGGGATTCAAAGGGGGTTTAAAGGGGGGTAATAGGAGGGGTTTTGACGTGGGCAAGGAGGGGTTTATAGAGGGAATGAGGGGGTAAAGGGGGGAGTTGAGGTGGCCAAGAAGGGGAGAAAGGGGGGTATGGAGGCAGACAAGGAGGGGCTTGAGGTGGCCAAGAAGGGGGGAAAAGAGGGTATGGAGGGAGACAAGGAGGGGGGAAAGGGGGATGATTGAGGGAGAAAAAAATATTTAAAAAGATTAAAAAGATAAAAAAACAAAAACAAAATTAGTCTAACCTTTAAAGGCAAAAAAAACACTTGCAGGACAAAAAAAAGGAATAAAAAAAAGGAATAAAAAAAAGAGAAAAAATAAATTGTTAGCAAGTAAAAAAATCAAAAATAAGAAATAAAATGACTAACCTGGAGAGATAAGATGAGAAAATAGAAGACTTGAAAATATTTGAGGGAAGTTTGAGGAGAGGAGGAAATGGATATGAGGGATGAATGAAAAAATGAGACAGTGAAAAATTATGCAATTGCAGAAAATATGCAATTTCATGTTGATCTGATGAAATGAAACAAATGAGAGATCCAAAAAAGAGAATGGACAGCGAATTCAAAAATTTAGTTATGCAAAAAAAAACCAAAACAAGTGAATAAAACATGGAACATGAAAAAAACACAGGTGAGAAAAACAAGGAAATTGAAAATTGGGAGAGTAAAAAAAAAATTAAAAGGGTGGTGAAGAGAAATTTTTGAGAGTAATAGGCATAATGACAGAGCATATGCTGGTTGAATGAATGTTTTGGGATTCAAGGAAGGGGTGATCCAGTTCTGGTTCATTATCCTCTTCTTCATAAAGATCATTCAACTCATCCTTTAAATCAGCTAGTATATTGTGGAATATAACACAAGCCATGATCCAATGATTTGCATTTTATTTTTCCATTTTTTTTTGAAATCAGATTCTGAGTTCCTGGAAACTAGAAAATCTTACCTTTAGAATCACAATAGCATGTTCAATCTGTACTCTTGAATGGACAAGGTGATAATTAAAGATGGTTTTGGGGTCATTTTCTAAAGTTGTGCCACGGAAAGCAGGTATAATGTACTTTCAACTTGCATATGCTTAGTCTGCAAGGAGGTATTGAGATTTGTAAAAGTATGAGTCAGGACTTTGAGAAATCCTCATTCTTTTGAAGACAGAAGAGTCATGACATTATCCAGAAATGCCACTGTGAAAAGCAATAAATTTTTTATTGGCATCACAGACAAGTTGAATTGAAATAGAGTATCTGCAAAGAGGGTAAATAGTTAGTTTATGAAAGAGGTGAAATTGGAGAACATTTTGAGGAAACCTTTTTTTTACAATCAAAATAATTTTTGCCATCATGAGCAGGCTTTGACTCAAAGGTATTGTCAGTGTATCTAGTATTTATGTATGATATAATAGTATTTATTTATGGTCCTACTGCTTATTGATAAATGATTTAGTGATTAAACCTCAGGGGAAGACTAATAAAATAGTTATACTCAAATAAAACTCACAATACTTGGATTTAAATGTGTGCTAGTGGTGGAAAATAGATGAATATAATATAGTTATAGCTTATATAAAGATAATATCAATTTATAATGTCATTATAATATATCTTTGAATAATAATAATTGTTTATAATGTTTATTTGAATTTTAGTAAGTGAATGATGTCTAATAACTGTCAAAATCCTCCCTTACTTATACCAAAATCCACTGGAGTGCACAGACCTTCAATCCAGATGATGTCACTGCTATCCCCGGCAATTACAGCACTTTGAGGGCCCATCACCTCCCCATGGCGTCCACTTCAAGAAGATTCAACAACCAGACCTCCAGTAAAGACCCTCCATCACAATTAATGATAACACAGACCCATACCATGAATAGAAAATCCAGATAAAAGCAGATACCATAAAGAAACAGGTAAAATAACTCATCCAAAGAGGATATAATGAAACCCAAAGCATATAAAGAAACAAATGAAATTTCCAAGCCCCCAATAACATCCCCAAGCATCCATATTAACCCAGCAATGACCTCCCAACCCATAAATCTGTGAATATCCATCCAAGGAAGCAGATTAAGTTGTCCAGACTGAGTGTATGTGCCTGAAATAAATGTTTATGCTTCTGTAGGCGTTGTGAGTCCACTGGATATGTCCATATGACCTAAAATAAGCAGAAAAACAAAGGTTATAGGCTATTAAGAGGCTAAAACCCACTTATATACCTAAATATACATAATATACTGCATATTTCACTGAATATGAGATTTATGTATACATATAAGCTTATGTATGTCAATAATTAATTAATATCACTTAAGATAAGTATATTATGACTCCATTAATACCTTAATAAGTATTATTAGGCTTTGGATAAGCTATTTAAACTACTATAATTTATATAATAGAGTAATAATTATATATATATGTAATATAATCATATATATTATTGTTTTAACCTTATTTTTAAGATATAAGCTTAATGTACTTAAGATTATATTATTTTAAGTATAAGAAATACTCAGTCCTAGGGATATCTAGGCTGACAGGTATAGTCATTCAATCAACAAATCTTACACAGCCAGGGAAACCTTCAGCTTGCATTACTTGAGAGGATTCAAGTTGCTGTCATAAAGTTGGCCAAGCAAGTGTTTGAGACTTGAGCAAAGGATAGAAATCATACAGCGCTTGGTGTATAATATCACTGTCCTATATCTTATGTTTAAAAGAAATTTTTCAAACGTCTTGAAGCAGCACCATTTCTGTTTGAGCCAAAGCGACATAGTGCAACAGCAAATTGAATATCAGGATTACACTGTTTATTTTGAGAATTGTTATGAAATATAGGATTTTTGGAAATAAGTTGTTAAAGTTTAAAGAATTAATTGGGAGAAGTTTGAAATATTTGATTGAAGTTTAGTTGAGGAATGTTGAGAATGGAGCGGAAATAATATCTGGGATCATGATGAAAATTTGGCCCCCTTGGGTTTATGTAAAGCTTTTTTGAAAGAAAAAATATATAAAGTAAAGCATCTTCCAAATCAGAGTCTGTTTTATAGTAAAGAAGTAAAATTAAAGCAATAGCATTCATAGTTGAGTGAAGTAGCTTCCTAGTAGAGAGGTGTTTCATAGTTGTCAGTAGAAAGCTTATGTGATGAGGGAAGTGGGAATTCACCGCCAAATGTGCAGTTGGGGTGTGTAGATAGAAAATAAAAATAAGTGTTCACCACCAAAATTAAGTATCATAGAGTGAGGAAAGACTTAAGGATGGCATCAGCAATTATAAGTCATGTGACATTCTTAAAAATTCATCATGGATGTGATGAGTTTGGAATCAGGAATTAGGAATGGAAGTTGGGGTATAAGAGGTGAGATAATGCATTATCATGGAATCCTTATCAACTAGCCCTGGGGCTAGTGGATAGAAATTTCTTATAATTAATAATGTCTGATCCTGGGAAAATAAAATCCTGATCCCTAATTGTGGATTGGTCAACTTTTATACCACCTAATAATTAATAATTTATGATTAATTAATTGAAAAATAATATAAGTAAAACATCAACTTAAAATTTAATTATTTAATTATTTAATTATATAGATTAAATCATTAAAATAAAAATACTTTACCAAACTATTGGGCATTCCACTTTTCTCAAGATAAGATCAATAAAATAAATAAATAAACAATAAAATAAATACATTGAACAAATAAAACTTTTATTTTAAATATAAGTGTTTTATTTTAATAAAAGTGAGTTTACTAAACTGTATATTTCTTCTTGTTATTCTTTATTTCCTCTTCTTCTTCTTTCTTTTCTGTATTTTTCCTTTTTTTTTCTAGATGATCCACTGATAGAAACTGTGAACCAAAATTAAGTTCTGACTCATTATACTAGTTGATTTCGAATATTATTTTTTTTTATTATTTATTTTATTTTAAATTTTGATTTTTAGAATAGCCATTTTATATATTCTTAAATAAGTAACCCACACTGTGTTGTTACCCTTCTCATTTCATAAACCTGATTTTATAATAGTGATTCACAAAATAAGAAATTGAAAAAAAAATCTCAGCACCTATCTAAGTCTCAAAAAATTTCATCAAATGGAACTAACATAAAAAAAATATTTAGTTTTACTTGGATACCGTTTAAAAGAAGTGAGGAGTTTAAAATTGGCTTTAAAACTTACCCAAGGTAAGAAAAGTAGAAATTGAGAGGAAAAAATAGTTTCCTAGAGTTCAGTTTTCAATACTGTGATGATAAAAATGAAACTTGCACAAAAATAAATCATCAAAAATGAAAATAAAGGAGAAAAAAGAAAAAATAAGTATAACAACAAAAAAAACTATAAAAAAACTATAAAAAGTGAATACTAAGTTCAGTATTATGGATTAATAACAGATTTGTTTCTGCTTCATTTGGAAGGAGAGAACTCCTAGAGTGGTGAAATTTGATTGAATTCTGGGGCACAATTGTGTAAAATTGGAAAGTATACAATTAAAATGTCTTTGGATGAATCTTGAAATGCTGCTCCTTGTAGCTTTCCCTTTCAATGAAATGTGTGATGTCATTTGTCACTTGCTGAATCTGTTGTATATGGACCACTGTCAGTGTATGCTAGTATCTAAGTATGTTTTAATAGTAAATTGTAATGGTCCAACTACTTTTTGATAAATTATTTAGTGATTAAGACTTGGAGGAATACTAGTAAAATAGTAATTCTCACTTATAACTCACAATATTTTGATTGGTGTGTGCTAGTGGTGGAAAATAGGTTTATAAAATATATTTATAGCTGATATGAAGATAATATCAATGTATAAATGCTTTTTAATTTTTTTTAGATGAAAATAATTATTTTATAATGTTTATTTGCGTTGTAGTAAGTAATTTATGTCCAATAACCTGTCAAATGCTCCCTTAATTATACCAAAATCTACTGGATTGCGCAGACCTTCAATCCAGATGATGTCACTTCTCTCCCTGGAAATCACAGAGCTGTGAGGGCTCATCACCTCGCCATAGCATCCACTTCAAGAATTTTCAACACATAGACCTCCAGTAAGGACCCTCAATCACAATCAATGATATCACAAACCTATACCATAAATAGAGAAAACAGATAAAAGTGGATACCATAAAGAAACAGGTAAAGTAACTCATCCAAAGAGTATAGAATAAAACCAAAGAATATAAAGGAACCAAATCAACTTTCTAAGCCCTCAATAACATCCCCAAGCATCCATATTAACCCAGTAAACATATCCCAAACCATAAATCCATGAAAATCCATCAAAAGAAGCAGATAAAGTTGTTCAAACTGGATATATGCACCTGGAAAAGGTGTATATGCTTGTGTAAGCGTGGTTAGTCCATTGAATACATGCATTTGACCTATATTAAGCAGAAAAATAAAGCTTATAGGCTATTTAGAGGTTAAATCCGGCTTATTGACCTATATATTCATAATATAACTACATATTTCTCTGAATATGAGGTTTATGCATACATATACCTTAGGTATGTCTATAATTACTTAATATAGATTTATATAAGTATATTATGACTCCATTAGCACCTTAAAAAGTATTTTAGGACTATGGATAAGATATTTAAACTTATATAAGTCATTTAATAGTGTAATAAATATATATATAAGGATAATAACCATATATATAAGTATTATAAAAATAATTTTTACTTATAAGCTTAATGTAATTAGTTTTGCCTTATTTTAAGCATAAAAAATAATCAGTCCTGGTCATAACAAAGCATACACTCCCTCACCCAAAAAAAACAATAAAAAAATGCTAAGACATTTTAATTGATAAGTAAGGGGTGGATAAAAGATAATTTAAAAATTTTTATATTACATATACTGTATTTTAAAGTATTATTTTGGTTTAAACTGCTTCAAGAATTTTTTAAGATCAGAGATTTCATTTTCACAAATCCTCTGGTCATATACACTTGATTTATTTATAAACCTTGATAGATAATCAACTCCCTTTTTTTTAGTAAGGTGTCTCTTTTTAAGTATCTTTTCAATTTCTGCTTTTTCAACTATTTCTTCAGGTTTATGTTTATGCCTTCCTGATCTTGTTGAAAATATAGAAGTATCATTTGAATGGTATGGTTTTATAATAGAAATAGAAAAGACTGGATGTTTTCTATCATATGGTGCATATAAGATAGCTTCAAAAGCATCATTACCAAAAATCTTTTTTACTATAAATGGTATAATGAATGGATATTTTAATTTAACATTACCATTTAAATTAAAATGTAGTATAGAAATAAGGACTTCATCACCCGCTTTCAACACTTGTTCTTTATGGGCTTTATCCCATCTTTTCTTCTCATACTCAAATGCCTTATATATACATTATGAGCATGCTTTCAGCATAATTGTTGCATTTGAAGAAAAGATTTTGTATCTGTATGGATATCCAATCTTGGTATTTTATTAAGAGCTTTAGCAAGGGTATTAAGTACATAACCCAACCATAACTCAAATGGCTTTTTGCCAGTGACAGAATGTACTGTACTATTGTATGAAAACTTTAAACCTGGGATAAGGGCTACCCAATCAAGAGTGAATTTGTCATTTTCTTTAAATTCAATACTAGAAGCACAACATCTTCTTTTCATATCTTCTAAGGCTTGTATCATTCTTTCTTCTAGACCATCAGTTTGTGGATGGTGTGCTGTAGAAATTTTAACTTGAAAACCTGAAACATCCATTAGTGATGTCCAGAACTCAGAAGTAAATTTTGAATTTATTCCTGGAAGTGTGATATATGTCATTCTTAAGTTATCAGCTAGTATATCCTTAATAATTTCAGCATTATCAAAGTTCATTAATGATACATTTGAATCCATACTTAATATTGGATTTTCAAAGATGGAAAAATTATCTTCAAACAAAAAGACCTCATTTTTATCACTAAATGATATATTTCTGTCATAATCACTTGAATCTTTACTTTATCCATTTTATTTTCTGATTCTTGATGATTTTCAACAATATTTATATTTTTCTCACATTTGTGATCTTCAAACCAATACTTATGACACTTATAACCAGTATTTGTCTCCTATTTTTTAGGAACTACAGGTGTAGTAAGTTTTTTCTGCTTTTCAAGAAACGGTTTTGAATTCTGATTTTTCAAAGGTTCATTATTTTGTTTATAAGTGGTGTACCTTGCTTCATACTTATGGTTTAGTAGTATTTCATTAAAAATATTAATAAATTCATAGTTTTAATTTACCATTATTGTTCTATCCACAACAATGTCTCTGACAGACATAGGTAATTTATATATTATTTTATTTTTGCATAAGTTAAATTCCATTTTTGGCTCAACTGATTTCGATATTTTACTTAAATTTATTAAAAATACCATGGTTTTGTCACCATTCAAGGTATTATGCCTTGTTTTCTCATATAATATTTGCTGAGATATTCTGAATTTAGAACCTCCTAATTTTTTTTCAATTAGTTGTTTCCATTCAGCCCAAGAGTAATCTTTACCCTCACTTAATACAACTTCAAACAATAATAAAGAAACATCCTTTAATAATGAAATATTTGGATGTTATTTCTTCATCTGGTAACTTATATGAGAATTTTAAATTGTAAATTCTTTGAATAAAGTGTTGCAAATCAGAGCTGGTCTCCCCATCATTAGTTGGGTACTGTTCAATATTTGGACAATTTTTTTGATTGGATTTGATCTCATTAATCCTGGGCAAATTCAATAACTTATTTACCTAAGTTAAATGGTCTTGTATTTGCTCTTGTACTTATTTTTGAATCACATTTTTTTTCTCAGATTTGACACTTCCACCAGATGTTTTCATTCTTGATGGCAATAGTAATGATTGAGATTCATTCTTTCAAATGAAAGGATTATTATTATACTGTGTATACTTATGATTATCCTGATTTGTTAGTATATTAGAAGTTTTAATCTCAACCTTAGTTACTCTTTGTAAAAAATCAGAGACATTTTGATTTTATTGTGCAAAAGATAAATTTTTTTGATTCATACTTTAATAAATGTGCTTCATACAATTTATCTAATTCACAGAATTTTTTTGAAAGCTCACTATATTTATTACTTAAAGAATCATATTTAAGATTTAGGGCCAAGTGTTCTTTCTCTAATTCTTTATTTCGTATTTCCAGTTGAGAAATGTTCAATTTTAAGGATAAAATTATATCAATTGTGAGCTTAACTGTCTGTTCCTCACAATTAATCATTCTATTCCACAATTCTGAAACAATTCTATGGAAAGTTGGATTAATGTTAAAATAATCCATGTCTCTCTTCTCAATTCTCTCACTATCTTGTGAACTTCTCATCTCACTAGTAAGTGGTGGAAACTGAGGGTTAACCGTATTATTATTATAAATAGTACTGTTTTTATTTACAAAAGAAAAATCAGGTTAATTAACATCAAACCCCAATTGTCTCAAGTCCTCCTCAATTTTATGGACAGATCTTTCATCAATTTAATTACCTCCATTATAATAATCAGTATTATGTGCAATATGAGAAGGAATTCTAATTACTAAGGGATAGTAGAAAGCCCTGATTTTTAGTGCTTTTACTTTGGCTTGTAAGGGTGAGTTGAAGTGGTCAGATGAGGGGTTGGATCCCTGTTGCCTTTGTGACTGGCCCACTGTTGGTGAATACAATCCTATTTCCATTTATCTACCAAGATCTTGTCCTGAGACTGACCTGATCCTTCTTGGGTAGGGGATGGCTGGTTTAGCTGTACTACCTTCAGCTCTTCCACAGTTTGGTTTAGTTTCTGGAATCTTATCCTGCAGTTGTTTTCCACTTTTTCCACCTCTTTTATGATAGAAGATTTTGACTCCTCCAGCTTCAGAAATTGTTTTTCCAAGTGGAACAGTTGATCCTCATGAGTAGGTGATGTCTTCCTTATAGTTATCTTTTTTAGGAGGGAGTCCATTTCCTCTATGCTTTTTTTTTCTGGCTGTGGGTAAAACTGTCTTTCCATAGTGATGTCATGGTACATTGTTTTTAGCTTTAGGCCAGGTATTAAAAGCATTTTTATCACATAAATTTTCCTTTGAAGCACTCATAATGTCTGAAATAACAATTTTTTATGACTAAAAAAGGGAAAACTTATATACTAATCAGTAGACAAAAAATATTAGTAATATAAATACTAATAACAGTGCTGGAGCTTACCCGGAATTTTTATTTATATTTATTTAAATAATATATAATAATAATTCAAAAAGATGTGTTAAAAATTAAATAATAAGCTTAAGTAGAAATTTATAAGGGTAAATAATTAGCTTACCAAGATTTAGCAAAATATCAATTCGATTGGGTGTTATATTGGTGACCAAATACCAAGTGGAATCGGCTTTATATTGGGTACAGTTACTACTTTAAATACCTAATTTTTATTTTAAAAAACAAGTAAAATTATCATAAGGGTTCTTTTTTGCAATCACTGAGCTATTATGAGCCATTAGTGTTCTTCATACCCAAATATTTGTTTTATATGGGCTATACTAGAGTTAAATCATGTCCTAAGGCTTATACTAAATAATAAGTAATAATTAAGGAAAGAACCCCAATTGTCAGTGTATGCTATTATCTAAGTATTATTTAATAGTAAATATTAATGGTCCTACTACTTTTTAATAAATGATTTAGTGATTGAACCTCAGGGGAAGACTAATAAAATAGATATGCTCAATATTAACTCACAATATCTGTATTTGTGCGGGCTAGTGGTGGAAAATAGGTTGATAAAATATAGTTATAGCTAATATAAGGATAAGATCAATTTATGAATGCTTTAAAACATATTTGTATGTTATAATAATTTCTTTATAATTTTTGTTTGAATTCTAGTAAGTAAGGGATTGATTGATGTCTAATAACCCATCAAATCCTCCTTTACTTATACCAAAATCCACTGGAGTGCACAAACCTTCAATCCAAATGATGTCACTGCTCTCCCCAGAAATTACAGCACTTTGAGGGCTCATCATCTCCCCATGGAATCCACTTCAGGAAGTTTCAACACCCAGACCTCCAGTAAGGACCCTCCATCACAATTAATGAAATCACAAACCCATACCATAAATAGAGAAAACAGATAAAAGTGGATACCATAAAAAGACAGGTAAAATAACTCATCCAAAGAGTATAGAATGACACCCAAAGCATATAAAGGAACCAAATCAGCTTTCCAAGACCCCATAAGCATCCCCAAGCATCCATATTAACCCAGTGATAATATCCCAAACCATAAATCAATGAAAATCCATCAAAAGAAGCAGATTAAGTTGTCCAAACTAGATATATGCACCTGGAAAAGGTGTATATGCTTGTATAGGCATGGTTAGTCCATTGAGTACGTCCATATGACCTATAATAAGCAGAAAAATAAAGATTTTACACTGTTTAGAGGCTTAAACCCACTTATAGACCTATATATACATAATATAACTACATATTTCACTTAATATGAGGTTTATGCATACATATAAGCTTATGTATGTCTATAATTACTTAATATCACTTAAGATAAGTATATTATGAATCCATTAAAACCTTAATTAATATTTTAGTGCTATGGATAAGCTATTTAAAGTTATATAAGTAATTTAATATTGTAATAAATATATATAAAAGCATAATAACCATATATATAAGTATTATACCCGTAAATTTTACTTATAATCTTAATTTAATTAAGGTTATATTATTTTGATAAAAAGAAATGCTCAATCCTGGGAATACCTAGGCTGAAAACCACAGTGACAAAAAAAACAAAATTTTGTTAGCTTCTAAATCAGATATTTTACACTATGCAGTATAGGGGGTGGACTTGCTAGCAAGTCCCCCACCTGAACTCAGATGGAACTCAGATGGAACTCAGACTGAAGTCATATTAAACCCATACTGAACTCTACTTGAACTCCCACCTAAAGCTGTTCTGATTAGTGGTGTTCATCCCTGATAGTATGGTTTCATTGTCAATAGCTCAATGTGTGTTCAATCTGTGGTGAGTTTGAGTCCAAGGTTGCGGACTTGCTAGCAAGTCCACCCCCCATATTGCGTGGTGATATGTGAAGGTTTTTAAGAAAATTTTTTTGGAGACTTATAAGTTTCTAAGATTTAGGAATACCAACTTTTTGCTAGAATTCTGGCCTTTTTTATTTTTATATTTGATTCAGGTTCTGTATTTTATGGGATGGATTCTAGCTCTGTCTGTTCAGGCTTCAGTTTAGGAATTGGTTCGCTTTCTGTTTCAGGTAGTGGAGAGACATTATATTTATTATTAGGTGTGTTTTATGTAACCATCTTATCTATTGGCTGAAAGCTAGGGGGAAGAGAGCTTTTTATCTGTAATTTTTCATGTGTTTTTTGATTAATTTAAATATAAGGAGTGTAAATTTGTCAAATATCACATTATTTGAATATTTAATATTTTTTGTGAGGATCAAAAAGCCTGTAAGATGATAATTTATCATCATATCCTACTAATGTGTTCAAGAATACATAAGGATCAAATCTTCCACCTTGAAATTTCTTTTGAATTTAATAGTAAGCTTCACATCCAAATTTCTGTAAGTGATTTATTTTAAGAGTTCCATCTAGAAGATGTCTTATAAATTTTTTAAATTGAGATGAAGTAGCAGATCATTTTTTTAAGTAGAAAGAAGCATTAAATACTTTACCCCAGAATTCTATGTGAAGTTTACTATAAAATAGGAGTGCTTTAGGTTATTCAGTGGTGTTACTACTTCCTCTCTCAGAAATAAAAATTTTCTGTCAAGTATATGGTTAAGTAATATAAATTTTAATTTCCTCATTGGTAATAAAATAATTGAACAAATTTTTTAAATATTCTGCATCCAAATCATTGACCAAATTTTCTTTTTGAAAGAAAAAAGATTTTTATCAAATTTTTAAATTTTTTAGAAGTGTTGAAAGTTTTAGATTTTTAATTTAGAATAAAGATAAATCAATATGAATTAAAAATATTGGTCACCTGAGAAAAATACTTTCTTCCTTGTAAAAAATAGATAGAAAATCTTACTACAAAGGTCTGGGTGAAAAAATTAAAAAGGTTGTGTTGCCTGTGGTAAGGTGCTAGGAAAAGGAGAATGGTGAATTTTGGAATTTATGCACTATTTCAAAGGGAAACAGGTGGTGAATCATTAAGTTTTAGAATAATATTCAGCAGATAGTAAGTATATAGATGACCATACCATTATTAAAAGTACAAACCATTCCTAAAATTGAGTTTTCACGGTTGGGAATGGGTATTTACAGAATTACATAGGGAAAATTACTTTCAAACAATCCAAAGAGGAGTGAATCACCATCTTTTTAAACCATGAAAAATTTGGAATAATTTCTCTGAATTTAATTTCCACTGCCTCTGAGAACCCTCACTTTTCTCAAAATATTCACATAAAGACCCAGTACAGTTCCTGGAAGCATATTTTTACCATTATATTATTCTTTCTTACTTTTACATGTTTGTCTCTTTAAAAAATACAAGCACTATCTTGCCAATTCCTGCACTCATGTTCCTCTATACTGACTCAATTATATATCATCTATCATTAAGTAAGTTTCTCTATTTTACCTCATTAGTTCTTTTTTTATGCTTTTAGATTTAACGCATTTTTTTCATTTTGCCTTGATAACCTAGCCCTTCTCAAGAGCCTGAACTTCAAAAACTGGCACTAAAATGATGGTCTTCATCATCAGTATGTTTAGCAGGAGATATGATTTGTCACAGATTACATACTTAGAGAACCTCCTTTTTCAAAACTTTTTGATCTAACGTTTCCCACTTTTTATGAAAGAGGATCAATTTAAAGTATGATTCAGCATGGATTCCTCAGAAAAAAAACAAAGAAACACTTGTGTAAGCTGGAACTCATCCTTTAATCCAACCTACATTTCTTTTATTAAACTCTCAAGGATAAAATTCCATCAATTCTGAGAAAAATGAAAGCTGTCATTGATGCTTCTTAGAAGCTTACTCACTTGTGCCCACACAGAAAAAATTCATTTTTTTATTTCTTTTTTGATTTCACTACTTTTTTTTGACAATATCATTCTATGATATTGTGGCTCTCTAATGGTTCTACTCACTCCATTTTGAAAGTACTGTGTTCTTTTTTAAAAATCATAGGTATGAAAAAACAGAGAATTTAAATAAAGTGACTGTGATTGTTAAAGTTTGAGCTTCATTTTTAGTCTCTCAAGGCCCTAGTTTATCATGATTTACATTTTCAATTAAGTCCAAGTGGTAGTTTGAGTGCAATAGAAAAATTATGGGGTGGTGAAAATATATTGCCTCCCACTTTACATGTAGGCAATCTTCAAAGTGAAATTGGGAATGCTTAGATATAAGAGCTATGGTGCCTTGGCCCATAGAATTAATTAACTTTCAATTACTAATTTTTATGGATGAGATGAAGGGTTTGTAAGAAAAAATTTTCTTCCTGGGAATAGAACATATGGTGTGAAGCACCACTGTCCAACTGAAATTCTTTTGGGCCTTAAATTTTCATAGCAGTTATTAAGAAATGATTTGGGGTATTAAAGCAGCTGGAAAATTTTTAAGTTATTGTGCCTAATAATTCTTACTTCAGGTTGAATTTTGGACTCAGGTATTTGAAATATTTTAGTATGTAAGTGTTGATGAAGTTTGAAGTACTGATCTTGTGAGAGTGCCTTGTTGTTTTAGGCTGAAAGATTTGTTTGTAAAAATTTCACTGATTCAGATTTTGATTTTCTTTCAGGAATATTTCAGTAGGAGTATTCTTTCCCCTTTTTAAATTCAAAAATGCCTGATCACATTCTTTATAGTTATGGCTTCTTTTTAAGCTGAAATATTATGAATAATGGCATGCTCTAGAGTTTTAACCTTTTTAGGTAGTTGATTAAGACAGAAGATTAAAAAAAGACCCTCTTCCAACTTGATTCCAAAAGTGGGTAAAACCTCTTCATAGTCTTTTATAGCATCAAGATATTTATTGATGCAGTCATTAAATGAGAGGTTAAGTAATGTGTGAAAAACTCTCATGCAGTTGGCACTGCTTTTAGAGAGATAATGATTTTGTAAGTTGGTCCACTACAGATGTGGGTTATTCTCTGTGTCATCATTGAAAAATAACTTTAGGTTAAAATTTTCAAGATATTGAGTTAAGATATGCAAGGCTTTATAAATGTAGGCATTTTCTTTGAGAGAATTAGAAACTTCTGATTTGGGCTTGTTATTAACAACAAATTTGTATAAATTTTAATGATTTAAAAGGCTTTTCATGCATAGGTATCATATTGAGTTGTTGTCTTTACTCAACATAGGGATATTTGGGCTAGAAACAAAGGTATTGGTGAATTGCATTGGTATTAAATAAAGCTGTATTTAGCAGTGGGTTCCTGGACACATAATCACTTAAGATCAAAGCACCTTAAATGATAAAACAAAGTATTGGGATCAGTATCCCAAAACTTTACTATTGAGAAACACAACCAACCTAGAAATAGTGTCAAGCCACTTGCAAGTGGAATGCATTCCATATTAAAAATTTACAATAAAAGTAAGGGGTTTAAGTTCTGGAAAATCTGCACATATTTAAGTTCAATTTCCAAAACACACTAGCCCCATCACTGGTGGATTTCAAAATGAAATAAGTCACTTATTTCACTCAAATCCACACTTTCTCCACCTAAAGTGCTTATTTTACAATAATATTACATCTCACTGATTTTTCAGCATCATCCCATTCATACACACCACTCTGCAGAATAACACTTTATAACTCATAACATTGTACATAATTTACATTTTATACCATAAAAGAGCCATGCCTTCCTTTCTCTAAAATCATGATAAGATACATCAAGCAATAAATTTCACAGCTCTTGATGTCCTCTTTAACTCTGATTACATTTCTGATTCTGATCTTGAAGAAGATTTTCTTTTTTTATCAAAAGTGGCCAGGAAACATTAACTTATTTGAAGAGAGACTCAAGTACTTCATACCCCCAAGTACACCATCAAAACACTTCTTAACCTATCTGTACCCAGTTTTAGAAAGTTTTTCATGACTTCTCAGGAATTTTTACTATGAATGGTTATTTTTATGTGCATATTGACTTTGATTTTTAACTTTCTGTTATGGTCTCTTTTTTTTAAGTCTCTTTGTTTTCATTTATCAACTTAACATGAAATTGCATATTTTTGCAATTGCATAATTCTTCAGTCATTCTTATCTTCTTTCATCACTCATATCCTTTCCTTGTTTCTTCTTTCATCCCTCAAATAATTTGAAGTTAATTTTTTTCTCAACTCATCTCTCCATGTAAGTCATTTTTTCATATTTACTTATATATTTGCTAATTAAAATTTTTTTGGTTCTTTATTCTTTTCTTTTTTGTATCTAAATTTTGTTTAGTAAGTTTTTATTTATTGATTTTAAAGGTAAAATTAACCTTTTTTCTTCTCTCCCATTTTTTTTTCTTTTTACTAGATCAATCATCCTTTTCAGGCTGATTTCAAGTAAAGAGATGTGAAACAGATTGTATATTCAGTCTTTTAGAAGATTTTAATAATCCTCTATGAATAATGAAGTATAAATTCAATAAGAATTAAAATAAACTCAATATAAGGGTTTAAGTAATTTAACCTCACTAATTATAGGTGGTTTACTATTTATTGTTGGAAGAAAAATACAAAATATAATTGAAAAACTATTCAAAAACTTTAAAATTAATAATCAAATGTATTGTAATTTTAATGGTTATATGGTTCAATTGTAATGATAAAAAATGTAGAAAAAAAGACCAAAAACCCCCTCATTTCATACCCAATAGTTCTCTAATGTCTTCCCCCAATTTACCAATCCTATACATGGCCAATCATGCCTCAATATAGCTAATAAATCTGCCCTTAAACATAATGAATGACCAATAACATAATTAGAATGATATCACCTGCCAAAATCATGGAGTAATAGGGATAATCAATCAAAATAAAAGAATAAGCAAAAAAGGGAGTATGTACATGTAATATCTTAAAATTAAATACTATAAGAAGAAAGAATAACACTAACTATAACACATAATTAAGGGGTATTAACAGTAGAAATGATGGGTTTAATTATTTGAAATTACTACATGAAATCCCCATCCATAAATGACCAAAATTGACTGAGAAACCTCTGAGAATTGCAAAAAAAGGTGTGAGATGATGTTTAACTGAATTAAGTCTCTTGGAAGGCACTTTCACAAGTAAATTCCTGACTAAATAGGCAAATTCAAGTGTGGTAGTGAATTAAAGGCACAAATATTGATGGTTTTAATGAAATAGTGCATGAACCATACAATATTTGGGGGGGACTTTACAGAAAGTCTTCAACTTGAAGTCAGGTGGAACTCAGACTGAGACCATACTGAGCTTATACTGAGCTTTACTTTGAACTCATTCTGCACTCTTTTACAAAGATGGATGAATTTTTACTGAAAGGATAGTGAGGTTTTAATGCACAATTAATAGAAAAAAAATAAGGAGAGGTTAAGAATCAGGTTAATTTGCAGTATTTTTAAGTGAAACATAATTAAATTTTAATTTCACATTGAAATTGATAAATAAAAGGATTAAAGATTGTATTTTTCATTACAAAGATAACACTTTTAATCTGCTTAATTATTTCATTAATTATTTTGGAAAAAATATAAAACACAATCAGTGACTGATTTTTTTGAAAACTCCTGTCAACTCAGAATTTGAAACTTTCTTTTTATGTTTGGACAGTATAAACTGATTTTATCTTTGATTTAAATTTATAATTTTTTATTATGCATTATAATTATTTTCATTTAAATTAAGTAATCTAAAAAACCCATTGAACCATCAAAATTCATAAGTTTTATATCCTAGAATGCAGTGAAAAATAGACACATCTAAAGAGTTCAAATATAGTAATGTGTATTCTCCTGATTTCTGACTCAATATAGCAGTCTCACACTTTCTTTATACTAAGAACTATTATTTTAATTATTTTTAGGATATATTTCTTGAGGGAAGTCAAATTCTAATGATGGTGGAGTTTAATCCAGTTTTTGAGATTTTTAAATTCAAAATGATGATTAAAAGTTAAATAAAATTAATTTTTTCCTTTCAAAGTTCTATATATTCCTCAAATACTAAGAACTTCATATGATAAACTTATTAAAAGAAATACATAGCTGAAATTATGGAATTTTTTGTGATAGATTTTATCACCTTTTCATAAGAATATTATGAGTTGGTAGAGTTATTTCATGAATTGAAAAATTTATCACTGCTCAGTAAATTTTTAAATGAAAAAAACATATAAAATAAAATAAAATCTTAAAGATAAATTAAATATAAAAATATAAAATTCTTCAAAATGTAATTCTAAATCTAAAGTGTACTTGAATATTATTTTTTGGGATTATACAAATTTTCACCAGCCAATATAAATCACACATTTAAAAAAAATTCTGGTTTGAAAAGAGGGTTTAAAAATTTAATTTTAGACTTTATTTTTTTCAATAACTCTCTGAATTAGGTTGAAGTGGTGTTTTTTATCATTCTATCAGTTTCTCATTGAAGATCTACTATACAAAGTTTATTTTTTACAAGATATACAATAGGTATTTTTAAATATCCCTATGAGAAAAGAATAGCATTAAAAACATTAAATTTTGGTTGATATAAAACTTACTGCATATTCAAAATTAATAGACATAATACTTCAATTTCATGGTGTTCGAATATAATTAAATAAAATGGCTCAGGTATACACTTATAATTTCTAGAAAAATGAATTATCAGAATTAATACATAACTCAAAATTAAAAACTTATTCTCAAGTAAAATTATATATCTTAAGGATTTATCAATCATTTATTAAAGATATGATACTTACACTGATAGGTTAACATTATATTATGGTGCTATCCAATGTAAAAGTATATGATATAAAATCAATATGAAGTTTTATTTGTAAAAAGACAATATTAATATTTATAGTAATTTGCATTATGGAAAATATATAACAGTATTAATTCATGTTGGTGAAAATTAATTTAAAAAGTAAATCTCTCATATCTTCAGTAACTATTTTAACAAAAAATTAGGTGTATAATTTTCTTGTATAATAATATCAATTTATGTAACAATATTTATTCCCTTTTATGAAAAATTACCCAGGTTATATTTTGGGATTCACTTGAGCTTATATATATAAATCTAAAAAAAGAAGATAATAAGAAGCACCTCAAAAATTTTTATTTAACAAAAAATCCATCTTTAAATATTTTTAAACTTAAACAGAAGATCTGCTATCTTTTATAAATCTTAAAATTTGTGAGGCTTGATCTTATTAATTTTCTTAACCTATCATACAGAAAAAAAATTCATATCATAATAAAAGAAAATAGAATTACAATCAATTTTTAAATAATATTTTTTCAAAATTATAAATCACCTCTATTTATTTTTGGAACTGAAACACTACGCAATATAGGGGGTGGACTTGCTAGCAAGTCCTCAACCTGAACTCAGATGGAACTCAGATGGAACTCAGACTGAACTCATACTGAACCCATACTGAACTCTACTTGAACACCCACCTAAAACTGTTCTGCTGAGTGGTGTTCATCCCTGATTGTATGGTTCCTTTATCAATAGCTCAATGTGTGTTCAATCTATGGTGAGTTTGGGTCCAAGGTTGCGGACTTGCTAGCAAGTCCGCCCCCCATATTGTGTGGTGAAAATTATTCAATTTGAAACTTTTTGATATAAAAATACACTTAATTTTTTAATTAAAAATGTAATATAAATTTTTTTAAAATTCAATTTTTTCTTATAGTTTAACATTGCTTTAAACACAGTTGTACAACAGATTTAATTTGTAGCTAAATCTAATTTCAATAAAAAAATAAGTTATATATTGATGTAAAAACTTGGATAGACATTAGAGTTAAAATAGTGTAGTAAAATAAAAGGACTCAATTGGTTTATTTCTTTACTGAATTGATAATGGTACATATTTTAAGAGTTCTTACTTATTCAATTTCTTAAATTCATAGTTATTACAGGTACTTATTTATGTATGTATAGTAATCATAAAAAAATATCAAGCAAAAAGTTAAAACATTTAAACGCAATTTTCTGTAAATCATTATTTGGATACAATAATTTAATTCAAAGATCATTGTAGTTCTATCAAACAAATTAATCATTAGGGGGTATCAATGTTCAGGAATCCGCAATTAGGGATCAGGAATTTTTTTTCCTGGGATCAGACATTATTAATTGCGGAAGATTCTTATCCACTAGCCCCAGGGCTAGTGGATAAGAAATCCACGATAATGCATTATCCCGCCTCTTATACCCCAATTTCCATTCCTACTTCCTGATCCCAAACTCTTCTCATACATGATGGATTTTTAAGAAAGTCACATGACTTATAATTGCTGATGCCATCCTTAAGTATTTCCTCACTCTATGCTACTTAATTTTGGAGGCAAACACTTAAGTTTTTTTTCTATCTACACACCCCAACTACACATTTGGCGGTGAATTCCCACTTCCCTCATCACATAACCCTTCCACCGGCAACAATGAAAAACCTCTCTACTAGGAAGCTACTTCACTCAACAATGAATGCTATTACTTTTCTTTTAGTTCTTTACTATAAATCTGACTCTGATTTGGAAGATTCTTTAGCTTATATGTGTTTTCTTTCCAAAAAGCGTTACATCATCACCAGGGGGCCAAATCTTTATCATGATCCCCGATATGATCTGGCCTGCATTCTCAACATTCCTCATTTAAACTTCACACAACTTTTTAGAACTTCTCCCGATTCTTTCTTCAAACTTTATCAACTCATCTCCGATCATCCTATCTTCCATAACAATTCTCATAACAAACAGCGTAATCCTGCCATCCAACTTGCTGTTGCTCTATGTCACTTTGGCTCAAATGGAAATGGTGCTGCCGTAAGACGTTTGGATAATCTCTTTAACATAGGATATAGTACCGTGATATTATACACCAAGCGCTGTATGATTGCTATCCTTTCCCTCAAGTCTCAAACTCTTGCTTGGCCAACTCCAGAACAGCGACTTGAATCCTCTCAATTAATGCAAGCTGAAGGTTTCCCTGGCTGTATAGGTTTTGTTGATGGCACAACCATCCCTTTGAGTCAAAAGCCTGCTCATGATGGCAACCATTATTTTGATCGCAAAAAAAGGTTTCTTCAAAATCTTCTCCAAGTTCTCATCTTTCACAATCTAACTTTTTATCTTCTTTCTAGATACTTTATTGCCGTTCAACTTGTATGCGATGTCAATAAAAAATTTATTGCTTTTCACAGTGGCTGCCCTGGATCATTTCATGACTCTTCCGTCTTCCAAAGAATGAGGATTTCTCAATCCCCTGAATCATACTTTGACGAATCTCAGTACCTCCTTGCAGACTCAGCATATGCAAGTGGAAAGTACATTATACCTGCTTTCCGTGGTGCAACTTCAGAAAATGACCCCAAAACTGCCTTTAATTATCACCTTGCACAATGAAGAGTACAAATTGAACATGCTATAGGTATTTTAAAGGGACGATTTTCTAGTCTTCGGGAGCTCAGAATCCAATTTCAAAAAAAATTGGAGATCAAAACTGCAAATCATTGGATCTTGACTTGTGTAATACTCCACAATATTCTAGCTGATTTAAAGGATGAGTGGAATGATCTTTATGAAGAAGAGGATCCTGAACCACCACTGGCACTCCCCTCCCTTGATTCACAAATCATTCAATCAACCGGCATACGCCCCATTATAATGCTAATTACTCTCCAACATTTCTCTTCACCCTTTTAATTTTTAATTTTTATGTTTTCATACTTTCCAAATGTCCTCTTTGTGTACTTTAATCACTTGGTTTTGTATTTTGGTTTGTTGCATATTCATTTTTTTTTTGAATTTATGGTGAATATCTTTTTTTTGGATGGCTCATTGGTTTTCTTTCACTTCCTCAACATGAAATCGCATATTTTCTTATATCGCATATTTTTTCAGTGATTTTTTTTTTCATTCATCACTCATATCCTTTTCATCCTCTCCTCAAACATCCCTCAAATATTTTGGTTGCATTTATTTTCTCAACTCAACTCACCAGGTAGGTCATTTTTTTTCTTTTTTCATGGTTTTTTATTTGCTAATCATGATTTTTTTTTTTTTGCTTTTTTTTGCTTTTTTTTTGGTTTTTTTTTGGTTTTTTTGTTTTTTTTGTAAGTGCTTCTTTTATTTTTTTTCTAGGGTAAACTAATTTTTGTTTTGCTTTTTTCTCTTTTTTCTCTTTTTTTTTTGTTTTTTTTTCTCTCCTTCACCTCTCTTTATCATCCTCAAGGCCCCCCTTCTTCCCTCTCTTTACCTGTCTCTGACCCCCTTTTTACCCCCTTTTTAGCTGCCTCAAATCCCCCCTTTCCCCCCTCTTTAGGTCCCTCATCACCCCCCTTCCCCTCTTTTTAGGTGCTTCAATACACCCCCCTTCCCCTCTCTTTATGTCCCTCAAACCCCCCCCCCTTCACCTCTCTTTTGCCGCCTCAAACCCCGCCCTTCACCTCTATTTACCCACATCAAACCCCCCCTTTCCCTCTCTTTAGGCGCCTCAAACACCCCCCCTTCCCCCCCTTCTACTCACTTTACCCCCCTACCCAATCGTTACATCCTCCTCTACCCCCCCCCCCCCCCCTGTTTATTAATGAACGATCGTTACAGATCGTTCGTTAACAAGGAGGTGGGGGGGGGGGGTAGAGAAAGTGGTAAAGGTTTGGGAGGGGGTAAGGTGATTGGAAGGGGGGGTTTGAGGTGCCTAAAGAGAGGGGAATGGGGGGGTTTGAGGCGCCTAAGGAGAGGGGAATGGGGGGGGGTTTGAGGCGCCTAAGGTGAGGGGAATGGGGGGGGGGTTGAGGCGCCTAAGGTGAGGGGAATGGGGGGGGTTTGAGGCAGCTAAAGAGGGGGGAATGGGGGGGGTTTGAGGCAGCTAAAGAGGGGGGAAGGAGGGTGATGAGGGACCTAAAGAGGGGGGAAAGGGGGGTATTTCAGGGGGATTTTGAGGCAGGCAAGGAGAGCATTTGAGGGGGAAAAGGGGACATTTATGGGAGATAAAGATGGGTTACCAACTTTCAAATAAAGATACTAACAAATTTTTGTTTGTAATTTTGATTATTTTTTTTATTTTTTTTGCAGTAATATAGAAAAAAAAAAATTCTTTCTGATAAGGACTGTCCCTCTTATTTACAAAACAAAAAAGGTTTATAATTTTATTTTTATTTTTTCTATAATTAATTTTTGTGATTTTGATTTTTTTTAAATAATTTTTTTATTTTTTATTTTGATTTTACTGATTTTTTTTTTTTTTCATGATCTTGTGAGAAGGTTTTTAATAACCAATCTTCAGGTTCACTTTTAATTTTTTTTTTAAATTTTTTTTTTTTGTGATTTAATTTTTACTGAAATTTTCTTTTTGAATGAATTTAATTATTAATTTTTTTTAATAGGATTTTGCTTTGATTGTGTTTTTTAAAATAAAACCTCAGGTTTTTTTTTATAAATTTTTTTTTTGGAAAAATTTTTACTGATTTTTTGTTTTTTTTTTCAATTTTATTTTTAAAATAAAAAAACAGCTTTTTTTATTATTAGGTAGGAATTTTTTTTAAAAAAAATTTGAGTTAAAATTTTATTGACAATTAATTTTTTTTTCAGATCAAAAAAATGTCTTCTTTTTCTGATTCACCCCTTACTTCTCTCTTATCTTCATCTTTATCTTCTTTATCATCTTCATCTTTATCATCTCTATCATCTTCTTTGAAATCAACTCTATCATCTTCTTTGAAATCAACTTCCATACAATCATCTTCTAAATCATCAAAAAAAATTAAAGATAATCAGTCTCATCAGAAGAAAAGATATTTTAAAAAAAAGAATCTCTGCGAAAGTTATTTTTGTCATATCCCAAACATTTTTTTTTATAAAACTAAAGTAGATAAAAAAATTCAATATCCGAAAAAATTACCAGAAGATATCAAATATCTAACAGAATTTGGAGATGATCGAGTTGTTGCAGTTATCAGCAATGCTTTTAAGCCTCAATTCATTTTGGAAGTTCATTCATTCGATGGTGTAAAAGATGAAGCTTTTAATCAACTATCCGACCTTATCATAACTCTTTATCAAATGGCTTTGGTTTGGTTACCTATAAGGAATAAGAATTTGTTGGGTGGTATCATGATTGGTTTTGGTTGGAGACCTGGTTTTGTCAAAGGATATTCTCTTGGTATGTCTAATAATTTTTGTTCCATTCTTAATATCATTTCACTTATTTCAATTATATAGGTATATATTCATTGCTCAATAATATCACTAAAGCACAAAAAGATGAATATTTTTGCTTATGGGACACTCTACCTTCCTTTAATTCTTTTCTTGCTCTTCGACTCAAAAAGCTCTGTAATAAGGCATTTGAAAAAAATCATGAACTTGCAACCAAAGTTGGAATACCAAATTGGTGTGACTCCAAATTGGAAGATATCAGCCACAAATATCTTTTATTTTCTAATGTTATTATCACTCATTCTGGATTCCACAATAGGATTCATATCGATAGGAATGATGCCAATTTTCTTACTTTTGGAATATTCTCATATATCAATCCAATAACTGGCCACCCAATACCATCTCCAGCTAAAATCAAAGGACATGGTTTATATTTTCCAGACCACCGGTGCATCATTGATTTTGGTTTGGGAAATGGTATCATTGAAACTATTTGGAATTCTTCTAAGGATAATCATAAAACGACCAAAGCTCCTCCTGGTTTGGAATCCTGTCAAGATTTCACTCATTTCGGTTGCTCATTTCAAATCAGTAATAAGTTGATACAAAGAATCAATAAGGTAAAGAAAGAAGGTAAAGTTATTTGATTTAAAAAAACTTTATCTAGATCCAAAAAGTATGGGGATTAGAGTTGTCATCGAAAATTTTATATTTTTTCATAAATTTTTAATAAATATTTTTTATATATCAATTTTCTCAAGTAATGTGATGAGCCATCGACCTTGTATTGTATAACAGGTAATCATGATAACATTTATTTGTTTCATGGGGTTCCTCTTGCCTATACCTGTGGAAAGTCCCAAACTTTTGTTTCTCGACTTGGTCTGCATTTTGGCTTGAGGGATTGTCATTACTTTAAACTAGGGAAATTGATATATATTAGATATTTATTTAATAATTTATGTAATTATATTAAATTTAGATGACTTTCACCCCTTACTTCAATAAAATGCAGGGGGGGGTATTGCCAAATTTTCAAATCTGACATGTGAAATTGATGACTTAGAAAAATTTTGGTGATACCCACCCCTTGCTTCAATAAAATGCAGGGGAGAGTATTGCCAATTTTTTTAAACAGATATAGAATTTTTTTGACTTGTAAATATTTTTGTGATACCCGTCCCTTACTTCAATAAAATCCATGGGGGGTTGTGCCAAAATTTCTTATAAGACTTGTGAAATTCTTGACATGTAGGAATTTTTGGGATACCGGTAAAATTCAGGGGGTAGTAAAGCCAAATTTTCATATAAAACTTTCAAGATTCATGACATGAAAGAATTTTTGTGATACCCACCCCTTACTTCAAAAAAATCCAGGGGTGAGGGATTGTCAAATTTTCAAAGGAGACTTGAAAATTTTATTTAAAAAAAGAATATTTAACATTAAAATACGATATTTCAAGAAATACAGAAAATAATTGTAAAATTTATGTACAAATAAATATGAACACATGAAGTGTGAAAGAAATAAAAGAAACTAGTCAACAAAAAATTTCATTAAACGTTCTATTTCTTCAACAGATTTGTTTGCTTTAATGCATTTGATCAAGAAATCTTTCTTTTTAGAACTTTCTTGGAGATCATGCTTATACTTCATCTGTTCCATTAAGTTTTGATGCTTGAGTGTTTTTTCCTTATTTTTGGATTTTTCAATACTAAGAGTTAACTCAAACTTCTTCTCCTCCAAATCTTGGGCCCTACCATCCTTCTGTAAAGAGAGCTCAAACTTCTTCTCCTCCAAATCTTGGATCCGATCATCCTTCCGTAAGGAGAGCTCATACTTCCTCTCTTCCAAATCTTGTACTCTGTCATCCCTCCTTAAAGAGAGCTTGTATTTCTTCTTTTCAAAGCTCAGAGTCTCTTTAGCAATTTCCACTTGTTCTAGAGTGAGAATAAAAATTAACATAAAGTAGAAAAAAAGCAGAGTAAAGTAATAAGAGGTATGATATCACTTACCAGCATCACGTTTCTCTAAAAACTGTTCCATCGAAGAAAAAGGTGTTTGTGATGAAGTATCACTTTTTTGTCTTCTTTGGAAGAGGAAATTTAGACTAGTTGAAGCCCTTCTCTTTTTGTTCAATGTAGCATTTTCCTCCTCATCATTGTCACTAGCTTCAGACTCAGTTGATTGAGGATCCTGGGTTTGTTCATCAGCCTTTTAAGAAATAAGAAAAAGATAAGTAAATAAAAAATAGAATTGATAAGATAAAAGAAAAAAGAAACAGACATGAGTTAGATTTGGTTGGGTTAAATCACCTATAGGATCTACAGAAAAGCTATTTAGATATGTCTCATTCAAATGAGGGGAGGCTTGAGTGGAGGAAGAGGATGGGAAAAGATTTGCTTTGACATCATGTTCGGAGATAGGATCTTCTCCATCCAACATGTTTACAGGATTAACATCAGCTCGCTCTCCAAAAATTGCATCCATCTCTTTAAAGTAAGGACATAAAGAATCAAGTTTATCGTCTATGGATTTTATGCCCTTAGTTATATCATTGTCGGTAATCCCAAAACCAGTGGAAGATGAAAGAGCCTTTGCCTTCTTGTATTTTTCTCGGTAATGCTTGAAGCGTTCCGACATCTGTTTAGGCAAAAGATCAATCCTTCCCTTGGTCTTATTGCGTAATTCATTTGCCATTAGAAGATAGCCATTAACTTTTGATGCGGGGGGCCGTCCTACTTTAGTGGCATACTCAGTACCAAAACAAGAATCATAGTTAGATTTGGTTTTCAGCCAGTTGATAAGAATGAGATGTTCATCTTTTTTTAATTGAACAGTCTTTGATTTCTTGGCTGAGCGGGGGAAAGAGGAAGTAGTGGGAATTGAAGAACAACTGGGTGATGGCTGCCTTTGAGAATATCTAGGATGATGAGGCATATTATTATAAATGAAGATGAAAAGGAGCAGAATCAAGCAGATGAGATAGAGAGATGAAAAGGAGCAGAATCAAATAGATGAAATGGGGAGAAATTCTGAGCGGATAGAATGAACAGGATGGGATGAGAATGGAAGTGCGCAGCAAAGTAGAAGGCTGGGATATCCAGAAAGTTGTCCAAGATGTGGTTATGAAATATTGAGGATAAAAATGTCAGATAAGAGGTGAACATTGACACGTAAAGTGTCTAATAACCCAATTATTAGCAAAAATAATTGCGGAAGATAATTGGGGTATGCAGATTATTTTCCGCAATTAATTTAATTGCGGATCGGTCAACATTGATACCCCCTATTAAGTTTAAACACAAATACATTCATCTCATGAGATTAAAAAGAGCATTAATTAAAGATTTTAACTTAGACTATGTTCATTTTTTCAAATTTTTTAAAAAAACTTTCCTAATTTTTTTTTATCTAATTTGTAGTTATCAGAAGCATTTTTTAAAATAATTTCTAAGAAAGTGAAACATTATTTTATGGCTAATATCTGTACATTAATAAATATTCTGTCATAAATTGAAGTCTTTAATGCCATCTGCCAGTAAATCTGTATTGTGTGTGGATGGAGGTGTACATATAGCAAGACACTAGAGGTATCAATTATTTCATAAAATAGAAAAAAGAGCTAAAAACTGACAGGTTGGACTCTGTTGTTTGGCCAAAGAATAGAGTCCACCTCCAGTTTTTTTCTGCCTCCTTTAACACACTTTTTACCTTTCCTCACCATTTTCTGCTTTTTCATCCCTCCCCTTTTAAAAACTATTCTTATAATCTTTCTGCACTCTCCACCCCTCCCCAACTATTTTATAATGCTCCTCACCCCTCCCCTTTACTTCCCATTCATGTTTCACCCTACCTAACCACTTTTTCTTTCCTCCTCATCCTTGCTAACCACTTTCGAATTCCTCACTACCCCAAAACATCCCTGTTTCTTGTTTCTCACACTTTTATTAACTTCTCAACCCCATAATACCCCTTTTGTAACCTGTCCTATTCCTTTTGCCTGAATATTCACTTTTTTTAAACCACACCTAAATCATTTCTTCCCCACCACACTCAAGGCTTTTTTATTTTGACCCCACCCCTTTTGCTTTCTAAATAACTCTCTTCACTCCCTATGGAGTAGAACAGATGGAAAGGAGAGATAAAAAAGTGAGTTTTAGTGAGATGGGATAGAGAGTGAAGTAGAGGGTATCAAAATGGGTAAAATGGGGGTGAAAAACATGAGGTGGGGTGAGTTACAATGGAGAGGGGTGGAGAAAGGGGGCACAAGGGTAGGAGAGGGAAGAGGAATGGGGGGAGTAAGTATTGATTTAAAAGAGGGAGGGGGTTCTAGAGGGTAGCAGAATGGGATGCACAAGAGCAGAAATGAAAGCAATGAGAAGAATAATCTTAAAAAAATAAAATAATATAAATATATACTAAATTATAAGGAATGGAAAGTGAACTGGTGTGAAAACAGAAAAAAAACCTATAGGTATTGCACACTTTTTAATAGCCATATTTTTCATTCCCATAAATGTTTGAAACTTAATTTTTGATATAATGAAAATAATGGTAAGTTATTTTTATTAAAAAATAGTACTCATATATTTTTATTAATTTTGAAGTATGTATAATAATAAATTTTATAACTTATAATTTTAACTGAATCTGTTTTAAATTCATATTAAAGAGTTCTGCATCTCACCCAAATATTTTCAAGCTTGAAAAATTTTTAAGAATATCTTTTCATACAATAAGAACAAATATGTATATTTGAAAACTTTTACTGATAAAAATTAGATTAACATCATCAATTGAATATTTTTTTTCTTGCATAATTTTTTATAATATTGGATAATTTCTATATATAATTATAGCTAAAAAATATTATAAAAGTATTCAAAAATTTTTTTAGTTCAATCCATATGAAAATCTTATTATCTCATAAGAATGATTTTTTTTATATTTTGCATGTGCCAGCCTGGTTGGGTAGTGGGGTTCAATTTTTTTTAATATTCCTTTAATAATTCCTGTAGTTCAAGCCTCAAGAATATTATTACCAATGATTTCCTGTGCTTCAATAAATTTTTTAAAATAGCTTCAAAGTGTTTTAAAAGTAAATTCACTAATTCAACATTATTTTTTCATCACTACCTCAATGTTTACTCAATTTTATATGAATTTGGGTTCAAGGTTGCAGACTTGCTAGCAAGTCTGCTCCCAATATTGCATGGAGATATAATGAGTTCAATGCACTAATAATGAAATCAGAACACTAAAAAAATGCCTGTTACTTATTTTAGTGTTTTTCCCCATAGTGGGCATACAATGTGGGGTAATTATAGTGTGAAAATTTAAACTTTGCTAAAAATGAAGCTATTCACATGGGACAAATGCAGGCAGTATGTTGCCAGTACACAGAAGCCATTTCTGGCATAAAAACACCAAATTTGAAAAGTGTTATTATTATGCATTTTAATATCCAAATCAAAAGTTCTATTTAAGACAAATTGATTTGTCAAGGCACATTTTTAATATTATTAAATTTATAGTTCATATATTCAACCTTTAAGTGATTTAAAGCGCATTTCTTGTTTTCTCTGTAAAATAATGAAAACAACAGCTTTAAGTCCACCTAAAAATTATGTATCCTTATCTTTAAGGTTCTTAAAATTACCATGAAATATTCAAACTTAATATTAAGTACATTAAACTTATAAAAAGTGGATATATGCATGTATATAATGTATTATAATGGCATATATTCCATTTAATCATTAATTTCACTTATGTACACAACTTGTGTACCTTTACTTATTGTTCCCATGTGTACTAAATGTGTTTAAAATAATTCATAAGCAATTTTTACTCAGTCCTGGGAATATTCAGTCTGAAAATCCTACTATTCATCCCTCCTTTTCTTGGTCATTATTCTCCATTTACCCTATTTCACTTTTTTTATTCCATGTCATTGAAACACATACATTGCACATTCTTTAAGCACTTAACTTGCTCCATATTCAATTTCCCCCAAATTCCAACTTCTCTCTTTCTCACTCTATTTTTCCTACCTTTCAATCAAGGTAAGTTTCATCTCATTTTTTATTTCTATATGATATCTCTTTCTTTCTATGAAAAACTTCATACTTAAATATATGTAGGACTCATATCTGGATAAAAGTGGACTTATTCAACTCCTCATGCTGTCATTTTCATTATCAATTTTCAAGTTTTTGTAAAAGTTTGAAAATAAGACTCAGAATTAGGGTTGTGTTTCTTAAAATATAATGTCCTTTTTTCTGAAGATTTTCCTAAAGGCTATCTTTCATTTCCCACAAACAGATTTGATTTTGGTTCAGTGGTTTCTGAGATATTGAACTTTGAAACTGAGCCTTTTCTTCCCAATTTGACTTTTTTTTTACATTTTTTATATAACAAATTAAAGATAGCTTTACTTAAATCACATATCCTTTAACTTAATATTCTCCTGAAGCCTATCTTTTATATCCCACAAACTGGTTCAAAGTAGCTTCAGTGGTTGCTGAGATTTTGACCTTTAAAGTTGAGCCTTTTTTTCTGAATTTAACTTAATTTATTTCATGTTTTTATCTTGCATAATTAGAGAATAGGGCTTCTTAAACTCTTATCTGATTCTTTTCTAAACATTTATCTCCCTCTTGTTGGAATTTTCATCATCACTTCTCAAGTTTTTGTGAAATTTTGAAAATCAGAGTCAGTATTAGTGTCAGCCAGGCTGCTAGACTTACCTAGTGAAGTAATTAATTATTTACTGGGATGAAGCCACACCTTTTTATTTCTTATATTCTTATTAATTATAATATATTTACTTTAAGATTACTTGTAATAAATTAACTAGTTACAAAAAGGAAATTTAGTAAATATTTTAAAATAAATATTAAATGTCCCTTATATTTTTATTTCTTAACACTCTGCTTAATGACAGTTTAAATGGAATAAAAATTAATATTAAAATAAATATAAATATATACAAAAAATTCAAATTACTTATTTAAAAGTGACACTTACAATAATTTTTAAATATATCAATTTATTTTGACATACAGAAAAAACATATTTTACATACATTCTTTATAGAACAATTTTAATATTTGAAATATTTTTTCTGGAATTTTCTTTTTCTTCCCTCATACTCCTGTATATAGGACTTTAACTCCGTGCTTTCTCTCTCTTTTGCCTATATAAGGCCTCCCCTTTTGGTTGTTTTAGGAGCATCCTTTACTTATATCTTTATTTATTACATTTACAAACCAATAAAATATTTATTACTACTATGTATTGTTTTTAGTAATTACATTACATATTTTCTAATTCATTAGTTATAATAATAACTATAAATTTTTACCTTTTAATTTGAGTACTTTAAACAAAGATATTTCTCTACGTACCTTGACCTTGAAATCTTGAAAGTCCACCTACCATCACCATTGAACCTCCATTAGAACCTTCTAGACCAAGAGACCATCATGACAATTAGGGTTAGGTGTATTTGAATCTACTTTCTTTTTAGCTGAAGATACTTCTTAAGCCTATCTTTCATTTCTTGAAAACCAATTTGAATTTGGTTCACACTACACAATATAGGGGATGGACTTGCTAGTAAGTTCCCAACCTGAACTCAGACTGAACTCTACTTGAAAACCCACCTAAAACTGTTCCTCTTAGTGGTGTTCATTCCTTATTGTATGGCTCCTTTTTCAATAGATAAATGTGTGTTCAATCTGTGTTGAATTTGAGTCCAAGGTTTCAGACTTGCTAGCAACTCCACCCCCCATATTGTGCAATGTCAGTGGTTGCTGAGATATCGACCTTTAAAGTTGAGCCTTTTTTTCCCAATTTCACTTTTATTTATTTCATAATGCATATCATAACTTTTACATTATGCATTTATCCTTTCATATTCCTCAAAAAGCCTTTCTCTTTACTTATTATTCTGCCCTTTCATCAAGGTGTGTTTTTTTCTTTTTCTTACCATTTTCATATGTTTAACCATTCACTCATTTTGCTGCTCTTATCAGATTAGTCAAAAGTTAGTCCAACAAATCAAAAAAGTAAAAAAAAAGGTAAAATTAATAAATTTTCAAACCTTTAAGTAGATCAAAAAAGTATGGGGATTTTTAAAGTTTTTTGAATATTTTTTATTCTTTTATAAATTTTAATACATAAATCTGATATTTCAATTTACTAAATTAAAGTAATGAGCCAATGACCTTGTATTGCATAAAAGGTAATCATGACAACATTAAATTGTTTCATAGGGTTCCTCTAGCCAATAGTTGTAGAAATTCCCAAACTTAGTTTCTAGAATTGTCTGCAATTTGGCTTGAGGAATTTTTATTACTTTAAAGCTATGAATTTGACTTATCTTATTTATTTATTTATTAGTTTATGTAATTATATAATATTTTGGTGATTTTCATCTCTTACTTCAATAAAATTCAAGGGAGGGTATGGCCAAATTTCCAAATCTGACACACAAAATTTTTCAAACAGATACATTATCAAGTTGTAGCTGAAAGGTTTTTTATCGTGGTGTAGCTCCATTTGGCAGATTGCCTTCATATGCTAGTTTTGCTTTACATAAACTTCGCAGTAAAGCAAGTGAGTCTTCCAAGAAAATTTCTCCGGTCCAATATTGCAGGTACCACACTAAGTCTGCTCTTAGATTTGGGTCAGAAATGTCCTTAAATAAATTTTCCCTTTTTTTTCGTGAACAGAGTAGCTGTTCTGGTGAAGTCCCCAACTGATATGTCAACGCTTTCAGCTTATCATACCCCTTTTCGCGTTGTTCTTCTGCTCTCTGATAACGTTCAAAAAAATGTGAGAAGCTCTTTGGACCCCCCATTGAGCCATTTTCCCATTCGCTTAGCGATTGCTTCAACTGGTCAATGATCGCGTTCCGATATTTAGCTGTGTTGAGTAGCTGATTTTGAGTATCAATCAATGATAGTGATAATAAACGCTTGCGGTTGTCCTCGTGTGAAATTTTTTGCCGCTTGATTGCTTCATTTTGTGGTACCTCAAGCTCAACGAATGTTCGTTTCGAGCTTGCTGATGAGTTGCCTATCACCTCTTTACCCTGGTTTAATCTTTTCAACACCTCCCATTTTTGTTCCTCCCATTGTCCCCGAATATAGACTTCAAACATTTTACCGTGACCAGTGAAAGAACGTATGTTGGTGAGCTCTTCATTGTTCAACTTCAGGCTCAACTGATACCAAAATTTATGAAACTTTTTGTTCCACCATGCTAGCAAATCTTCTGAGTGAGTTTGAAACTTCAAGATGTTTAGAAACTCGTACGCAGCTTTTCCAAAGGCGATGAAGGTCCAGTTTGTAAGATGTTGAGACATTGGGAACAGCTCTAAAAATCTTTCAGGTCTCATTTTTTGTTCCATGTGCTCTTTCAGTTTTCCAATCCGGAATTCCAAATATTCTTTCATGGTAAAATCTGGAATGGGTGACACTGTTTCTAAGTGAGGGAGACTCCGCAAGTCAGGCGAATCTCGCTGTTGGGGGGATGTGGATAGATTATCGATTCCTTGAACACCAGGAGCTATTTTAACCACCCATGATGACCGAATTAAACATCTGGTGAGGCTCATAGTATATATATCTATCAGTCATAAAAAAGCAACTAACGAACCCCGTGAATCCGGAAGCCCTTGCTGTTGGGGCAGATTCTTTGCAACATCTTTGATTAATGCATCGTTTGAAGAGTTGCTAACTTCTGATGGAGAAACTGTCGATCCCTTTTTTAAGTTTTCTGGAGTTGGTAGCCGTCCCAATTGTTCTAACGGATAAGTTACTGGTAACAATAACAAAAAGAAGTAAAAGTATTGCATCCTCAGCCTTTCATCAAAACAAACCGCGAATGATAAAAAATGTTTTTAAATGATGGGTTCGCTATGGAAACTGTTTTGAGTGGAGGTAGATTGGACTAGTATATACAACCAAAACTTATAGGTCTGTCACGAAACTACAAATTTTCATATACCTTTTTCACCTTCCTCAAAAAGATTTTTTGAAATGAACTGATCAATAATGAGGAATGGAAAGGGGAGGAGGGGAACTCAAAGAGGGAGGTCAGTCGTAGTTTTAATGGCTGAATCTCATACATTGACTCGCGTATGTCAAGAAATCTCAAAGATGTTTAAACATTTCTTGAAAACTTGAATTTTTCAGACAGTCCTTAAAGTTTTAGCTATAAACGACACCTTTTTCAGGCCACCGTTGAAACTTGACATAATAGAATATATATGTATATAGCTACTTCATGAATTGTTGGTGAGTTTTCGCAACTTCAAGTTCGACTTTGGAACAGGTATCTGCAGGAGTGACACATACCTGTCTCACTCTCAATATTATTTTGCAGACTAGGCCGAAGTTTTATGTCGAGAGTGGGGCAAGGATCTGCCACTTCTGCAGATACCTGTCCAAAAGTTGAACTTGAAGTTGCAAAAACTTACAGGGAGATTTAAAATCGTTGAAACAAAATTAAAATTTTTTTTACAGATATTTGTACCGGACAAAAAAATCGAGCTGTAGATTTTTTTGACAGTTTCAGTTCATGATGCAGCTCTAGAACGGAAGTAATGAGGCGAAATGACGGGGAAAATGGATTCAGTGCCACGAAATAAATTGAAGCTTTCAAATAAATCCTGGGGCGTTATATATAGCTATTTAGAAATTTATTTCTGGTACATCGTGTAAGGTCAGGGTTGCGGCAATTAGAGGATCAAATCCCGTTATTATTATTCTTGTATACAGCTGTATCATTTAATCTTGGTGCACTTGCAAAAAATTTACAGCCAAATTCGAAACGGTTGGTGCAGTTTTGCAAAAAGAATCAAAACATTTAGACAGAATGATTGACATTTGACAGAGAAACTGGCAAATTTTTGGTGAAGGGAGGCTAAGTTTGCTGTCAAATGTCAATTGAGCTGACCAAAAGTTTTGAATTTTTTAGTAAAACTGCACTAACTGTTTCGAATATGGCTGTAGATGATTTGCCCAGCCCCTAGGGTGTATTTACAGTGTCTTTAGCTGTCACAATTAACCTTGACTGACTTTCCCCCCAAAACCCATCCACCACATCAATTCCCCTCCACCCACCCCCCAAACCCATCCACTCCACCCCTCCACCTCATCAACCCCATAGATTCCATCTACCTCCTCAATTCCATCCGATACCAAGTTGTTTTTCTTCTTTAGGTCAGGTTTTTTATTATTTAGTCCCCACCTGGGACTAATTTTTTTTCTTTTTTTTAAAATAGATCATTGGTTTTCATCAAATACAGTCCACATTTGAAGGTCAGGGCTGTCATGGCAGCTCTAGTTGGCATCACTCTAGACCAAATCAATGAGATGCATGGGTCAAAAATACATTAAAATTCTTTGGCACATTGGTTGACACTTTACAAAACAACAAGAGCTATAGTGACTGACTCAACAACTTACCTCAAGTGTGGCCAACCATTCAAACTGGAAGATGAACAACAAGATTTCCTGCAAAATATTCTTGAAGTTGGTCCAACTAAATATCAAAACGAACTTCAGGGGGCTTTTCAAGAAGAAAATGCTTTGGAGGTAACACAATCTACTATTCATAATGAACTTATTCTACATCTTCACATGACTAAGAAAACAACCAAAAAAGTAGACCCAAGGGAAGATTATGAGCAGTGAATTTGTTTCATGTCTGATTTTGGCCAATACAAGGCAAAAATGCTTGTGTTTACTGGTGTGTATTTTCCATAATTCTATCTTCCTCTTCTCAACTAATTATATTGTATTCAGATGAGTCTAGGATATCCTTTGATGAAGTTCAATGTCATTAGGGCTGGTCTAAGGTAGAAAAACTTACCAAGAAGATTGCTCATGTCAGAGCTTCTCACAGACTCTCAATAATTCCAGCTGTGTCTTTATCTGGCCTGGTTACAACCACAATATAACCAGAAATAGTATGGCATTTTTATATAGAGTATTATCTGGAAAACATTTTGGTATGATTAATTTTTTATATTTTTTACCTTTAATCCTTATTAATTCTTTTTTTGGTATTGTTTTAGGTTCTTATGATGAACCCTTACCCTGAAAAATTAAGTGTCTTTGTCATGGACAATGCCACAATTAACCATGGGAGAATGTTGCAGAAATCTTAGAAAGGAAAGGCTGCCATCTATTTTATCTCCCTTCTTATTCCCCATAACTTAACTCAATAGAAAAATGCTTTTGTGTCTTAAAGAGCAGGTTGGGATATCAAAAAGTCTTGAAAGGAGGGGCTGATGATGAAGATATAGTAAATGTCTGGTTCAAAAAATGTTTTTACATCTGGATTAATGTACTCTTGCTTCAAAGCAAGTGACTACATTCAATAAGTAAACAACTATGGTGTCAAATTTTTGAGCAGAAATTTAATTTAGACAATAAAAATTGTTCTCCAATTGTTACATGACCAAAAAAGTGAGCACTCAACAATGCAAAATGGGGACTTAAAAAAATTGTTCAAATTTCCCATAGGAAAATTGTGTGACTTGGGCAAAAATTTTCAAATCTGAAATGGGGACTTAGAAAATATTTGTTTAAAAATCCCCTAGGAAAATTTTGTGAGTTAGGAAAAAATTTTGAACTCCAAAATGGGGACATAGAAAATATCCATTCAAAAATTCACTAGGAAAATTATGTGACTTAGGCAAAAATTATGTCAAAATATTACATCTGAAACCCTATATTTCTTTATTTCTTTACTTGTAAAAAAATAAAAATGAATTATCTGAGCAACTCTTTTTTTTCTCATATATATACTTGTGTTAAATAAGTAGTTTCTTCATAGAAAAATTGTTTTAACATTGCTTTAATATATAGATAGATGTTTTTACAGACAAAAAATAAGTTATCTACCATTTTGAAACTCACCTTCCCTCTTTTTCCAAGCTCTGTGAAAATCTTTGAGATGTGCTTGATAAGATTTTGAGTTATGAACACATGATTAAGCAAGTACATCTTGAACCCCTGCCTCAATCAATTTGTAGACTGTATAGCCTTGAAAGTAGCTTAAATGTATTAAAACTAGCTTCTGAAGTCCTTCTTGAAAATTACTATTTTCCTCACCAACTTTTGTCTGTTTAAAAAAATCAGTCATTGAATATGTTTCTTCATGGTCAAAGAGGTTGGAGGAAGTAAATTGTCACGCGCCACGTGACACTCGAGGCAAAAGCAGCTCATTAAATCAATAAAACAGAGGTCTAAATCCATACTCAAAGCGCAGAAAGCGATTCTACCTTGCCAGGGCGACTTCCTTTTGTGTACTCACTATTCAACTGCGCTAATCTAAACTTTAAATCTAAATTAGTCAATTCTCAAAAGTGTGTTTAGTCTTTTCTTTGATAAGCAACGCACAGCGCAATAGTCAATGCAATACTCCTCTAAAAGGTTTATTAAGTATCTGTGGGTTATTAAAAGGGGTAGTGAGAAAGGACGGGATGGTTAGTGGAGGATTTAAGGGTTAACGGATGTTAGTGAGGAGGGTCCAGGTGTAACGGGTGTAATTATGGTGGTCTGTGGTGTGCGGAATGAGGGATGGGTATGAGGTCAATTGGAGGAGGAGTAATAGATATAAAAGGGGTTGGATTCTGGTTCGATGTTTCTTTAGAATTAAATTATAAAACGTATTTATAGTTAATAGTGGTAAAACTGAAAGTTAAATCATTATTATTATACATTTCCTTTTCTCCCTCAATAATCAATTCTAAATTTAAATCTTTGATTGTTGAGGGTTACAACCCTTTGTGAGATTCTAAGAATATTAGTATTACCTTAAAATATATTAAGATTCTTCTCAAATATAGCTCAAAGCAGTAGCTCTTCCTTTGAGTCATCTTCGATTCACTTCTTCGAACAATTCCTCTGTGCTTCGAAGAAGTCTCTAAACTTTATCCCTCATCTCACTTTCAGGAACACCCTCAACCTTGTGCGTAGGTCGTCCGGTGACAGTATAATTTAATTCTCTGTAGTTCTCATTCTTTGCACTACTACGTCCTTTTTTCAGGTGTTTTCTAAATTCTTAAAATGGCACCTGTTCAACGCACTCCTCCTATGGGTGCTACTACTAGAGCTCACGCCAGAGGCAGGCCAACAGCCACACGGCCTGTTTCCCGCACTCACTCCCTGGAACCTCTTGACCTTAGGGAACAGCAACATTCAGTCCAATCTGTAGAAGACATCCCACAAGATTTTGATGATTCTAGTGATGATGAAGAAGGGGAGGATACAATGCATGAGGCACCATCTGCCCCTGCTACACACCCTTCTGGTCAACCTTTGGAACCGGGACCATCTAATTCTAATTCTCTGGAAGACTTCATGAGACATTTCATGAAGACCCTTTCAAATCCAACGTCTTCGGAGGGATCAAAATTCAAAACTCCTTCCATGAAATCTCCTGATAAATTTGATGGAGAACATCCAGACAGATTGCGACCTTTCTTTCAAACATGCAAGCTTCTGTTCCATAATGACCCTCAAACCTTTAATAACGACCGGTCAAAGGTTGTTTATGCTTCTTCATTCCTAGCTGGAAAGGCAGCAAGGTGGTTCAAACCTTATCTTCTCATGCTCTCTTCGACAGAGACCCACTTACTCATCAATAATTGGGAAAAATTTGAAGACCAACTTTTTATGTTGTTTGGTGACCCTAACAAAACTGACAACGAGGAAATTGAACTGGACTTCCTCCGCATGAGTGATAATGGTAAAGCTTCTGAATACATCTCAAACTTCAGAGCACTTCAAACTCAAGTAGGTTGGAATGATGCTGCCCTCAAGTATCATTTCAAAAAGGGACTTCCTTTGAGGATTCTGGATCAATTAAATCTTCACAGTCAGAAGATGACTACTTTAACGGATTTAATGGATCGAACCCTCCAGCTCGACGGCGTTTAGCAAAGATGGCTACAACATCGTTGATATGCCAACAAATCTCAAGGCCTAAATTTTAAATTGGGACCTTCTTCACACCCACGGCCAACTCAATCCTCCTTGAATCAATCCAAGCCAAATAAGGGAAAGGACAAACCTCGACCAAAAGGCTCAACCCCAGGCAATATCAGTAAAGTACTGGACACTAAAGGGGAACTTAAAGAAGCTGAGAGGAAGCGACGAGCAGATAATGGGTTATGTATGTATTGTGGGGTTAAGCACAAGCTGGAAGATTGTGTAAAGTTGAAGGAAAGAGAAGGTACTAGTTCAAAGTCAAAAAACTAGTAGATAGTTTACTTGTGTGCAAAGCAAACTATCTTATCTCTCCCAGTGCACAGAACCTCCATGTCTTAAGGACGGGAGTTGTCTTAAACCCCTTGAGATTCATTCTTTTTAAGGAGGATATCCCCTTCAGTTGTCTTATAGACTCTGGAGCTTCAATTTCTTTTGTCAGTTTATCTTTTGCCGAGAAGCTACAACTGACATTTACAGATATCAATCGAACTCCAATTTATTTGGTCAAATCAGAGGAACCCAAATATTGGGTAAGTAAGAAAGTTTTATGGGTTTTCAACTTTCCGAACTTTCCCTCCTTTGAGTGGGAATTATCAGTCTTGGGCGCCCCAAGGATGGACAATACCATTCTTGGCCATGACTTGTTAACACATTGGAACCCTGAAATTGATTGGACACGGGGATTGATCACCCCACTCACTAAGTATATTTCTTATTCTTCAATGCAGGTCAATAGGGAGTTAAACAAACCGCCTGACAATGTCCTGCTAGAGGACAAATATCTGCCAGATGACTTGCAAGCATCTAATTTTTCTCTAAATGAGCAATTGGCTAACCCTTCTAGCTCGATGACTTCACTCGAAGAGGATTTAAATTGCCTTGAAGTAATTGAATTATGCTATCTCAATTTGGGTTTTCCCTCAACAGACTCTCTCAAAGATGATGAGGATGACCAAATCAACGTTGAAGCCATTAAATCAACTCTACCGGAAATCTATCATGATTTCCTCAATGTTTTCTCAATCTGCAAGGCTGATAAGTAACCGCCTCATTGACCCTACGGCCATCAAATAGAGTTAATAGGTCCAGTACCTCTGGCAGGTCCTGTCTATTCTTTGTCAAAGGATGAATCTCAAGTTCTTTGAGACTACATTACAGAGAATGTAGCCAAAGGTTTCATCAGAGCCAGTAAATCTCCAACCGTCTCCCCTGTTCTTTTTGTAAAGAAAAAGGATGGTAGCCTTAGGTTTTGTGTTAACTATAGAAAGCTCAACACAGTCACTAAGAAGAATGCATATCCTGTTCCTCCAATTTCATTGCTTCTTACCCTTTTCAATGGTGCTGATTTCCTTTCTAAAATTGATCTAAGAGGCGCTTACAATCTTATTTGCGTTGCGGAAGGTCATGAACCACTGACTGCAATGCACACTAGATTTGGAAGTTTTGAATATTTAGTTATGCCTTTTGAATTGTGTAACACACCATCAACTTTTCAAAATTTTGTAAATGACATCTTTCAAGATGATGTGGAACAATTTTTTGTCATCTATTTAGATGATATTTTAATTTTCTCGAAGACACTAGATGAACATATTCACCATGTTCGACAGGTTCTAAATCGACTTTGAGATCACGGTATCTACGCCAAGCACAATAAATGCGAATTCCATCTTAAATCAATAAATTTTTTAGGTTTTACGTTATCCACTGATGGTTTAGTCATGGACAACAAAAAGGTCCAAAAAGTCCTGGAATGGCCTGAGCCCAAAACTGTTAAATCCCCCCAAGGATTTTTGGGTTTTGCCAACTTCTATAGAAGATTTATTAAAGATTACTCTAAAACTATTTCCAATCTTACTTCTCTTCTTAGAAAATATATTCCTTTTGTTTTTATTTCTACAGCACGAAAGGAATTTGAAGCATTGAAGTCTGCGTTCACCACAGCTCCAATTCTTTGACACTTTGATCCTTCTGCTTTGACAATAGTCGAGACAGATGTGAGCGATTATGCTATCGCAGGGGTCATTTCTCAATTAAATCCTGAAACAAAATTGTTTCATCCTGTTGCTTTTGAGTCACGCAAACTCATTGCGGTAGAATTAAATTATGAAATTCATGACAAAGAGCTTTTAGCTATTATTCATTGTCTTAAAAAATGGCGCTCTTTTCTTCTCAGCCTAGATAGTCCTTTTCAAATTTTAACAGACCATAATGCTTTGAAATACCTTATGTCTTCCAAAGTGTTAACAAGGCATCAAGCCAGGTGGGCTGAATTTCTGTCTGAAGTTCCTTTTTCTATTTCCTATCGCCCAGGTAAGAACTACATTGTCCCAGATATCTTGTCATGTCGGGACGACGTTTACCCACAGGGGGGGACGCATTTGCTGACCAGAACCCAGCAAATGTGAAATCAATTTTCAACGAATCAATGTTAACGACTCATCAACTTAATTCAATGACAATTCAATCTTTTCAAAATCCACTATCCAACATCCTCGAAGCTCAGTCGAAGGACAATTATTGTTTAGGGTTAAAAGACAAAATACTCTTGAAGCAAGGGGCCAAAAGATTTAATATTGAATCAGGTCTATTAGTTTTCAAAGGTAGAGTAGTCATATCGGATAACAATGAAATAAAATTATGGATTTTCAATAGTCGACATGATTCTCCATTAGCTGGTCATTTTGGGGTTGATAAAACCTACCAGTTAATAGCAAGGGATTTCTTCTGGCCAGGAATGACCAAAGAAATCAAGGCCTACATAAGAGCTTGTTACAAATGTAATAGGAATAAGGCTCCCCGTCACCAGAATCATGGGTTTCTTCAACCACTTCCTATTCCCTCTAAACCTTGGGAATCTTTATCAATGGATTTCATTTCTCAACTTCCTCTTTCTAATAATTTTGATGCTATATTAGTAATAGTAGATAGATTTTCAAAAATGTCTATTTTTATTAAAACCACTACTACTGCTACAGCAGAAAATTTGTCAAAATTGTTTCTAGAATATGTATTTTCCAAACATGGCTTACCTAATTATATTATTTCAGATAGAGGCTTGTTGTTTGTATCCACATTATGGACTCAACTGTGTCGACAACTCAATATCACGAGGAATCTCTCCACGGCCTATCATCCTGAAACCAATGGGCAAACGGAAAGGGTCAACCAAATCCTCAAACAATACCTTCGAATGTATGTCAGTTACCAAAAAGAGGATTGGACCACATGGTTACCATTGGCCAAATTTGCTTATAATAACTGGACTCATTCTTTGACACAACAATCTCCTTTTGAAACTGTTTATGGAAGGCATCCTTGATTCAACTCAATCCATGTAGGAACTAATCATCCTGCAGAACATTATCTTTGAATCATATCACGACTCCAAGAAGAACTTAAATCAAATTTGGAATTAGCGACTTGAAGGTACAAGGAACAGGCCGACAAACATCGACAATCTGCTCCTCCCTTTAAACCAGGCAACAAAGTATGGCTCCACGCACAAAACGTTTGAACAACTCAACCATCAAAGAAACTAGCCAAAAGGCGCTTGGGACCATTTGAAATCGACTCCAAAGTCTCTAAAACTGAATTTCGACTCAAGCTACCTCCTAAATGGCAGGCTATTCACCTTGTTTTTCACATATCTCTCCTAGAACTGGCTCAAGAAACATACCCAGGCAGGAACCAACCTCCTCCGGAACCGGTCGAAGTAGAAGATCATCTAGAGTGGGAAGTAAGTCGTATCCTTGATTCAAGAATGCGCAAGGGGAAACTTCAATACCTCGTGGAATGGGAAGGCTTCCTTGATGATTCAGACAAAACATCCTGGGAACCAGCCATCAATGCTTCTAACGCCCCTGAACTCCTAAAGTCTTTTCATCTTATATATCCTTTAAAACCAAAACCTTAAAACTCTCTTTATTTTCTTTCTTCTCTTTAAAATCTAAAACATCTTTACCTCTAAGAAATTTCCTTATTCTTTGTTTTCTTTTTCTTCTTTCTTCTTTTTTCTTTCAAAAGTTTTTTCAACCTTCTTTAAAATAAATAACTAAAATTAAATTAAAATTAAATTAAATTAAAATAAAAGTAAAATAAAAATAAAACAAATAAAATTTTCATAAAACCTTTTAAATTTTCTTTAAATTTTCTTATCAATTTTCTATATACATTCTCTCATTAAAAATTTTTTTTCTTTGAACTATCAAAATTTTTCACAAACGCAACACAACAATCTTTCTTGAATTTCACTTCAACCTCTAAATCTCTCTTTTAAAATTTCTTTGAACAAATTACTTCGTTCTTTCAAATTCCTTTTTAAAAATTATTTATTCTCTTCTTCTCTTTCTTTCTTGTCAAATAACCAAAAAACTTCAATAAATAAAATTTCACGAGTAAAAAAATTTTTTTTTTCCTCATTAAATTCTCATTTTAAAATTTGTTTCAATCAACTATATTTTTCTTTTTCTTCTTCTTCTTATTTAAAATTTATTTTTTTTTATTTTTTTATTTTTTTCCTTTCTTTTCAAAACTTAAACTAAAATTTTTCTCCTTTCAAAATTTCAAAACAAAATTTAAATATTCTTTCTTTCTTTTATTTTTCTTTTTCTCTCAAATCTTATAAAATAAATATTAAAATTTTAATTAAAAAAACAAAATAAAATAAATAAATATACAAATTGTTTTTACTTTTCTTTTTCTCTTTCTTTCCTTTTCTCCTTCCATTTTAAATTTTTTCCAGTATTTTCTCTCGAACCAATTTCTTCATCTTCTCCAAAATCACGCTTATTTCCTTCCTACATTTCTCAAAAAACCTCCTCCTCTCCTACCGGTACCACTTCCCCAATCTCCAGCAATTCTTCAGCCATGTCAAAGGAGGCAGCATCAATAATCTTGTCGACATCGCCAATTAACTCTTCAATGAACCTAGTTCGCCAACCCTGGCAAGGTTATTTTGACCATACCTGGTAAAGAGTTTATTCATTATCCTCCCTTGAGGCAATCACTGGTAAATTTTCTTCAGTAGGGATCAAAGGCACCACAACGGCCACTTCCACAGTAGTGGTTTCCACAACAGGAGCTCCCACACTGGAGGCTTCCATGATGACATCTGAATTCTAAAACATATGGTCATCAGTAAAAAAAATTTTCTTTTGAAAAAAAAAAATAAAAAAAAATAAAATAAAAGGCAAACTTACTTCAAACACCGGATCAGCCTCTAGAAATAAGTTTGATGTTACTTCCACTGTCACTTCCTTTTCTTCATCATCATCTTCGATGACCATTTGCCGCTTCTTCGGTGTCCGCCTCGAGATGGGGACTTCCTCCTCATCTTCCTCCACCAATTCATCCACTTCCTCTTCCACCCTTTGTTTTTTGCCCATGGCTTGGGTCACCCAAGTTGCCACGGTATCCTCGACCTCCTTGTTAACTCCTTCTGACTGATTGTCCCCAACCAACACATCCCATATATCTTCGACCACTTCTTTGGTCTTTGGTATTACCCAGTACTTAGTTTTGGTAAACCGTTTTTTGATGTCGGAATTCTTTGATAGGGAATTGCACGTCACCCGTCTCCATCGGCAAAACTCGCATTTCTGGTGAGGACCCCGTTGTGGTAGCCTAAAGTTTAGTATGGCACCTAAGTACCTAAATGGAGTTATTACGGCGTGCAAGATTGGTGTTATTATTTTGTAAAAGGGTTTTATTAAATTTATTTGAGTTTTAAATATAAAGAAATTTGGTTAAAAGCAAATGCCTACAGGAAATCAATTTATTTTACAGAGAAAACTTATTTTTATGGTCTGAAAAGTTTATAAGTATCAAGTAAAGTCACTCAAGAACCTTGGGAAATTTTCCCAGAATTTTTACTATTTTTCTTATATTTTTAAATGAATTTTAAATTTTTATAGAAATATTTACGTTTTCAGAAATTACTTAACTTTGATGAATTTTCACGGGGTAATTAGATCTGCGCAGACTACGAAAATTAGTTTGGAATATAAAGGGGAAGTAGCTCTATCATGTGTAATTTTTCTAGATTTTTTATTATAGTTTTTAAGGTTCTAATTGAGTCCAGAAGTCCGTACGGACTCCGCTTTGACTCTGGGAGAGCTCTGGAGGGGAAAACTTAGGCACGTGACTAGGAATACTTAAGCGCCTCTCAAACTCGAAATTGAGGGGGGGGGATACAACATACAGCTTAATCTTTAACCACCACGGTCTCATTTTTTATTACTCAACAAATTAAATAAAATTGTAATACCCTTATAACTTTATATTTTATATAAAACATTTTAGAAATACTACTCAACAATTTAAAACACACTTCATACAGGGTATCTTTAGAAAGGTCTTCATCACTGGGACTTGATTATTGCTGTCTCATAAAAATTCAAATTATTATAAAAACATAAAAGTCAATCTTTTCAGATCTTTCACTGGTACACCTTAATTGTTGTTATCAGTATTTCTTTCTCAACAGCCACTTTCTTTAAATCTCAATAAGCGTTAAATATTTTAGAGTTTCATAATATTATTTTTATCAATCAGATCCAAGTAGACTGGGTAGCTTAGTGATTTAGAATTCCCATTTTGTTATTTTTGTTGGAAGGACGGGGTTTTCAGCTAAATCCACATATCTCCTCCGGATTCTGCTTAAAGCAAGGCGACTGTAAGAGTTTACCTTACCATAGTTGGCGCCCAACATGGGGTACGATTTCTCTAGCTTTCTTTAAAGACTTACTTGGATCAAGAACGTTCTTAGCCTGCAAGAGGCATATTTTCTGGAACTCTAATTGGATTTTTGTTATTGGCCTGCAAGAGGCTTGTTATTTTATCGATTGTTAACGCTTTTCATTACTTATTGGGATGTCTTCTTCTGCTTTTGCTTCTGGATCTTCTAACCCTCTTACTCCCTCAGTTAGAATTGTTTCATGGGATGGCCCAAAGTTTGATGGGGAGGAGGTTAAATGGTTCATTAGCAGGTATGAAGCTGCTGCTGCTGTTGATGGTGCTTCTCATGTGGATATGGTGAAGCAAGTTAGGTTTTTTATTGCTGATAGGGAGGTGGAAAAAGAGGTTATTGCTATGCAGGCATTTAAGGACAAGGATTGGGTTAAGCTTTCTAAAGCTATGGTTGATAGATGGGGTGTTAGGTTTACTATGATGGACCTCAATAAAATTGTTGGAGACTGGCAAGCAAAAGGTGGAGTTTCTTCTATGGCTGACTTCAAAAAGCTCTGTGTTCAGTTTGATGAAGTGGTGGAATATCTCATATTGGTGGATGAGTTAGTGCATGAGAACCAGGCAAAAGATTTGTTTTGGTCAGCATGCAGCAGGGATATTTGTATGGACGTCTTGAAGGATCTTTCAAGAAAAGATTTGATGAAGGAACTGCCTAATGGTGAGCAGAAACTGCAGGCTCTGGAGGTTATCAAAGAGAACATTCAGGCCCATCTCAAGTTGTTAGAATTGGACAAATATCAAGAGTCCTGCACTCAATATGTTAGCAAGGTTAGCAAAGTTTTGGCCGAAAACAACGATATTATGGTCAAAGCCCAGGAGGCCAAGAAGGCACAAATGGGATTACCTGCTGCAAAAGTTGAGGGCAATGTAGATAATAAGATGGTTGATCACCTGGCCGATTTAAAGAAACAATTAAAAATATTTGTTCAAGAAACCCAGAAGGCTAACAAGGCCCCAATTGCTTCTTCGTCAACGTCGACTTCTTATCAGTCCAGAAGTTATGAACGTCGAAATTATAATGGAAATAATAATCGTAACCGCTTCCCAGGCAATGGGAGAAATGGTGGGAATGGTGGTAGTAGTTATAGAGGTGGCTATGATGAGCCAAAGGTGTGCTCTTATTGTAATAGAAGGGGGCACAGAGCAACAGTTTGTTTTGCTCTTGATAAGGATATGGATGCTGGGCGAGTTTTATTTGATGGTAAAGTTTATAAATTTCCTGATGGTTTGTTCATCAAGCCCAGTGATAGACAGTCTCCTTCTGATTTGGTCAGAAGAAGTTTAACGGCTGAAAGGAGAGCCAGATTTGAAGAGGTGACGGATGAAGATGTTAATGCCAAGGGTGGCAAAAATGGTAATGGTAATGGTGGTAAAGCTGACAAGGGCAAGGAGAAAGAGGTCAGTAAAGCCACATTTTCTACTTCTTTTGGAGGTTTAGAGCTGGCGACGGTTGCCCAGGTGGAGGGTAGCTGTATGGCTGGAAAATACGATGTTAATGCTGCTAGAAGAGCAGCTGCTACAAAGGCGAAGAGTAGCATTCAGAGCCAATTGAGGGCTAATCCTGGCAAGGCGAATAACAAAGTGAACCCTTACTCAAAGGACAAAAATTCTAGTGCTCAAACTGCCGCCAACAAATTGAACCCTTACTCTAAGGACAAATTATATAAAATGCAGAAGGGGATTGCTGATATGGGGCCCCCTAGTTATGGCAAGTTTGATTTAAATGGTGAGCCTATGCCAGAGGATGATTCGGATTCTGAGGAGGACGTACCGTTGGCGTCTCTACCCAGACCAAGTTTTAGCGGTCCCATCCCAATGGAGGGAGTAAGAAGGACTAGCGATGGATCAGGATTAGTGCAAGAAGATGGTGACGGAGTTAGGGTTATAGAAAGTGAAGATGTTATAATGGGGGGTGAAGATGGCTCGGTTGGACCTCAAGAGGTACCCAGGGCCAAGGTTGTTAAATCAAAGGTCCAGTATGAGCGGCCAGTAGTTTCTGGTCAAGCTAATGCGATGGACGCAGTTTTGAATAGGGTGAATCAACTGCAGATTCCCTTATCTTTGGGGGAGTTATTTACAATTAGTCCGGCGCTTGCTGATAAGCAAAAGAAGCATTTGACGAGGCATCAGGTTTCCACTGGAGAGGTGGAATATATTTGTGAAAATGCTGAAAAGTTTGGGGAAGATGTAGATATGCATTTTTACGCTCCCCTGGGTTACCTGGTGGTAACTCTTAACAGTAAATAAGTAAAGGCCTTGGTCGATTCAGGGTCTCAAATTAATATAATTTCATTGGAGCAAGCGATGAGTATAGGCTTGCCAATTAAAAGTGGGACTGGTGGAAACCTCAGAGGCATTGGAGGGCATGCGACGGAGCTGATGGGTACAGCTGAGCATGTCAGGTTAGGCATTGGTGGATCTGTTGGTAAGGTTCACTTTTATGTGGCCAGAGGAGCAGTCAAAACTGTTCTGGGTGGTCCTTTTTTGATGGATTTTGAGGCCAGGATAGGGTATCAAGCTGGCATGGGGATTAGTTTGGAGATCACTGGTGAAGATATGCGGAGGTTACATATGCGGTTAGCGCCTCCTGGAGATGAAGGTTGGGAAACACGGCCAGGGATTACTACTCTGTGCCAGTGTTGTGTTTGCACCAAGAAGTGGCATATAAAACGGACGTCTTCTGGTGAATTATGTTTGTTGGAAAGGGATGGATGCACTCATTTTTTGGGGTAGCAGGGGCTGATCACTCTAATGTTGTAATCTCTCCTCAGGATGAGATCCCGGATTGCAATAGGTCAGCTCACTTGGAGATAATTCAAGTGGATTCTCAATTACTTTCTGTTAATATTACTTTGGAGTGCAAATACGTTATGGACTTTTCTATATGTTTATTGGATTTACCCTGTTTTTCTATTAAATTTAAAAATGGTGAAAAAGGCAAAATGGGCCAAATTAGGTTGGATAAAAATTGGAAGGGTATGTTTTTGGACCTCCAGCAAGAGGTTAAACTGCAAGTATCTCCTTCTATTTTGGACCTCCAGCAAGAGGGTAAACTGCAAAAATCACATCAAAATCCAATAAAAAATCTCAGTATAATTAAAACTCAAAAAAATAATTTTTGTGAAAATTCAATTCCGGTCCTCCAGCAAGAGGTTAAACTGCCAACTTTCTTTACGGGTGATTTACTGTTGGATAAGGGAAGCAAAGGTGTTGGAAAATCTGTTTATAAATTAGATGAGGGAAAGGAAAAAAGGGTAAAATTTAAAAATGAAATAAAATATTTTTCTAATTTTTCTTATTCTGATTCTGACGATGAAGAAGATTCATTTGATGAAATTTTTAATGGCGATACAAAAGAAAATGTTTTACCTCAAGTTTATTTAGATGTTGACGCAGCCAAATATAAGAAAGTAGCAAATAAAGTTTGACCTATTAATGAACCGCTACCTGCCAAATTAAATCCACCCTTGAGAAGACCAAGGTTATCAAGAGATCCTTATGAAAGTCCCTTGGTAAAGAATCCACCTGAATTTTCTGAGACGTCAAGAATCACTTTTGAGAGACTGGGTGTTGTTAATTTTGGACCTGATGGTTGGTTGTCTGGAGAAGAGAAGAAGTTGTTGTTGGATGTGATGGTCAAGCGAGAGAAGGCCATTGCTTTTGTAGAAGAGGAGAGGGGTGTGTTGAAGCATTCCTATGTGGAGCCTTACAAGATTCCTGTGGTATGTCATGAACTGTGGCAGCAGAAACCAATTCCTATTCTGGCTGCATTAAAAGAAGCCTATATTGAAGTTGTCAGAGAACGGATACGCACTGGACTGTATGAGCAATCAACATCAAGTTATTCTAGTCCGGTATTTTGTATCAAGAAACCGAATGGCAAGCTTAGAGTTGTTCATGATCTTAGGGAATTAAATAGGGTTACAATAAAGGATGCTGGGATACCGCCTAGTGCTGAGGAGTTTGTTGAAGCGTTTGCAGGGAGAGTGTGTTATGGTTTGGGAGATATTATGGGTGGATATGATGAGAGAGAGTTACATCCGGACTCAAGGCCTCTCACTACATTTGATACGCCACTAGGACGTTTACAGTTAACAAGATTACCTCAAGGAGCAACAAATTCAGTTGCAGTTTATCAAGCTCAGATGGCTTGGATCCTTCAAGAAGAAATTCCACATTATGCTGGGATCTTTATAGATGATGGAGGAATTAAGGGACCAACAACCGACTATGATAACCAGGTGTTGGAAGAGAATCCCGGGATACGCAAATTCATTTGGGAGTTTGCAATTACTCTAGAAAGAATCTTGTTTCGAATTTAAGAGGCTGGTTTAACTATTTCAGGTTCAAAATTTTCATGTTGTGTGCCAGCCTTAGAAATATTAGGCCATGTGGTATGTAGAGAGGGTAGGATTATGTCCAAGAAGAAAGTTAACAAAATTCAGTCCTGGCCAAGACCCAAGAATACGACTGAAGTTAGAGGGTTTTTAAGCGTTTGCGTATATGTTAGAATGTTTATTAAGGACTTTTCTTCATTGGCAGCTCCATTGAGACGGTTAACGAGAAAGGATACAGACTGGGAGTGGGATGAAGAGTGTGAGAAGGCGTTTGTGAAGTTGAAGGAGGTTGTGGGGAAGGATTTAGTCCTGCACAAGTTGGATTATGGAAAAGATGCTGGAAGAATTTATTTAGCAGTTGATTCAAGTCAGGTTGCAGCTGGGGCGGTTTTGTCTCAGATGGATAAAGCTGGTTACATCAGGCCAGTTAGGTATGAATCTGTAGTATTTACTGAGGTCGAATCAAGATATTCTCAACCAAAATTGGAATTATGTGGTGTGGCAAAAATACTGAAGAAACTTCAGCATATTTTGTGGGGGCAACATTTTGAGTTGCAAGTGGATGCAAAATCGTTAATCCAGATGATTAATTCCCCAAGTTTACCGAACACACCCATGACGAGATGGGTAGCTTTTATTCAACATTTTTCGTTTGATTTAGTTCATAAGCCTGGCAAAACTTTTACTATGCCAGATGGTTTATCAAGAAGACCACCCACTGAAGAAGATTCAGACTCAGAAGAGTTCGATGAAGATATACCTATTATCAAAGCCAGCACTAAAGGAGCTGAAGACTTTCCATACCTCCCCCATGAAGTTAAACTGGCAGGACTATTGTGTTTAGATTATGGTGATGATGACCTCCACCAAGAGGATAAACTGGAAAATAGTTTTTATGTTAATAAAGGTGTTGGAAAAGGTGTAGATAAATTCGGTAGAAAGGAGGTAGAAGAAGATGTGGTGTATGTAGAGGAAGATGGATTGGTAGTGTGGGATAGTAGTAAATTAAGGAATGGTGTATATGTTAGAGAATTAGAGAATTTAAATAAAAGGGTGGATAAAGAGAAAGAGGTATTTTCAAATACGGTTTACAAAGGATCCAAAGGTTCAGAAGAAAAACGACGACATAGCTCGATTAAAGATTTATTTAGGGGTCAACGATTATTGGCTCATTCATGTGCAGGTGATATTGGTGATAGAGAAATCCCTATTGATGTTATATTAATCGATTTTCAAGATGAAGTCTGGGGTCAGACTGGTTTTTATTTTTTGTTAGTCAAATATTTATTGACTTTAGAGAGGCCAGAAGATTGTGAAGACGATGAATGGGTGGCTATCAAGAGGAAGTTAACTACGTTTTACCTATCTGGTCGACGTTTAATGAGGAGGAGGTATCCAAATCCTCAAGTAGTTATAACTCAACAGAAGGGGCAAGAATTAGTTTTGAAATCACTGCATGAAGATCTCGGGCATAGAGGCGTTGGAGAAACGTTTAGAAGAATTTCTGATCGATTCTGGTGGCCTGGCATGAAGATGGCTGTTAAACAGTGGGTTCAGTCATGCGAAGAATGTCAAAGACAAAGTTATTTAAGGCCAAAAGAACCTGGACGCGCGACCGGTGAATATATGCTCTTTGGGAGAGTTAGTTTAGATGCCGTTCATATAAAAGAGGGACGGTATAAATATTTAATTGTAGCCAGAGATGATTTATCTGGTTGGGTAGAGGCAGCGCCTCTTATTAATTTAACTGCCAAAAATGTGGCAGAATTTTTTTTGAATAATTGGGTATATAGGTATGGGGTGATGAAGTTGGTGATGGTAGATGGAGGTCCTGAATTTGGGACAGAGTTTAAAGGGGCCGTATTGAAAGTTGGATCAAAGGTTAGGGTAGCAACCCCATATTATCCTGAAGCTGAAGGCATGGTTGAAAGAGGGCATCAAGTTATCAAGGATGCTTTAGTTAAAATGTGTGGGACAAGTGCTGAAAAGTGGAGGCACTATTTACCTTTAGTTTTATTTGCTGATCGAATCACTTCCAAAAGGACGACCGGATTTTCACCTTATGAACTTGTTTTTGGACAGAAAGCAGTTTTACCGGTTGATTTAGAAGCTGAATCATATCTTGGAGTTGACTGGGACACGGTCAAAACTACTGAAGAATTATTGTGTGCAAGAATGATGCAGCTAGAAAAGAAAGAAGAATATTTAGAAAAGGCATATTCGCGGATGATGAAGATCCGAAATCACTCAGTCAGATATTGGGATGAGCGGTTGGCACATCAATTAAGGAAACCTTTGAACCCAGGTGATATGGTCCTGGTGTATAATAGAAGTCTAGAGAGTCAATGGGGAAAGATGTTTTCAGATAGGTGGAATGGACCGTATAAAATCAAGGAGCAAGTTTCTGGCGGTTCATATGTGTTAGAAGAGTTGGATGGAGTAGTATTGAAGAAGAGGGTAGCGGCTGATCAAGTGAAACGTTTCTATCCTAGAGGCACCAGGAGTGCCAAAGTCTTCCTCCGCAATGAGGATAAACTATGATGTTTATAAAAAATCTTATCAACCTCCGCAACAAGGATAAACTATGACATTTATCAAATTTTATTGACCTCTGCAATGAGGATAAACTATGATATCTATGAAATTTTATGGATTCCTCCGCAATGAGGATAAACTATCTTCTTATTTTTATCAAAAATACTTTACTATCGTTACACTGCATATGGGCGACGAAACTGTGATGAAACATAACAAAATGCGAGAAAACCTTCTTTGAAAATTTTCAAAATTTAAAATTCTTAAAATATGGGTGAAGATAGTGTTGGAAAATTTTAAAAATTTATTGGAAGAAGTGTTCACAGGGGAACCTTCTTAATTTAATATTGGCAAGTGTGGGGGTAATTGATGGGCTGGCTGCTCTATACACAATTACCCCATAATGTTCGTTTCCAAAATTTTTCCTGTTTCTAGTTGAATCCTGGCTTTGTCTTTTAATTATAGGAAGTCCACTAAGACTATAAACTAGAACGAATCAAGAGACACCGCTCTCAACGCCGGATTCAAGATTCTTTTATTTTATTTTGTTTTTGATTTTTTTATGTTAGATTGTGATTCCTTTTCTTTAATATATATTATGAATTATTGTAAAGGTGATGCTCACTGGTGGTCTCTAATCATTTTTATAAATTTGAGGGAGCCCACCCAGTGATCATCATTATAAAAATCATCTTCTAAAAACTTTCATTTATTTTATTTTCTTTTCAATTTCTCAAAATTGTGTAACCACATCAAGTTGCACTTGGATGTGGGTATGATGTCGAGGGTACGGCTCATCAAATGGCCGGGGGGGCATCTTTTAAAATTTTATTTAAAAAAAAAAAATTTTTTTTTATTACTTTTTTTATCTTTCTTTTCACATTCGTTTATCTTTCTTTAAAAATTAAATTTTAACTTTTATTTCAAAACTATCTTTTTTAAAAAAAAAAAAAAATCTTTTATTTTAAATGGTAAAAAAATAAAAAATAAAAAAAAAATAATAATAAATAATAAAAAAAAATAATAATAAAATAAAATATAAAAAATAAAAAATAAAAAATAAAAATAAAAATAAAAATAAAAAAAAATAAATAAATAAAAGGTATTTTAGTTTTAGGTAGTTTAGATGTTTATATTTTTTTATTTTTCAAACATTATTCAAGAAAGCTACATACCAGGAAGAACACCATCAAGGGTTGTTATCTTTTGAAGAATCGAAATTAGAAAATTTAGAAGGACCTTGATAGATTTCCTGGGATTCGAATCTTATTTCACGGTCACGATAGTGTTGAAGCCAGTTGGCTATTTTAAAAAGGCCTCTTAACAGTTGCTCTCTCATCCAAGATTCTGATTTATCAGAGGGGGGGTATTGTTGGAAATAAGCGATAAGGTTATTAAAATTAGCAAAGAGCTTTTCAGACACTAGGTGAATTGGAACTCTAGGGAAGCTTGGATTAGGTTCTGGTAGTTCATAAGCTGAATATGAAATTGGAGAACCGGTGGACGCTTATCAAATTAAAATATCAGCAAATTAAAACCTGAAGATTAAGAAAATAAAAAGAGACAACTAACCTGTGTCAACACTATCATGATCATAGATAAACGGCTTACTTGGTAATGGAGTGGGATTTTTTATGTTTACAAAAGGATTTTTTATTTTTGATAGATGAGGAGGACTAGTGTTGGATTTGGTGTTTGAAGTAGATGTTCTGGGCCTTTTGGATGAAACAAGAGAAGATGAAGATTGCTGGCTATTATAGGACCTTTTGTGCTTCAAGATGTTGGAAGTAGGAGAAGAATTGTTAGAAGGTTGAAGCATGGCCCTGGGAGCAGCAAGAGTTCTTGGGGGAGTAGCAGCAAGTCTAGATTGGAGAGAAGGACCCAGAGGATTAGGTGATGGAGAAAGATTTAAATAGGCTGATGGAGAAAAAGGGATGGGATCTTTAGAGGTTGATGGAATAGGGGGTGGAGTAGAAGGTGAAGAAGAAGGAGGAGGTTTGCAGAAGGCAGCGAAGCTAGTAGCAGTAATGGGGAAAGAACCACAGTTCAAGCCAGAACATTTTCTTTTCTTCTCATACCAGGATAAACAGGCACTGTTATAAGTGTGCTTTTGCCAGTTGAAAGTGAAGATACATTCCCTATGGGTGAAAGCACAATATTTGCAAGATTGATCAGCTGAAGCAATGAAGTCAGAAGGTTTCATCTTGTTAGGAGATATTTTTTTTGAAGAAGAAAACTTGAAACTAGGATAAAGAAATCTGGTGGCAAAATCTGGGTTCAAGGATAGAGAAGTTGTTAGGTCCACCAAGACCTTAAACTGGGCTGTTATCAAGCTGTTGGGTCCACCATGACCTTAAACTGGATTTCTTATCGATTAAATGTTTGGTCCACCATGACTTTAAACTGGTAGTTCATTCATTGTTTAGTCCACTATGACTTTAAACTGGAAAATTAATATCTCCAGGATAATTCAACATTCATTGGTCCACTATGACCTTATACTGGATTACTTGTCGATCAAATGTTTGGTCCACTATGACATTAAACTGGATTATCAAATTTATTCAATCTTTGGTCAAGCCTGGGCCTTATTTAGGAATATATCAAGTTATTTATGCACCTAAACGATCTTTGGTCCACCAAGACCATAAACTGGCAATCGATTATATGTTTGGTCCACCAAGACTTTAAACTGGAATGTCAATCTTGTTTGGATAACTCAATTCAATCTTTTAATTTATTACTGTCCACTAAGACTCTAAACTGGTTATTCAATTATTTCTGGAATTGGGTGCTGATAAGCTTTAGGAGGTTAAAATTTTAGGTGGTGATGATGCAAAGGAAAGCATAATGGTTAATTAGGTGAAATTTGTGGCGCTTTAACATGGTCTAAAGTTAATATTATTATTGGAATCCTGGCAAAAGTATTTTATGGGTTTGCTGTATAGCAAAGTTTGAAAATTGTGATGAAGGAATCAGAAGTTAGGATGGTAGTTGGATTTTAGTGAATGATTTTTTTTAGTGCCTCAGTGTTAGACCATTTTTGGTGTGAAGCTTGGAGGACCTTATGGCGAGATTGGAATCATAGAATTCGGCTCAGTGGGGGGCCCTATGAGGTTGGAATCAGGAGTATTCAGCTCATAGGAAGATCCACTCTCTCAATGCTGTGACAAGAAGGAAGACTGGTATATGGGAGTCTGAAGGGATTCAAACCTTGCTCTCAGTAGTGGAATCATCACAAGATTTATTATTTATTATTTTATGTTAAGCCAGAGAAGAAAGAAAACAACATTTATGTTGAAAGTTAAAGAAGACCAAGCAAAAACAAAATTTTATCAAGTTATACTGTTAGAAAAGATAATTTCTTTGAAATTTTTCAACATCATTATCAAAGCTTTGCATTAAAATTCTTCTTTTAATGAGGTCTTCATGGTTATTAGCTGGAGTTTCTTGAAAATAGGCCAGCATTTTTTGTTTCAGCTCATTAGTAAAGTCAAGAAAAAGATAGCGATGAAAATTTGGATAATGATTGATATAGTCTGTCTTCACTCTACCAACATCATCAGTGTTGGTTATTTCGACAGCTAGAAGTTCAAATATGTTATTAAGTCATAGGTTTAGTCAATTTTGATTAAAAGTTTTTAGTAAGATAATAGGGTCTTACATTTAGAGCCAGGAAACATAGTCTCAGCAAAGTTGGTTGGGGGCACTGGCGTTATAGGATTAGGATCTTGTGAAGGCAAAATTAGGCCGGGATCCGCTGATGAAGATTGAACTTTTGAAGCTGTTTTTGATCTTATTTGTTTTAAGAAGACAGGAATTTTTGATCGCTTTTTAGAAGTTGAGGGATCAGGGAGAGCTGCTGGTCCTAAATATACGTTTGTTTTAGAAGGAACTATTGGCCGGTTACATTTGACTTTTTTCACACGGCATAAGTCGCAAGCTTTCCTGCCAGGAAGATTAGGGTTGGACATTAAACAAGGTACCTGGTATCGAGCACAGAGTTCACATTGAGCGACAAGTTCTTTGAAAGACATATTGATGAAGATGAACTTTAAATTTGATTAAAGAAGATGGTGGTTGAAGGTTAAAGATGAATATTGTGTTCGACCACTTATGCAAAGTTTTAAGAATAGGGACATTCTCAATTGGAGGGAGGATGTGGTAGCCTAAAGTTTAGTATGGCACCTAAGTACCTAAATGGAGTTATTACGGCGTGCAAGATTGGCGTTATTATTTTGTAAAAGGGTTTTATTAAATTTATTTGAGTTTCAAATATAAAGAAATTTGGTTAAAAGCAAATGCCTACACAAAATCAATTTATTTTACGGAGAAAACTTATTTTTACGGTCTGAAAAGTTTATAAGTATCAAGTCAAGTCACTCAAGAACCTTGGGAAATTTTCCCAGAATTTTTACTATTTTTCTTATATTTTTAAATGAATTTTAAAGTTTTATAGAAATATTTACGTTTTCAGAAATTACTTGACTTTGATGAATTTTCACGGGGTAATTAGAGCTGCGCAGACTACGAAAATTAGTTTGGAATATAAAGGGGAAGTAGTTCTATCATGTGTAATTTTCTAGATTTTTTATTATAGTTTTTAAGGTTCTAATTGAGTCCAGAAGTCCGTACGGACTCCGTACGGGCTCTGGATTGACTCTGGGAGAGCTCTGGAGGGGAAAACTTAGGCACGTGACTAGGAATACTTAAGCGCCTCTCAAACTCGAAATTGAGGGGGGGGGGATACAACATACAGCTTAATCTTTAACCACCATGGTCTCATTTTTTATTACTCAACAAATTAAATAAAATTGTAATACCCTTATAACTTTATATTTTATATAAAACATTTTAGAAATACTACTCAACAATTTAAAACACACTTCATACAGGGTATCTTTAGAAAGGTCTTCATCACTGGGACTTGATTATTGCTGTCTCATAAAAATTCAAATTATTATAAAAACATAAAAGTCAATCTTTTCAGATCTTTCACTGGTACACCTTAATTGTTGTTATCAGTATTTCTTTCTCAACATCCACTTTCTTTAAATCTCAATAAGCGTTAAATATTTTAGAGTTTCATAATATTATTTTTATCAATCAGATCCAAGTAGACTGGGTAGCTTAGTGATTTAGAATTCCCATTTTGTTATTTTTGTTGGAAGGACGGGGTTTTCAGCTAAATCCACATATCTCCTCCGGATTCTGCTTACAGCAAGGCGACTGTAAGAGTTTACCTTACCATACCGTGTGGCCGTGCTTTCGACGCAGAAGTATTCCATTGACTCACAAGCCGTGCAGGCCTGGGAATACTGTCGGGTAATGAGCCCACCATCCGCTTTAGGGTGAGGAGGCGTGGGAGTTGGAGTAGGGAAAGCTGACATAATAATTAAAATAATAATCAAGAATTAAATAAAGGAAAAGTAGTGTGGGAAGTATATGTCTCACGCTCAACAGAGCTTGCGATTTATACCCGGGCATCTTTCACACACCATGTGACACTCAAGGCAAAATCAGCTCATTAAATAAATAAAACAGTGGTCTAAATCCATACTCAAAGCGCAGAAAGCGATTCTACCTTGCCACGGCAACTTCCTTTTGTGTACTCACTATTCAATTGCGCTAATCTAAACTTTAAATCTAAATTAGTCAATTCTCAAAAGTGTGTTTAGTATTTTCTTTGATAAGCAACGCACAGCGCAATAGTCAATGCAATACTCCTCTAAAAGGTTTATTAAGTATCTGTGGGTTATTAACAGGGGTAGTGAGCAAGGACGGGAAGGTTAGTGGAGGATCAAAGGGTTAATGGATGTTAGTGAGGAGGGTCCAGGTGTAACGGGTGTAATTATGGTTGTCTGTGGTGTGCGGAATGAGGGATGGGTATGAGGTCAATGCAAGGAGGAGTAATAGATATAAAAGGGGTTGGATTCTGGCTCAATGTTTCTTTAGAATTAAATTATAAAACATATTTATAGTTAATAGTGGTAAAACTGCAAGTTAAATCATTATTATAATACATTTCCTTTTCCCTCAATAATCATCTCTAAATTTAAATCTTTGATTTTTGAGTGTTACAACCCTTTGTGAGATTCTAAGAATATTAGTATTACCTTAAAATATATTAAGATTCTTTTCGAATATAACTTGAAGCAGTAGTTCTTCCTTTGAGTCATCTTCGAAAAACTTCCTCAAACAATTCCTCTGTGCTTTGAAGAAATCTCTAAAATCCTCATCTCACTTTCAGGAACACCCTCAACCTTGTGCGTAGGTCGTCCGGTGACATAAATCCAGGATCACTAGATGGGGATAATCTGGAGATTAAAGACAATGTTGATAACATGGAAATTTGAATTTATTCTTTATCTTATTTTTGTATTCAAATGGGGGTCCTTATGAAGGAATGAGGTAGGTGAATTCTTTTGGGTTCACACTCTGAAAAAAATTTCAGTGGATGAAGTGAAAGATCAGCAGATGAGCCAAATCCTTACCATTTCATTTTCCCATGTTTCAGTCATATTGTATGTAATATTTAAATACTCCTGTGGATTTTTGCAGTTTATGCAACAATGAATGAGTTCCCCAGTTGTTATATCATCCCTCTTGGGGTGTAGTTGCAGTAACAATTTGACTTGCTCATAGTAAGAAGCATCAAATTTCATGCTGGTAGTAGGTAAAAGAGGGGGAAAAGAATCAGCATTTGTTCCATGAGTGACACTTTCTTCAGGATCCTTTTATGCCAGCTTCAACTATAAATAAATAAAATAAAAACAATAAACATATATGTATATATAAAACCAACATCCTGAGAGAGTTTTGGATAATTTTTTTCCAATTTAAAAACAATTTAGAGGTGTAAAAAAGGAAATTTTTCTTTGTTTATAAATTTTTGCAGGACAGACTCAGAATGCAATATAGTTTTTTTTTGGCTTGAAAATTCTCTTGTTCTGGGAATGATCCCAATCCATGAAATTGTTTTTTTTATTTTTCAACATGCCAAGCCAACAAAGAATTTTCTTCTTCCTTTAATGTTTGAATTGCTTGGTTCTGAAAACTATCCAATTTGGTGTTGCTGATATACCACATCAAGACTAATTTATCTCATTTACATAGGGTAGAAATTTGTATATGCCACTTATAGTTTTGCAAATAACACTTACTCAAATGACCTAAATTTTTTATGGATGATCAATTTAGGGGTCTAGATTCATAATATCACATGAAAATATGAAAAAAACAGTAAATATTGTAGAAAGTTTGAGATTTTATAGTCAAAAGTAATGGTTTTAGAAAAAATAGACTGGCACTATTAGGAAGAGAAGATGAAATATAGTCATATTCAAAAAGGAAGCAATTGAAAAATATTTAATTTTGGAAACAATATGTGACATGTTGTGGAGCTTTTTTGCTTCTTTTCATAGATTTACCCATAAATATAACAAAAAATCCCCACAATATGTCACTTTTTTCAAAAAATAAATATTTTTCAATTTTTTCTTTGTTGAACATAACTATATTTCACCTTTTCTTTCTAATGATGTGTCAGCCAGGCTGCTAGACTTACCCAGTAAAATAACTAATTAATTACTGGATGAATCCACACTTTTTTATTTCTTATATATTATTAATTATAATATATTTACTTTAAACTTACTTTTAATAAATTAACTAGTTACAAAAAAGTAAAGTTAGTAAATAATTAAATTTAATAATATATGTGGTTTATATTTATATTTATATTTGTATTTTAGATTTATTTTTATTATTTTTATTTCTAAAACCGTGCTCAATGACAGGTTAAGAGAAATAAATATTAATATTGAAATAAAAATAAACATATACAAAAAATTCAAATTACTTATTTAAAATTGACATTTACTGTAATATTAAATAAAACAATTTATTTCTGACATATTCTGTAAATACAGATTTTGAACACGTTCTTTCTAGAACAATCTTATTATTTGAAAATTTCTTCTTGGAATTTTCTATCTTCTTCTCTCATACTCCTGTATATAGAATTTTAAGTCCATGCTTTGTCTCTCATTTGCCTATAAAAGGCCTCCCTTTTTTGTTGTTTTGGAACATTCCTTCATTACTTACTTATTTATTTACATCACTTTTTTAAAACAAATATTTATTACTATCCTTTATTGTTCTAGTTTTTACTATCATGTAAATCTAACTCAGTAATAATAATAATAATATTTATAAAATACTTGACCTCTTTTAAATTGAGTAAAATTAAATAAAAGATTAAAATATATGTACCTTGACTTTAAAAGCCAAAAAATTCATCTATTCACCCTGTTGGATCTCCTTAAAAATCTTCTAGACTAAGAGACCCTTTGACAATTGTGGGCCTTTCTGAATCTTCAACAGCGCATTGATATCTTGAGGCTGGCAACCAAGAAACCATCAAAATGAAGGTACCTGTAGGGATGGGTGGACAACAAAAAGCACAAACTTCATCAACCACGTGACTTAATTTATTGCTGCAAACGGGAATAGAACCGTGCTCCAAAGTTCAGGTTCATATATTGGCAATAGTTGTATATATTTGTGGTAATTATAATAATTACTATTTGTGGGTCACTTTGCACTTTTCATAGTCTACGTATATCTTTTTACTCAGCACTCTGTAATTGGAATTAACTTGCTCATTTTACAGGGGGAGGTGCCTGGTAAATAAAAAGAATTTTTTCCTAGTTGACCAAGGTAGAACTATATTGTTCTTAATCCTAGAAATGATATAAAAAATCAAATTAATTAAATTATATTTTCTTTTATTTCAGTTGACCTTTGTCCTGATAAATTAAAATAATATATTATTGTTTCAGTTGAAAAATTGTCCTGGAAATAAATTAGTATTAAAAATTAATTAGAATTGATTATATTAAAATTATTTCAGTTGACAATAAGTCCTGATAATTAGATTATTTCAGTTGACATTAAGTCCTGGTAATTAAAATTATTCTCAGTTGACATTAAGTCCTGGTAATTAAATTTTTCAGTTGATTTTAATCCGATAATTATCAAAATTTACATTACTAATTAAAAATTTATTTTATTATTTCAGTTGATTTATTTTAATCATGGTTATAAAATTATCTTAAATTAATAAAAGTTGTGATTATTATTTCAGTTGATTTTTGTCCTGAAAAACATTATATTTTAAATTATTCCAGTTGATTGCAAAATCCTGATAATTAATTATATAGTAGAATTTTTATTTCTCTTATTTTTCCTTAAATAAAGGAAAAATAATAACTAATTAATTCTTAATATTTCTTTCTCTCAGTTCAGGTTAAATTAAACTATGACTGATCAAGGTGCTTCTTCTGGCTGTGATGAGGAACTGGACTTAATTGATTATGATGAAGTTTCTTCTGTGAGTTCTCCTTTGACTTAAAAATTGGCTCAAATTAATCAATTACTGGACCAATCAGGATGTAGAAATACAGGAGGTGGAAATATTAGTGGAGACAACTTCTCAGGACCAAAAGCCTTCTATCAACCCCTCAGAAGAGCTTCCAAAATGCTTCAAAATATAAAAGATGCCCTTAACTCAGCAAGTCAAAAATCTCTCCACTCACATCAAGGAATTGAGGACAGAAAACCTCAAGCTGAGGTCAAAAACAGATTCTCTAGAAGAAAAGGTAAGAAAGATAGAGTCCTTCCTTCAAGAGAAGAGGAGACCTCCTCCTCCCCCCAGGGACCTTCCACAATTGGCTCCCCATCAACAAGAAAAGGTGAAAGTGTCAAAGTGGAAGTGGAATTGGTTGAAAACCCAGTGGGATTATCTGTCCCAGAAACAAAAACTTCAAGTACCTCAGGCAGGTCCGTCAAGAACCAATCAGTTCAACCCCACACCTCCTCACCCTTATCAAGAAGGAAGAAAGAGAAAAAACAACCACATTCAATTCTTTCCCAAACCATGGTAAGTCCCTCTATTGAATCTCAAGTACCACTTCTTGTTGCTGATTCAGTTCCTTCAGGTAATTCTGGAAGAGGAGATGAAACTGTGAGACCAGTAGGGGCTGATAGTCGTAGAAAAATTGCTCAATATTCTAATGTATCTAATCCTTTTGTTTAGATTGCTACTTTAATGATAAATCCTGATGTAGCTGTTATTGATGAGACACTTGATCCTGAGTTTTATGAGAGTCTGGAAATTTATTCTGTTTCCCTATTGAGAAATACTCCAGATGTGGCAAAAATTAATGATAAATATTTGAGGGATATTATTGCTAGACAAAATCATATTATGAACAACATGAAATTGACTCAGAAATTAAATATTTTGTTAACTGAACAGGGTTACAAATTATTGAGGAGTGAATTACAGAGAGTTTCTGATGGTTTATTTAATTACAAAGTTACTCATGAAAAGAAAGTTGCTTTATGGCAAAATATCAAAAATGATCTGTCTAACTTACAAGATACTGACTCCATCTTTTTCCAGGAGCTAGAGGGACATAAGTTGAACTTGAAAAGATTGAGTAACCATTATTCATATTTGCAAAATAAGAACCAATTATCTTTTGCAGCCATCAATGAGACTTTATCTAGTATTCCAAGAGTGAAGAGTAGGCTAACAACCATTGAAGAGAATTTGAATTCATTGTTACATGACCAAAAGTATTCTGAAATTTCTTTGAAAGAACCTGTTGCACAGGATACTCCAATTGTACCTGTCACTAGTTCATCTAAAGTAAAATTAGTTCCAGAAATGCCTGTAGATACTACTGAGTTTCCATCAAAAATTGATGATGTACCTTGTTCATCTACAGAAGGGTTAAACAATGAGATTACTGCCCAATTGTAGAAGTTAAAGCTTCTTCTCACTCAGAAACAAGCTTGTAATAAGGAGACTGCTTCAAATTAAAAGAATCAGCCAAAACTTGACCAATTCCCAATGTTTGATGGTGATTCTTCCTCTCATTAGCAACAATTCATTTGAAGAATTGATAAACTGAAGAATTCTTACAAACTTACAGATGAAGAAATTGTTTTTAAATTAATTTATTTATTTACCAATGTTGCCCTAATGTGGTATGAATCTGTTCTCTTGGATAAGAATGACTACTCATGGGAAGATTGGAAAAAATTAATTAAAGCACAATTTGGTGGCTATAAGTTTAGGATAGCTCAACAAAGGCAGTATGAAGAAATTAGATATAGCTCTTCTACTGATAAACTTATTGAGTTTTTAATGAAACTTTTAAAAATCTTGAGGGCAATGGACCCAAATATGGAGTTTGAGTTATGGAAGGACAGAATCCTCTATAAATTACCCATGTCTTTGAGAGACTTGATAGTTGCTAGGACTGAGTTCTCCAGAGAACCTTCTTCTTTCATTAATACTTTTAATGAGATCCTTCTAAAAAACAAGTATGATTCCAGAAGTTTCATTCCTAGAACTCCTTTGGAGAAACCCTCCAATTACCAACAGGAACCTCTGGAAAATGTTGGTAAACCTTCTGCCCCTGTTGCACCTAAAATGTATGTAACAAACACTTGCTTCAAGTGCAGCAAGCCATGGCAGAAAGGCAACTTTTGTGACAAGAAGATCAATCTTGTTGAAAAAACTGAGGAACATGCTGATGACACAATAGCACTGGATGATACTTCAAGTGATTGTGCCAGCAATATTTCATATGAATCTCAGCAGGAAATTTTGATTCTGGAAGAGGGTATTCATTATTTAAATACTATTAATATTGAGAATAATGATTTATCTACAGTATAGGATGCTGAGATCATAAAAATGGTGTGATCTGGATTCCAGGTCAGAAGTCCTGGTGCTTTTTGATAATTTTCAGATTTCATGGTGAATTTCTCCACTTGGTATTTTTAAGGGAAAAACTTTTTCCATTCATTATTCAATGACATTTATTATTTGAAAAAGGCTTAAATGTCTAAAACATTTGTGATAATAGTAAAGTATTTTATCATTATGAGTAGTTCTGGAAGTATTTACAGTTTGAGGTTGTTCAAAAAAGAATGTTGTGTGGTCTATTTTGGGACAGGGAAGTGGGGTGTTTAAGTTGGTTTTACATGTAATCATAAGAGATAGAGTAAGAAAAGGATATTTTTGTTTAGGGAAAGGAAAATTCCATCTGCTAGAGGCAAATATGACTTTCAAAACATGTATACCTGTAAGAATAATGTATATATTATTATCAGAATGCCATTTTGTGAGTGCACCTACACTGATTAGTGCTGCTGGTGATATTAGAGTACAGGATGCATTCTCACAGTATTATATTTTACTAATACTCAGAATTGTTCCACCAAGTCCAGTAAAATTTAGGCTCCCTTCCCTGTCATAAAATATTGAAAATTTTTAGTTGCTACTTGTAATGGGATAGGTTCAGGTAGTATTCTGGAATTTACTAACTCATTTAGAAAGCTTGTGAGATCACAGGGGAAAAAACATGATCTAGACATTGAGTTCAGTTTTGGGACCCTATTCCATTCATGGGTGCATTTCTGTGACAAAACATGGAAGCCACTTTTTGGGCCAGGGGAATGAATCTAGAAGTAACCACTTTAGAGCCCTTGATTCTTTTTTTTGTTTGAAATTAATTTCCCCCTTTGTTACTCCTCCTGCTTAATTTTCATATATTCTCCTTCTCCTAAATCTTCATGAGTGATTTGCTCCTTTATTTTTTTGTTTTTATCATAAATTCTTGTTTTAACCCTCTTGATTAGATCCTGTTCTCATTGTTGTCAGATCATCAAATTCCTCATGTAAAACGTATAATTATGTCTAGTCTTTATTCTTTTTCCATAATTAACCTCTACTTTTTTTTCTATACTCCCATCTTCTCTTCCTGAATTCCTTAATATCCTACTCCAACTCCATCTCTCTCCCCTCACAATACCTCTGTATTTCTACCTCTCACTTCACCACCCATCATCCATCATACCTCTTTCTATCACTGATTTTTTATTCTACATCATCCTTCTCTTTATCTTGAACAATTCTCATCTCTTCTCTGCACATTCCTAAATCCTCCTTTGGTAAGAAAATAAAAATCAAAAAAGATTAACAACAAAAATAATAGTAAGGAATATGCCCAAAAAAGGATAGACTAACACACCATAAGCTACATGATTATTGGACATGCAAAATTGAACAAATAGTTCTGGTTCATGAGGTTTGAACATTCCCCAGTATACTTTGTTAAACAAATGGAGTTCAGAAAAAACTGAACTATGTCATGCTCACTTCAAAATCATTCAACAAAAAAATACTATTCCCTTAGGTGTTTGGAAAAGAAAGGCTTTTTTCTATAACAAAACATGAGATAATCAGTGTATGTTAAGAAACCCATTGTTTGATGCATTTATGATTTACATGTTCAATGACAGATAGAGGCAGCTTTCATCAACCAAGCTGCTCACTGAAAAATCATCAATGATTAAATTTTACTTCATTTATTTCCTCCCATGTAATAGTCAAAAGTCAAAATAGACTAACACACCATAAGCTACATAATTATTGGACATGCAAAATTGCACAAATAGTTCTGGCTCATGATATTTGAACATTCACCAGTATACTTTGTTAAACAAAGGGAGTGCAGCAAAATCTGAACTATTTCATGCTCAATCAACCAAGCCTCTCACTGAAAAATCATCAATGATTAAATTTTACATCATTTTTTTCCTCCCATGTAATAGTCAAAAGTCAAAATATACTAACACACCATAAGCTACATGATTATTGGACATGCAAAATTGCACAAATAGTCCTGGTTCATGAGATTTGAAAATTCCCCAGCATACTTTGTTAAAAAAATTGAGTGAAGCAAAATCTGAACTATATCATTCTCACTTCAAAAGTGTTCAACAAAAAAAAACTATTCCCTTAGATTTTTGGCAAAAGAAAGGCTGTTTTCTGTAGCAAAACATGAGATAATCAATGTATGTGAAGAAACCAATTGTTTTCTGCATTTATGATTTACATGTTCAATGACGGATAGGGGCAACTTGCATCAACCAAGCTTCTCACTGAAAAATAATCAACAATTATATGTAACATCATTTTTGTCCCCCCATGTAATACTCAATAGTCAAAATTTATGAGGGCAAATGTGCGTTTCTCTTTCCCAACATATTCATGCAATATGCAACAGGATATTGAATATCCAAGTGTAGCCCTCTAAGTGTATTCAAAAAATGTATCAACTCAAAGAAAACCAATCAATATAAAAAAACAATTGTTCAATACACTACGCAATATAGGGGGTGGACTTGCTAGCAAGTCCTCAACCTGAACTCTGATGGAACTCTGATGGAACTCTGACTGAACTCATACTGAACTCTACTTGAACACCCACCTAAAAATGTTCTGCTGAGTGGTGTTCATCCCTTATTGTATGGCTCCTTTATCAATAGCTCAATGTGTGTTCAATCTGTGGTGAGTTTGGGTCCAAGGTTGTGGACTTGCTAGCAAGTTAACCCCCCATATTGTGTGGTGATAAGTATAAAGGAAATTGAATAAAAAATTATAAAATTCTGAAAATCATAATTTTCATCAAATACATAAAATTTAAAAAAATCAAAAAGGTCAAAAAAATCAAAAAAAAAAATCATAAAAAACATAATTATTCATAAAAATTCAAAGAAAAAAATTAAAAAAAATCACCAAACATCAAAAAAATCTAAAAATCTAAAAAAAATCAAGAAAATCAAAAAAAATATATAAAAATATAAAAAAAAAAAAAAAAACAAAAGTAAACTAAAAAAATTTAAAAATTTAAAAATCAAAAAAATTATAATTTTCAAAAATTTCATTAAAATAAAATTTTTTAAAAATTATGAAATTTATAAATTTATAAAAATAATAAAAATAAAGAAATAAAATAATAATAATAATTATTATTATAAAAATTAAATAAATCTTATAAATGGTATAAATCTTGAAAACTTAAATATATCTAAATAATTAAAATATGTATGAAAATAATAAAACATTTAAAATTATTGTAAAAACCCTAAAAATCATAAAAATAAATAATTTTAAAATAAATCATTAAAAAATAAAAAAATAAAAAAAATAAAAAATTTAAAAAATTTAAAAATCCATTAAAATTATTAAATGAAATTTTTTAAAAAAATTAGAATAAATTATCAAAATTATTAAACCATAAAAATCACCTAATTTTTTGAAAAATGTAAAATTTATAAAACTCATCACAATCTTAAATGTCACAAAAATAACAAAAAAAAGCAAAATTCTCAAAATCAAAATATTGACAAATTTCAAGATTTATTTAATGAAATCAAAATTAGAAAAGTAAATAAATCATAATATTTATTAAGTTCAAAGAAACTATTTGAACAAATGAATCATAAAAGCTTTGATAATTAAAGAAACCTAAGGAATAAAAAATTACAGTTACAAAAAAAGTATAGAATGATGAAAATCAATTTAAAATTATCAAGAAAATTATTTTGTTTTTATCAAATTTTTCTCTAAAAAATCAATAATTTCATCAAAGTAATTGCTATTATTAAAATTGTAGGATTAAGAAAACCATAATATTCTTATTATACAAGTTAGTTAAGAAAAATATCAGGTGCTCCTTTTGGTCTAGAAGATTTTGGTAGAGGTTTAACAGTTTTGGAAAGTGGATTTCGAAAGTTTCAAAGTCAAGGTACGTATAATTTATCTTTTATTTTATTTTACTCAATTGAAAGAGGCATAAATGTTTTATAATTATTATTATATTTTACAAATTAGAATTACAGAGTTGTAAATACTAAAGTAATAAATATTAATAAATAATTGATGTAATAAATGTTTTTAATAAAATAATAAGTAAGTAAGGAATGATCAAAAACAACCAGAAAGGGAGGCCTTATATAGGCAAAGGAGAGACAAAATATGGAGTTAAAAAATTATAAATACAAGTGTATTATAGAGGGAAAGAATTTTCCAGAAGAAAGAACATTTCAAATTAAAAAATTGTACTATAAAGAATATTTTAGAATATTCTATTTACTGTATATGTCAAAAGAAATTTATTTATTTAAAAATTCCAGTATTTTTTATTTTTAAATAAGTAATTTGATTTTTTTGTACATATATATTTTTTTTAATTATATTTCAAATATTAAAAAACCTTTTCTAATTTTAATATTGTATTTTAATATTTTAATTTTTATTTCCTTTAAACTGACATTTGAGCATGTTGTTAGAAAAATAAAAAAAATATATATAGGACAATTAATATTAATTTTAAATTTTTACTAAATTTAATTTTTTGTAACTAGTTAATTTATTACATGTAAGTATAAAGTAAATATAATAAAATTAATAATAATAGAAAAATAAAAAGGCATGCCTTCCTTCCAGGAAATAATAAATTGTTTTACTGGGTGAGTCTAGCAGCCTGGCTGACAAAAACAATATAAATAATAGAAAAACTACAAAAATGTTAAATTTAAATAATAGAGAAGTTTAAAATAAAAAACATTAATTTCAGAAGGATAAGTTCAAATGTAGGTTTAAATTTTTTTAATTCAAATATGTAATAGTTACATATGAATTAAAAAATTTCAATATATCAGTGAAAACATTATATTTATAAGGTCAAATAAATAATCAATATATTCAGTTTTTTCTTTTATTATAATAGCCCAAGGCTACAGGTCATAGAGAAATAGTAATTTTAAATATAAAAGTAATCATCTTATATAATTATTTATTATTAAGACTCTAATAAATTAAATAAATACATAATAATTTATTGAATTATTTTGTTCTTTTTAAGAGGCTAGAGTGAAGTGCAACAAATCATCTCATAATATACATCAAAACACAGTGCTAATTATCTCAAATAACTAGCAAGATAAAATACAAAAATAATCAAAAAATGATCAAAGAGTCAGAAAAGTGCCCTCACTAACCTAAAAAAGCATAAATCTGAGTTAAAAGATAAAATAATCTAAAAAATTAAAAAGAAAAGGAATGGCTAGATAATGGAATAAAATAATTAATCAAGGAATAAGATATAGGAAAGAAAAAAGAGAAGTAAGGGAATTATCATAGAATTGATGTAATAAAAAGGAGAAAGTTATCCAGAAATCTGAAAAATTAAGTGGTTTGAGAAAGACTTAATAGAAAGTCCTTCCACATTTATAAAATTTTATGTAGTATTGAATAAGTTGGTGAAAGTCTATTCTGAGATCCACTGAGTCTCACTCTAGTTGGCCAATAGAATTTGTTTCCTGTAGTACATATACAGTGTGTTTCTAGTCAGAACCTTTGATGAACTCACAAAAAATAGGTTACTGTCGGTCAGTTGTCTAGAAGAAGGTAAGAAAATTAGGGAAAAAGGAGGAGGGAAGAAGGAGGACAAGGGAAAATAAAAGGAAATAATTTGTAATAGGATATTTTAATTTTATTTAAGAGGGAAAACAACGATGAGCAACTTTGAGAGATGACAAAAGCTTAGTATTTATTAATAATAATATTATTTAATGTAAGGGTTCTGCGCGGCAAACACTTTTAATTACTATCAGACTTAAAGAAACCTTGAATTTGTTATATAGACTTTTAATTAGATTTGTATTACTAATAAAAAAATATAAATGTAATAAAATAGTTATTTAATTTGTTGAGTGTTTAATAAGTGATCCAGCTACAGGGGATTATCCAAGGCCCTTTTATAGGCAATGGGTCCTCTGAAGCGCTACTATCTTTGTAAATACAATGATTAGAATGAAGTAAAACAAATATATCAAAAGAGTAAATGAAACATAACAATATAGAGAAAAACATGAAACAATTAATTAAAACCCCAATTAAGAATCCAATTTTCCCGTCATTAATTCCCAAATCAGTAAGTGAAAAATAGTGAATAACTAAACAAGATTGGAACATAGGAACTATGAGAAAAATAATTCCAAACAGATGGTACAGTCTGATTAAAGGACATTTTAAGTGAAACAAAAAATAATTTGACGCAACAAAACATGCAATTAATCTCAATTTAGTCCAAATTAATTTATTTGTTTTTTCTAACACAATTAAGGGTCAAAAGAAGCGTCATTAATTATTGTTTAGTATCATATGAGAGGTATAATTTAATATATAAATTTAAGTAATTAATTTAAATATATGATAAATCAATTTTACACTTGTAATTATAATATATGTTTTTCAATTAATTAAATATAAATTTATAATTATTAAATACATAAAAATGCGCCATTATTTGTAGAATATATTATATTATGTTCAATTTAACTGTATATAAAAATATATATAACCAATAAATTTAATGTAACACTTGTATATAATAAAATTCTTATATAATTTCATTATGCAATAAAATATTAAGTTATATTCATTAAATACAAGTCTTACCCACTCTTTAAGGTTTTATAATTTATATATCATTTACTGGACTCCTGGAATAGCCTGGCTGACAGTTACAGACTTAAAATTATGCTTAGAAGGTTAAGTAAGTATCACCATTACTTCTTTTCACAGCAAATTTTAAAAATTTGAAAATGTGTAACATGCTAAATCTCAATAATAAAATTCATATTATGTGAAAAAATATGTATTAAAAATTTAAGATTAATCTAGAGCTTTTATAGTATATAGCTTATTATAATTTCTACTTTAGGTGGCCAATGATCCAGAATAAAAGTGAATGAAAGTATCAAACATTGAAAAAGGTGGCTATACAAGTGGTTAAAGCAGGTCCTTGCAGATTATTATTCTTAAGCCTTCTACAAACCACCACTTTCTCTTTATCTCACAAATTCATCAATGTTTTAAACAACAAAAAATCTTGGATTCTAATTTTTTGTCACTTCATTAATTATTTGGTAAGTTTTTATATTTGCTTATATGAAAGGTTTTTTTTCTAGCACTTAAAAGGTTTTGGTTTATTTTTTCACATTATGACACATATTTTTATACGTGGTGCATGGCCACTTGTCTTTAAGATCAATGAAACTATCATTTTTGATTTTCTCCTTCTCCTCATGATGAATAAGAAAGTATATTGAATTGATATTTTTTCCCATTCCCAAATAGTTGATTACTTTAGAAAGTTGAACTGCTTCTATTCCAAACCCTACCTCAATTTTCACAATAACTGGATTAAAATCACAAAAAAAAATTGTGATTTATTTCAGAAGAAGTATCATCTATGGAATTAATTATATCATCTGAATCTAATTATTAGTATCCTAGCCCCTAGCAATCTCCATTTCCTGTTTGTGGCCTTCAAACAAAAATTTATTTTTTCCCTATTTTATTTTTTCCTTTTGAAATTTTATGGATTCTGATAATCATTATTTTAGTTTAGTTTTATCACTTCATAGCTCCCATCTTTGAGAGATTACTTTCTTTAAAAAAATTTTCATGTTAATTTTCAAACCTGAAAATTGCAAACAAGAAAGTTGAAGTAATCCCCACAAAATATTAGGGGAGTACTTTCTAGGAATTCTTATATTGTAACTCAGATAGAAATCAGACTGAAATCTTGCAATATCTCTGAGTAGAACCCTGTTTAATATTTATGGACTTGATCCCAATGATTTTCTGAGGGAGGTATTAATGATCACTTGCTCTGAATTGTATCAGAATTTACTGAGAATGGGATCAACACTCAATCATAACTGGATCAGCTATGACTGAGAATTAGATAAACACTGAATGAGTATTGGATAAGCACTGACTGAGAATGAAATCAGCTAAGACTGAGAACTGGATTCAAAATAACTAAGTGTTGGCTCAGAATTTACTGATAATTGGCTAAGAAATGACTGAGTTTTGTCTCAGAATTTACTGATAATTGGCTAAGAAATGACTTAGTGTTGTCTCAGATATGAATGAGCATTTCCTCAGCTATGAATGATAATTGGATAATCAATGACTTAGTGTTGGTTCAGAAACTATTGAGCATTGCCTCAGAAATTAATGAGCATTTTCTCAGCTATGAGAGAGAGTAGGATCAGCTATTACTGATAATTGGCTAAGAAATGAATCAGTATTGGTTCAGAAATCACTAAAAACCATCTCAGAAATTTATGAGAATTATCTCAGATATCACTGAAAATTGTCTTAGAAGTCACTTAGAGATTTCCCATCAATTACTGAGAATTTTCTTATCAATGAGTGAGAGTTGTCTCAGTGACTACTGAGAATTTGCTTAGATATTATTGAGAATTGTCTTAAAATTACAAAAATTGGCTCAGAAATAACTGAGAATTATCTCAGAAATGACCTAAAATTAGATCAGAAATGACTGAGAATTAACTCAGAAATTACTAATGAAAGACTTAAACCTGAAACAAAATGTAACTTCAATTGAGTTTTGATTCAACTTTAAGTATTTTCAGTAATTTTTGAACCTTACTATCAATTTTTTTCATTAATTCCTTAACTTGTGTTTCACTTTTGAGTTACTTAGAGTTCTGGGTTACTTAATTTCTAGCAATTACACCTTGCATATTTTGTTGTGAAAACAATTTGTGCCATCATAAAACTAATCTACAAGATTTTTATGGATATTTTGAGTTAAATCATTGTAAAAAAATTTAGTTATGTTTTTTTTATATGGGAAAGTAAGATTTGCAGTACTATTTTCTACCCACTGTATGCATTACACAATCTATAAAATACACATATATCAGTACTACTTGGATACACTCATTTTATGTGTTTAAATATTATAATATCACCAAAAAAAATGTGAGCACCTGATAGAAGGTTCCAATACCTATCTTTGACTCAATTTTGTTTTTGATCAGCTGTAATTCTTCTAAGAGGACTGCACACTGAAAACTCAAAATTCCAGCTCACATGGCATCAAATATGAGTTATTATTGAATCAAAAATGAATTGAAAGAATTTTATCTGCTAGCAGGCTCCATATCTTTTTTTACAGTGTAAGTCTTATGCATATTTTTGATGTAATCATCATGCATATTCACTAAGTTTTGGGAAAGCCTAGGATGAAAATAAAATTTAATAAAAGCCCCAGAAAATAATGTGACTCACAAAAAGAACCCAAAAATAAATCTGAAAAACTAAAATAAAAAATGAAATTAGCTCATGGAATTATAATAATACATAAAATCAAAAACTGAGTGGGATTAAAAAACTTCCTTTCAGAACTGGGGATACACCCTTATTCTTACCCAGATCTGACATTACTAGTGGAAGAAGCTTCTTAACTACTGGATCATGGGCTAGTGGATAAGAAAATAAAAAAGTCATTTATTTAATTATAATACCCTAATTTTCAGTAATAATAGAGGACACCCTCAAAAAAATAAAATTCTGATTAATCTCAAACTATAAAATGTCCTAAACAAACAAACCCATTTATTGTCAAAAAAATGATGGAATAAAATAGGTTTTTTTTAACTTTTATCTTCTAGTAATTAATTGGTGGATTGAATTAATTTGATAACCCCTATTAACTCTATTTAAAAAAAGGAAAAGAGGAGAAAAGTGGATTGAAGAAAAAAACAAATAATCCACAAATAAACTAATTTTACACAGTAAATGAAATGAAAAATTAAAACCCCAAAATAAATAAATTTAAATCTCAATAGATACATTAAAAAGCAATAAAAAATTAAAAACATTCACTAAATATACTAAGAAAACTAAATCTAAAACATATGGCATTCCTCATGGGTAACAAAATTCTATCATAAATAAAAGTTTTCACTAAGTAAACATCATCAAATTTTCAATTTTACACAGAATTATCAAGGGGGCATGAATTGGAACTACTTAAAAGATTTTAAAAAGAATTTTTTTTCATGGGGTTATTATAACTTCAGCTTTTGATATTTAAATATTTTTAGTCACTTGATATTCAAAATATGCTTTTATTAAAATTTAAGTGAAGTCCACACCCAAATCTCATTTGATAGCTATAGACATAGATGAATGAGTTTCATATTAAGAAAAATGGCATGTAAAAAATTCTTATGAAAATCTAACAAATAGGTATGCACTTATTCATAAGACCTTAATGAATACTATATAAGAATCTTAAGAATCATTGTGAATCATACTTACACATAAAACTAAAAAAAAGATGTGATATATTCAAAGTAAAGCCATATAATGACCTTTAGTAATAATACAGGCTTCTCAAAAAATGAGCATTTAAACTGTTTTTATAATGCATTATAAAAAAATAAGAAAATGTACAGAATATTAAAAGATAAACTTGTAAAATTTCCTTTTATATGAATACCAACTGACATAATTTCAGAAAACACAAAAAATTAAGGTTAAAGATTCTGAAATTTTAACCACCTTATACTTTGCTTCAACACCAAAAAAATAAATTAAGGTAGCCATATAGCTTTCAAGATTTTTAAAATTAATATTATTTTTATGAATTTTAAAAACTGTATGTGTCAGCCAGGCTACTAGACTTACCCAGTAAAATAATTAATTATTTTACTGAGTTGAAGACACGCCCCTTTTTCTTACTAACAATTAATTATTTACTATTGTATTACTTACAACTAACTAGTTAAGTATATTAAGTAGTATAAATAATTAATAAATGTCCCATACATTTTTACTCCCTAACACTGTGCTCAAATAGTATAAGTTGATTGGGAATAAAAATTAATAATAAAATTATAATAAAAAAAAGAAGAAAAAAAAAGAAAAACCTTAAGTTTATTATATTACTTCATTTAAAGATCTGAAATTCTGTGAAATTAATACAATTAATTTATTTGTGATGTAACTAATTGTGACAGTCCAAGGAACTCATACTTTATTACTAATAAAATTGATGCCCTTGTTGATGTACCAATTAAATTATTTTCTTATGTCATATATGTACTCCTTTTAGTCATCTTATTTCTCACATTCTTACAGTAGATTGTGTAAATTCCGTGTTTCTTATTCCCTCATGTTTTGCCTATAAAAGGCCTTCACTTTTGTGATTTTTGATTCATTCATTCCTTACTTACTTACTTATTACACTTACAATAAAACAATTATTACTATACTTTATAACATTAGTATTTACATTTACGTATTTCTAATCTATAAAATATATTAATATTTAAATCTACCTCTTATTATTTGAGTAAACCAATCACATTGATTAAAGAAATATGTACTTGATTTTGAGAGTTCATTAAAACCCCAAATTTCCTCGTATAAAACTCGAATAAACTTCTAGACCCAAAAGGACCCCTTGACAATTGGAGACCTTCCCGAATTATCAAGGGCGCATTGTGATTTGAGGCCGTAAATTGAAGGGACCATTGGCTTTTGAGTACCTATAAGGACAAGAGAGCAATGAAACGACAAACGTCATACGTCACGTGACAAAAATTTTTTCTGCAAACGGGAATCGAACCGCACTCCAAAAATTAGGTTCATATATTGACTAAACGTTGTATATATTGTGGTAATTATTGATATTAATATTTGTGGGTCACTTTGCACTCTTCATCTGCTACGTATTTCCTTTTACTCAGCACTCTGTAAGTGGCATTAATTTGCTCATTTTACAGGGGGAGGTGTCTGGTAATTTGGAATTAATTTTTTATTATTATATTTTTTTTTCCTAGTTGACAATAATAGAGCAATTATGTTTGTAGTCCTAGAAGTAATAAAAAATTATATTTTAATATTAATTATTATAATTTTCAGTTGACTTTTTGTCATGATAATTTAAATTTTATTTGTTCCAGTTAAAAAATTGTCCTGACAATAAAATTTTTTAATTACTTCAGTTGACATTAAGTCCTGGTAGTTAATTAATCAGTTGATTTAAATCCTGAAAATAATTATCATAAAATTTTTAATAAAAAATTTTTAATTTATTTTCTTCAGTTGATTATTTTATAATCCTGGTTTTAAATTGTTTTGAATTAATAAATTAATTATTATTTAGTTGATTTCTATCCTAAAAAGATTTATTATTATTATTTTAATTTTATTTCTTTCAAATAAAAAGTAAAAATAAAAGACTAATTCACCTTATTGTCTTCTTTCTTCATATCAGTTGAATTTAAAAATGACTGACCAAAGTGGTTCTGCTGCACGTGAAGAAGAACTAGACTTAATTGATTATGATAAGGCTACTTCTGTAAGTTCTCCTTTAACAAGAAGAATTTCTCAAATTAATAAATCCTTGCCCCAAACAGGATGTGGAGATGAAAGAAGTGGAAATCCTGGTAGACACAACTCGGGATCAGAAACCTGTAATAAACCCACCAGAAGAACTTCCAAAAGGATTCAGGATAAAAAAGATGCCATTGCCTCAACAGGTAAAGAATCTGTCAACTCACATAAAGGAGCTAAGGACATAAAACTTGAGAGTAAGGGCAAGAGTAGATGCTCTGGAAGAAAGAGTAAGAAAGATGGATGCCTTTCTTCAAGAGAAGAGGAAACCTCTTCCCCCCAGGGATCATCAACAATTGGCTCCTAAGCAGCCAGAGAAAGTGGAAGTGTCCAAATGGAAGTAGGATTGGTTAAACACTCATTGGGACAACCTGTCTCAAAATCAACATCAGTTGCCTCAGGAAGGTCCATCAAGACCCAACCAAGTCATCCCAACACCTCCTCATCCCTATCAAGGAGGCAGAAGAAGAAAATCCAATATGGTCTTGCCCAGAAAACCCTGGTAAGCCCCTCTATTGATTCTCAAGTGCCATTTCTTGTAGCTGATTATGTTCCTTCAGGTAAATCTGAGAGGGAAGAAGAAACCTTGAGGCCAGTAGAGGCTGGGAGAAGTAGAAAAATAACTCATGTATCTAACCCTTTACTTTTAATTGCTACTTCAATGATTAACCCTGATATGGCTATAATTGATGAAACTCTTGACCCTGAGTTTTATGAGAGTCTGGAAAGTTACTCAGTTTCCTTATTGAGAAACACTCCAGATGTAGCAAAGATTAATGATGAGTACTTGAGAGATATTATTGCAAAGCAGAATAAAATTATAAACAATATGCAATTAACTCAGATGCTTAATGGTTTATTAACTGAGCAAGGGTATCAATCATTAAGGAGTGAATTGCAGAAAGTCTCTGATGATTTGTTTAATTATAAGGCAACTCATGAAAAGAAGGTTGCTTTGTGGAAAAATATAAAAAATGATTTGTCCAAATTAAAAGACACTGTATCTATCTGTTGTGAAGAGCTGGAGATAGATAAGATGAATCTGAAGAGATTGAATGACCATTATTCATCTTTTCAAAATAAAAATCAGTTATCTTTTGCAACTATCAATGATAGTTTATCTAGTCTTCCAAGAATGAAAACAAGACTAACAACCATTGAAGAAAAATTGAATTCATTGTTGAATGACCAGAAATATTCTGACATTTCTTTAAAGGAAAGTATAGTGCAGGATGCTCAAATATTACCTGTGGCTAGTTCATCTAAAGTAAAAATAGTTCCAGAGATACCTGTTGATACCACTGAGTTTCCATCAAAAATTAATGATGCACCAGGATCTTCAACAGAGGGATTGAACAATGAGATTATAGCCCAATTGGAGAAGTTACAGCTGCTTCTTACTCAGAAACAAGCTAGTACTAAGGAGACTCCTTCAAATCAAAAGAATTGGCCAAAGCTTGACCAATATCCAACATTTGATGGTGATTCTTCTTCTGATTGGCAACAATTTATTTGCAGAATTGATAACTTGAAAAACTCTTACAAACTCCCAGATGAGAAATTTGTGTCTAAGTTAATTTTTTTATTTACCAATGTAGCCCTTATTTGGTATGAATCTGTCCTATTAGATGGGAATGATTACTCATGGGAAGATTGGAAGAAATTAATTAAAGCACAATTTGGGAGCTCCAAGTTTAGGATGGCTTAACAAAGGCAGTATGAGGAAAATAAATATAATTCTTCTATTGATAAACCTATTGAGTTCTTAATGAAACTTTTTAAAATCATATGAGCTATGGACCCAAAAATGGAGTTTGAGTTATGGAAGGATAGGATCCTTTATAAATTACCAATGTCTTTGAGAGACTTGATAGCGGCTAGGAATGAGTTCACCAGAGAACCTTCTGCTTTCATCAATACTTGTAATGAGATTCTTCTAAACAACAAGTATGATGCCAGAAGATTCATTCCTAGAACCACTTGGGAAAAACCCTCAACTTTTCAACAGAAACCTCTGGAAAAGGTTGGGAAGCCTTCTGCCCCTGTTGCACCTAAAAAGTATGCAACAAACACTTGTTTCAAGTGCAACAAACCTTGGCAGAAGGACAATGTTTGTGACAAGAAGATAAATCTTGTAGAACAAACAGAGGAGCATGCTGATGACACAGTGGCACTGGAGGATACTTCAAGTGATTGTGCCAGCAATATTTCATATGAATCTCAACAAGAAATCTTGATTATGGAAAAGGATATCCATTATTTAAATACTATTGATATTGATAATAATGATTCATCTACAGTTGAAGATGCTGAGATCATAAAGAACATTGAGGATAGCTCAATTGTTATTGCACCTCTCAAGGCACCAGTCTTTATCAATAGAGCCAGCATTGAAGTTGTTCTGGATTCTGGAGCTGGAGGAAGTGTAGTATCTGAATGAGCACTTGCTTCAGTGGATCAAGACTATAAATCAAAAATGATGCCTATCATTTCTGAAAATTAGAGAGGGTATGGCTCTGTTTTGTCCCCCATTGGTAAATACAAAGCCACAGTGTTTTTTAAATATAACCATGGTTTTGTAAGAGCTATTTGTGATTTTGTTGTCATGAAAAATGATAACATAAGCAATTGGTTTATTGTATGGAATGATATTTTAACCAAGTAGGGCATAAAATTGGATCCTTCCAACCAATGTTTCACAATGGGGATGAATGGGAAGAGAAAATTTAAGATTTCCTCCCCTAAAAAATTATTAAAACCAGAATTGAACACATGTAATTCTGTGGTTCAATATAAAGGAAGATCTACAAAAGAAATTCATGCCCTTATGTCTGAAATTGACAATGCTTCTTTTGGAGAACAACTTTCTGGTGAGGATAAAGATTCCATCATTAACTTGATAAAGTCTTTTCCTATGGCCTTTGCTCATGGGTCACATGAACTGGGATTAGTTAAAGAGGAAATGAAACTTTTATTGTCTTGTCCATTAACTGATATACCACCTAGTTTAAAGAAGAAGCCTTATCCTTCTTCTCCCACAAAGAGAAAAGATATTGAAGACAATATCTCTACCCTTTTGAAAATGAATATTATTGAAAAGGTAGTTGAAACACCTAAATATTGTGTTATCTCACCTGTCCTAACTTCTTATGAGAAAGATAAAGCCAGGTTATGTGGAGGTTATAGAGCACTAAATAATTATACTGTTGATGATATCTACCCTTTATCTAGAATTAGCTCAATACATGCTACTTTACAGGGTGCTAAATATATCAGCTGTTTGGATGGTAACAAGGGATATCACCAGGTACCTGTTGAGAAAAATTCTCAGAATTTTCTGATGATTGCTACTCATATGGGTATTTATAAGTATATTAGGATGCCATTTGGCCCTAAAAATGCCCCTTCAGTTTTCCAAAAGGTAATGGATAACACATTCCATCAAGAGATAATTGAAGGATGGCTGATGGTTTATATTGATGATATCATTATATTCTCAAAAACATTTGAGGACCATCTTAACCACCTGTGTAAAGTGTTCCAGAAAATGGATGAAATAAATATGACACTTGCTTTGAATAAATGTAAATTTGGTTTCCATTCTTTAAAAGTTCTTGTTCATGTTGTTTCAGGCTTACAGATATGTGTTGACCAAAACAAAGTGGCAGCCATACAACAGGTGAAGGCGCCTACTACAGTTAGAGAGCTCCAGAGTTTTTTGGGAATGTGTGGATACTATAGACAGTATATTAAAAATTACCAAGTCATAGCTTTACCCCTTACCCAATTAACTAGAAAGGATGTTTCTTTTGTCTGGAATAGTGAAAGACAAAGAGCCTTTGACACTATGAAACACTGTTTGATGTCAGCACCAATTCTTGCTTTACCTGACTTTAATTAACCAATTGTTTTGTACACTGATGCCAGTTTCATTGGTCTTGGTGCTGCCCTCCATCAAAAACAAGTGATAAATGATAAAGTTATAGAAGTAGTAATTTGTTATATTTCAAGAACCTTGATAAATTGTGAATTGAAATATGGTGCTACTCAATTGGAATGTTTAGCTGTAGTGTTGGCTCTAGAGAAGCTACATTATTACCTAGATGACCAGAAATTTGAACTTGTCACTGACTGCAGTGCAGTTAAATCCCTTTTAAACTTGAAAACACCAAACAGACATATGTTCAGATGGCAGTTGGCTGTTCAAGAATACAGAGGGAGAATGAAAATTATTCATAGGGCTGGAATTGTTCACTCAAATGTGGATATGTTATCAAGGTTACCTTTACCAAATGATGACTCTAATCCTGCTTATGATCCTGAGGATTAAATTATTCATATTCATGGGATATATGTGGTTGATATGGAGGAAGAGCTATTACAGCTTATTCTGGATGCATATGATAAGGAAACTGACTTGAAAAAGTTATGCACCATATTAAATGATACAAAGAATTCTTCAATACAAGCATTAATTAAAACCCTTCCACCAAAGTACCAGAAGGCTTTGGAAAAAGTTAAATTTTCAATTGATGAAGGATGTCTATATTATAGGAGGAAGTTGAGTAATGTTATTGTTATTCCTCCTTCTATGAGAGAAATCATCTTGAAAATTTGTCATGATGACATATTAGCTGGACATTTTGATCTTGAAAAAACAATGATCAGAATTAAGAACACTGCTGGGTGGGTTAATATGTCTGAAGACACAAAATTATATGTTGAATCTTGTGATTCTTGCCAAAAATCAAAAAGATTGACTGGTAAAAGAGCAGGATTAATGCAACATATTAAACCTCCTGATGCACCATGGCAGATAATAAACATGGATTTTGTAACAGGATTACCTATTGCTGGAAAAGACAGTTATAACTCTTGTTGGGTTATTGTGGATAGATTCACTAAAATGTGTAAATTTATCCCTACCCACAAGGATGTTTCCACTAAAGAATTAGCTTTCTTATGGTGGTCTCATATGTTTAATACTGCTGGTTTTCCTAAAGCCATAATCTCTGACAGAGACCCTAAACTTAATTCTGAATTTTGAATGTCTCTGATGGATGTTTGTGGTTGTGATCTGAAACTTTCTACTGCCCATCATCCACAGACTGATGGCTTAGCTGAAAGAATGATTCATACTTTAGAGGACATGATAAGAAGGTATTGTGCCTTTGGCATTGAGTATAAAGTTAATTACAGATTCACTCATGATTGGGTTACCTTACTTCCTGGGTTTGAATTTGCTTATAATAGCACTGTTCATTCTGTTACTCAAAGAAAGCCTTTTGAGCTCTGGCTTGGATATGTTCCAAACACTCCTGCCCAAATTCTCAATAACAAAATACCTAAATTGGACATACATCCTGGTGTAAAGTATTTTTTTCAAATGCAACAACTGTGCAGAAATCATGCTCAACAATGTATTGAAAAATCATTTGAATATGAGAAGAAGAGATGGGACAAATCCCATAAATAATACACTTTTAAAAAGGGTGATGAAGTGTTGATTTCTACAGTCCACTTCAATTTACAAGGTAATAACAAATTGAAAGATCCATTTGTTGGTCCATTTATTGTCAGAAGAATGATTGGAGATAATGCAGTTGATGTTATTTTGTATTCTCCATATGACAGAAAACATCCTGTTTTTCCAATATCTCTTCTGAAACCTTACACATCCAATAGTGATTTATTTCCAAAGAGGAGAGGAAGACCAAAGAAAACCCCAAATGAGATCAATGAAACAGCAGAAATTGAAAAAATTCTAAATGACAGAATAGTCACTGCTGAAAAAGGTACAGAATACTTATTGAGATTCAAGAATAAATCATCTGAATATGATTCTTGGATACCTGGGAAGGAGATATCTAATCTTTCTACTCTACTAAAAAAGTATAAAAAGAAAAAATCATAGCATTTTTTTTATTGTTTTTTTAGAGTGAGGAAGTGTCAGCCAGGCTACTAGACTTACCTGGTAAAATAATTAATTATTTTACTGGTTTGAAGCCACGCCCCTTTTTCTTACTAACAATTAATTATTTACTATTGTATTACTTACAACTAACTAGTTAAGTATATTAAGTAGTATAAATAATTAATAAATGTCCCATACATTTTTACTCCCTAACACCGTGCTCAAATAGTATAAGTTGATTGGGAATTAAAATTAATAATAAAATTATAATAAAAATAAGAAAAAAAAAGAAAAACCTTAAGTTTATTATATTACTTCATTTAGAGATCTGAGATTCCGTGAAATTAATATAATTAATTTTTTTGTGATGTAACTAATTGTGACAGTCCAAGGAACTCATACTTTATTACTAATAAAATTGATGCCCTTGTTGACGTACCAATTAAATTATTTTCTTATGTCATATATTTACTCCTTTTAGTCATCTTCTTTCTCACATTCTTACAGTAGATGGTGTAAATTCTGTGTTTCTTATTCCCTCATGTTTTGCCTATAAAAGGCCTTCACTTTTGTGCTTTTTGATTCATTCATTCCTTACTTACTTACTTATTACACTTACAATAAAACAATTATTACTATACTTTATAACATTAGTATTTACATTTACGTATTTCTAATCTATAAAATATATTAATATTTAAATCTACCTCTTATTATTTGAGTAAACCAATCACATTGATTAAAGAAATACGTAATTGATTTTGAGAGTTCATTAAAACCCCAAATTTCCTCGTATAAACCTCGAATAAACTTCTAGACCCAAAAGGACCCCTTGACAGTATGATTCACACAGTTTTTTATTTTGATAATTTTTTGGAAATTTATGGCCTTTAAAAATTTTTTGAAATTTTTTATTTTTTTTATTTATATAAATTTTTGAAATTTTTATTTTTATGATTTGTTTGATTTTAAATTTTTTTAAATGTTTTGATTAATATCATTTTTTGATTTTTTTTATTTTGACAATTTTTTTAAAAAAAATTTACTTTTATGATTTTTATGCTTTTTTAGATTTTTTTATTAATTTTATGATATTTTTGTTTCATAAGATTTGTTTAAATTTTTAGATTTTTTAGATTTTTTCAATTTATTTAATCTTTTTTATTTTTATTAATTTTTATAAATTTTGACTTTTTTGATTATTTCAATTATTTTGATTGCTTTAACTTTATATATTTTAATGCTTTAATTATTTTTACAATTTTTAAAATTTTCATTGATTTTTTGATCTATTTGATTTTTTTAATTTTTAATTTTTTTGATTTTTTTAAATTTTTTTGATTTTTATTATTTTTTGTGATTCTTTTTGATTTTTTTGATCTTTTTTATTTTTTAAATTTAATTTAATTTAATTTGATATTTTTTTGACCTATCAATTAGGAGAATTTTATGGTTTAATGATTTTGATAATTTTGAAATTTTTATGATTTTAACAAATATTTTAATTATTTAGATCTATTTAGGTTTTCAAGATTGACACCATTTATGAGATTTATTTACTTTTAGAATCTATTTAATTTTTATAAAAATAATAATTAATATTATTTTACTTCTTTATTTTTATGATATTTATGAATATTAAATTTTCATAATTTTTTTAAATTTTTTATTTAAATGAAATTTTTGAAAATTATGATTTTTTTTAATTTTTAATTTTTTTTGTTTTTATAATTTTTATGGTTTATTTTTATTTTTATTTATTTTAAATTTTTAAAAAATTTTTTTGAATATTTTTTTTCTGATTTTTTTGATTTTTTTTGATTTTTTAATTTTTTTTAATTTTTCTTTTGACTTTTTTGACCTTTTTTGTCAGACTAAGATCAACTAAAAGGACATGAACTAGCTTGAAAAGTCTGTGTCTAGAAGGTTTATATGGTCCTATATGAATACTGTAATATAAATCCAACAAATAGTAAAAAATATAATTCAAAATAAAGGTCTCAGTAATATAATTCTCACTAATATTATATATGGCTTACAATCTTTTTAGTTGGTAGAAAAGTAGATTTTAATTGTTCAAATACTATTCAAAAGACTCTATAAAGGCTACTTGATATTTATTGTAATTGATTTGGTTATATGGGTTAAATTGTAAAGATAAAGAATGTAGAAACAAGACCCAAAAACCTCCTCCTTTTATACACACTGAGTTCCCCAATGAATCCCTTGATTTACCACTCCAATACAAAGTTAATGACGCCTCCATCCAGCTAATAGACATGTTCATCAACATCCCCAGTAACCCACAACATAATTAGAAGAGTAAAAACCTCCAAAATCCTGTAATAATAAGGAAAATCCATCAAAATTAAAGAATAAGTTAAAAAGAGAGTATATGCGTATTAAACAATAATATAAAAGACTAAAGAGAGAATTTTAAGTTTAATAATTGCTTAATAATAAGGGGGATTCACTGTAGAAATTATGGGGCTAATCCTGACATTATACTATGTGAAATTCCCATTCAAAAATGACCAAAAATGACTGAGAAACCACCCAGAAACCCAAAAAAGAGTGTGAGATGTGGGATAACTACATGCAGTCCTTGGCAGGCGCTTTCACAGGTAAATCCTTAACTAAATTTAGGCGAATTTAAGCGTGGTGATGAAATAAGACGCCAAGAATGAGGTTATTAATGAAATTAGTGCATATAAACAGGGTCAATGCATTATTTATTAAGCTAGGACACTAAATAAGCGCCTCTCACCTATTTTAGTGTGTTTACCCACAATGAGCATAGAATGTGGGGTAATTAGTGTGAAAAAGCTAACTTTGCTAAAAATGAAGCTATTCACACAGGAAAAAAGCAGGCAGTATGTGGCCAGTACACAAAAGCCATTTCTGGCATAAAAAACACCAAATTTGAATAGTGTTATTTTTATGCATTTAAGTAGCCAAATCAATAGTCCTAAATGAGACCAATTGAACTGTCAAAGCACAATATTGATATTCTCAAATTTATAGCGCATATAATCAACTTTTAAGAGAAATAAAGCACATTTCTTGTTTTTTACATAAAACAATGAAAATAACAGCTTTAAGTGTACCTAAAAATTATTTAGCCTTATTCTTAAGCTTCTTAAGATTAATCTAACATATCCCAACCTAATATTAATTACATAAGATTTATAAAAGGTGGCTATATGCATTTAAATAAGGTGTTATAATGGCATTTTTGTGTATTATCATAATTTTACTTATGTATACTGTTTGTGTACTCTCATTTATTGTTCCCATGTATAGTTCATGTGTTTAACATAACTTATAAGTACTTTTTACTCAGTCCTGGGGATATAAAGGCTTACATTTTTGATTTTTTTGAATTTGATGCATTTGATGAAGATTACGATTTTCAGAATTTTATAATTCTTTAATTCAATTTTCTTTATACTTATTGAACAATTTTTTTTCGATATTGATTGGTTTTCTTCAAGTCAATACATTTTTTTGAATACACTTACAGGGCTATACTTGGATATTCAATATAATGTTGCATATTACATGGATATGTTGGGCAAGAGAAATGCACTTTTGTCCTCATAAAGTTTGACTTTTGAGTATTACATGAAAGGAAAAAAATTGTCAGGCTGAGGTCAAGTACAGAGACGTGAACCAGCTTCAAGGGTCAGTTTCATAGAAGATTTTAATGATCCTATATGAATACTGTAGTACAAATCCAATAAGTATTAAAATATAACTCAATATAAGGGTATCAGTAATTTTAATCTCACTAAATATAAATGTGTTACAATCTTATAGTTGGTAGAAAAAAGAATGTAATAATTCAGATACTATTCAAAGACTTTATAAGTGCTATTGATATGTATTGTAACTTTATTGGTTATATATTTGAATTGTAATGATAAAGAATGTAGAAAACAAGACCAAAAACCCCCTCCTTTTATACCCAATAACTTCCCCAATGAGCCCCTTGATTTACCAGCTCTATACACAGTTAATGACGCCTCATTACAGATAATAGACATTTCCAACAACATAAAGAGTGACCAGTAACATCATTAGAATGATATCACCCGCCAAAATCCTGTAGTAATAGGGATAATCCATCAAAAATAAAGAATAAGCAAAAAAGAGAGTATATGCATGTAATACATTTAAAATAAAAGCCTAAAAGGGAAAATTAAGACTAATTATTTATCCATATTAAGGGGGACTAAAAGTAGAAATGATGGGGCTAATCACAACATTATACTATGTGAAATCCCCATTCAAAAATAACCAAAATTGACTGAGAAACCACTTAAAACCCCAAAAAAGGGGGTGAGATGTTGGGTAACTACATGCAGTCCTTGGCAGGCACTTGCACAGGTAAATACTTGACTAATTTAGGCAAATTAAAGTGTGGTAGTGAATGAAAGCTCCAAGCTTGAGGTTATTAATGAAATTAGTGCATATAATAAGGGTCAATGCATTTGTAATTAAACTAGGACACTAAATAAGCACCTGTCACCTATTTTAGCGTGTTTACCCACAGTGGGCATAGAATGTGGGGTAATTATAGTGTGAAAAAGCTAAATTTTCTAAAAATGAAGCTATTCACACAGGAAAAAAGCAGGCAGTATGTGGCCAGTACACAGAAGTGATTTCTGGCATAAAAAACACCAAATTTGAAAAGTGTTATTTTTATGCATTTGAGTAGCCAAATCAATATCCTTAATTAAGACAAATTTATCTGTCAAAGAGATTTTTTAATATTATTAAATTTATAGCCCATATAGTCAACTTTAAGTGATTTAAAGTGCATTTCTTGTTTTCCACATAAAACAATGAAAACAACAACTTTTAGTCTACTTAAAAATTTTGTAGCCTTATATTTAAGGTTCTTAAGATTACCCTAACATATTCCAACTTAATATTAAATACATAATACTAATAAAAGGTGGATATATGCTTGTATATAAGGTGTTATAATTGCATATTTTGTATTTTATCATAAATTTACTTATGTATACTATTTGTGTACTCTAATTTATTGCTCCCATGTATAGTCCATGTTTTTAACATAACTTATAAGTACTTTTTTCTCAGACCTGGGGATATCCAGGCTGACAAAATAAGTGCATCTCAATTATTTCAGCCTGTTTACACATATGGAGCATAAAATGTGGGGTAATTATATTGTGAAATTACTAAATTTGTTAATAATGAAGCTATGCACATGGGATAAACGCAGGCAGCATGAGGCCAGTACACAGAAGCCATTTCTAGCATAAAAAACATCAATTTTAAAAAGTGTTATTTTTATACATTTAAGTATCAAAATCAATAGTCCCAAATAAGAAAATATGATATATAGAAGAGCAATTTTAATATTACAAAATTTATAGCACATATATTTAACTTTTAAGTGATTTTAAGCACATTATTCATTATTTCAATATAATAATGAAAATGATAGCTTTAAGTTATCTTTAAAATTATGTAAACATATGTCTAAGGTTCTTCAGACTACCTTGATATATTCCAACCTAATATTAAGTACATAAGACCTATAAAAAGGAGGATATATGTGAATATTCAAAGTATTATAATGGCATATATTGTTTCAACTGACTTATTTCACTTATTTATACATATTTTATACTTTCACTTATTGTCCCCATGTGTACTAAATGTGTCTAGAATATTTTTAATACATTTTTTACTAAGTTCTGTGAATATCAAGGCTGAAACTAGCCTACCTAAAAAAAAAAAAAAATTATACAGTTTTTATTTTGTTTTTCTAGTTATTCAGAAAAAAACTGTAGCATTAAAGAATATTTCTTTAAAGAAGTAAAACACAAGAAAGTATTATGAGTACTGGATTTAACCCCTCAGAAGTTTGAACAGAAAATTATTTCTGTTTAAATCTTTTAAGAAGGGGGGAAAGATTTGGAATTTCATTTTCAGGTATCCACCTATCAAATTTTCTTGATTTTTCCTTTTATCTTAATAAATACTCAGCTCCTTTCTCTTTAGTAAGGATTATTTTCTTGATTAATTTTTCAATCTCTGATTTGACCACACGTTCTTCAGGCTAATTTTTTAGGCCTTCCTCTTTTTTTTGAAAATAATCAGGATCATTTTCATCGTTAGGTTTTAATAACAAGATAGGGAAAACTGGATGTTTCCTATCATATAAGGCATATAATATGACTTCCACAGCATTATTACCAACCATTTTGTTGACTAAAAAAAGTCCAACAAAAGGATCTTTTAATTTAACATTACCTTGTAAGTTAAAATGTAGTGTTGAAATAAGGACCTCATCTCCTTTTTTAAATTCAAATTCTTTATGGGATTTATCTCATCTTTTCTTTTCATACTCAAATGCTTTTTAATGAATTCCTCTGAATTCTTTCTACACATTTTTTGCATATGAATAGAGGATTTAGTACCAGGGTGTATGTCTAACCTTGGTAATTTGTTTAAATGATTTACTGGTTTATTTGGAACATACCCCAGCCAGAGGTCAAAGGTTTTTTTTTGTTACAGAATGAGTCGTTCTAATATAAGCAAATTCAAGTCCATGAATCAAATTCACCCATTCATGTGTGAGTTTCTCATTTTCTTTGTATTCTAATCCAATGGCACAATATCTTCTGATCATATCCTCCAGAGTCTGTATAATTCTCTCAGCTACTCCATCAGTTTGTGGATGGTGTGCTGTAGAGAGTTTTGATTTACATCCAGATACTTACATCAAAGATGTACATAATTCTGAAGTAAAATTTGGATCTCTGTCAGATATTATGACTTTGGGGAACGCAGAATTGTTCATCATTTGAGTTCACCATATCAGTGCCAACTCTTTTTCAAGTACCTCTTTATGGGTAGAAATAAACTTACACATTTTTTTTAGTTGGTCAAAAATTACCCAGCAAGAGTTAAAGAATTCTTTTCCTAATAATTGAAAGCCAGTCACAAAGTCGATCTTTATAATTTCCCAATGGGATTTTTGCTGCTCAATTTTTTATAAAAACCCAGCTCTCTTCTCAGTTAATCTTTCATATTTTTGACAAGAGTCACATGTTTCAATCTATTTTTGTACTTCTTCCTTCATTTTTATCCACCAGGCTATGTTTTTAACTCTTGTTAATGTTTTGTTAAAATTAAAATGACCAGCTAAGATGTCATCATGGAAAGTACTTAAAATTAACTGTTTCATAGATGGAGGTATAAATATTACATTACTTGTAGTTTTCCTGTTATATATGTATCCATCCTCAATTGACAATTTTCCTTTTTCCAATGCAGTTTTATACTTTGAAAGTAAAGTTTTAATTAACACACTCATTGAGGCATTTGTTGAATAATTTAAGATGTTTGATAATTTAGACAAATCTTTATCAGATAAATAATTTTCTAATATTATTTGTGTGAATTCCTCCTCTAAATCCACAATATAAATCCCAAATATATGTATCATCTCATTTTCAGGTACATATGATGGGTTTTCAGTATCATTTGGAAAAGGACTTCTGGATAAAAAATCCACATTAAAATGCAAGGTTACTGCTCTATGTGTTATTTTCATCCTTCCTCTGTATTCTTGTACAGCTAGGTTCAATTTAAAAATGAAGCTATTTAGTGTTTTCATGTTTAGTAATGATTTTACTGAGCTTCAATCTGTAATTAGTTCAAACTTAAGGTCTTCCAGAAAGTAATGAAGTTTCTCCAGGGCCCACACAACAGCTTAACATACTAGTTAAGTAGCACCATACCTGATTTCTGATTTTCTTAAGGTTCAGGATATATAACAGATTACTGCTTCAGAAAATTTACCATTTATTTTCTGTTTCTTCTGTAAAGCAGCACCTAAACCTGTAAAGCCTGCATCAGTATACAAGATAAAAGGGAGGTTAAAATATGGCAGTCCTAATATTTAATCTGACATTAAAAATTCCCTTAATTTATCAAAGGCATTTTGACTTTCATTATTCCAGATGATAGCCTCATTTTTCCTGATTAATGTTGTTGAAGGGGCTGCAATGGATTGGTAGTTTTTATATATTGCCTATAATATCTGTGCATACCAAGAAAGCTTTTCATATCTTTCACATTTTTAGTTATATAAATAGTCTTTATTTCTGCCACATTTTTCTGGTCAACACAAATTTTTAAGCCAGATACAAAATGCCCAGCATATTCAAGGATTAAAACCAAAACTTACATTTTTTTCAATGCTATTGACATGTTTATTTAAGTCATTTTTTGAAATACTCTTCTCAGGTGATTTAAATTTTCATCATGTTTTTGAAAACACTATGATGTCATAAATATATATTAAGAGCCATCCTTAAATCATTTCCTGATGAAAAACACTATCTATAAATATTTGGAAGACTGAAGGGGAACTCTTTGGGCTAAAAGGCATTCTGACATATTTATATATTCCCATGTGTGGGGTTATGAGTAAGAAATTCTGAGAATTCTTTTCCACTGGAATACTATGGTAACCTTTGTTTCTATCCAGACAGGAAATGTATTTTTCTCCTTGTTAGGTAGCATGGATAGAAGCTATCCTTGGGAAAGTGTAAAGATTATCCACAGTGAATGTATTTAGAGCTCTGTAATTACCACATAATCTTTCCTCATCTTTTTCATAAGAGATTATAACTAGAGAAATAACAAAATATTTAGGAGTTGTTTCTACTTTTTCAACAATACCCATTTCTAAAAACATTTAACTTTTTTTTTCAATGTCTTTCCTTTTTGCAGGAGAATCTGGGTAAGGTTTCTTTTCTAAGCTGTCAGGAATATTATCCAAATCACAACTTAAGGAGATTTCCATTTCATGGTCTTTGACCAATTCTAGTTCATTGGAAACATGGGCGAATGCCATAGGATAAGATTTTATCAATCTCAAAATATTAACTTCTTCAATTTTTGAGAGTTGAGGGCTAAAAGAGACTTTTTGAATCTCATTTGCCAATTCAACCACTTCAGAGGTGGATCTTCCACCTTGGAATTGTTCTTTTTTAGGAGAAAGCAATAAATTGAATTTTCAGAATGAATCTCAAAATTTTTTTTTTCCATTTACTCCAATTGTGAAGCAACTTTTTTCAGGATCTGTTTTAATGCCAAATTTGGTCAATAAATCATTGCCAATCATTAACCAATCACTAAAAATTCACATACTTCTCTTACATATCCATTATTTTATTTAAATAATACAGATGTCTTGTATTTGGCAATTTGACATAATACTGAAACAAAACCTTGCAAGTTTTTTGTCTTTACAGGTTCCAATTTTCCAATATACTAAGTTTTATTAATGTGTTAACTGAAACTACACTACCTGCATCCCCAGTGTCAAGAATGGCATTCATTTCTTTTACTCATTATAACAGGTGCTTTAATAGGTGTGATTTTTTAAGTATCATGATTTGCATCTTTCATTATTTCAGCTTCCTCAGTGGAAGTCAAATATGTATCTGCATGATATATTGCATCATTCAGGAACATAATATCCTGTTCTAATACAAATATCTCATTTTCATCATCACTGTAAGAAATTTTACTTTTACAATCTTCACTAGACTCCTCCTTTTCATCTTCATGATTACTTGGTTCAGAATCTTGTGAGTTTTCAATAACATTTATTCTTTTCTTACAAGTATGACCTTTTACCCATGGTTCATTAAATTTATAGAAAGTGTTACTTTCTTGTTTCTTAGGAACAAGAGGAGCAGAAGGTTTTTTCTTCTCCACTGGTCACTTATTTTTGTAGGTTTTACTACCTCAATATTTTTCTTATAATGGATATACCTTGTCTCATATTTGGGGTTCAATAATATTTCATTGCATATATTAATAAATTCTAAATTACCTCTGATGGTTTCAACTCTAGCTACAACAATGTCTCTGACTGATATAAGCATTATATATTATTTTTTATTTCCATTCATTGTAATCCATTTCTGTATCCATGGCTTTCATTATTTTTATCAAATTAATTAAAGATACCATTGGCTTATTACCAGCATTTGGATTATATCTGGTTTTTTATACAATCTTCTTTGAGTGATTCTAAATTTTGGGCCATAAAATTATCTTTGAATTAGTGCCTTCCATTAAAACCAGGAGTAGTTAATTCCCTCACTCAATACAGATTCAAACTATAAGAAGGCCACATCTGTAAATAAAGATACTAATTTTTATTTAATTTCTTCATTAGGTAATTTGTATGAAAATTGTAAGTTATCAATTCTTAGAATGAATTATTGCCAATCAGATTTTGAATCTCCATCAAAAGAAGGGTACTGATCTAACTTAGGCAAGCTCTTTTGGTTAGTTCTGACTTCCTTAACCTGAATAATATTTAGTAATTCACTTACTTTGGATAGATGATCATGTATTTCATCCTTTACTTATTTTTTACTCTCAGTGTCCATGACACTATTTTCTTTTTCAATAATTGGTTTTTCATATGAATGTTTCATGTGAAGTGGTATATTTTCCACATAAGAGGTTTTGTCATTTATTTTGTAAGTATTTTTGAAATTATTAGCTACTTCTATTTCTAATCTCTGTAATCTATCTTTTACTACAGGTATATGTGATAAATTATCATTTACATTTGAAAAATAAAATTTTACCTGTCCCTCAATTGTAGCCATTGTATTCTGAGAATGTTCTAATTTATTGTATAAACTCATAATATTAGAGTTTATTTTTAATTTTTAATTTTTTAATTCAATATTTGAATTTTCAATGACCTTTATTTTATTGGAAGTAGTACTCAATTATTTTTTAAGATTTAATAATAAATTCTCTGTATTATTGTTGAACTCTTTTGAGAATTCTTACAATCTTTCAACTCTTAATAATAATTTACTTATTATTTTTGATTCCATTGGATTTTCTTTCATGAAATATTCAATCTTATCAGTGTCTAACTCAGTAGTTTCATCATTTTTGTTGGCCTCAAAGTTAAATTCATTTGGCTCAATTTTAATGTTATTAGTATTATCCTTGTTTCCAATAAAACAATGTACAGTGTTATCATGTAAAGATAAATCTAAAATACCATGTTCAAATGAATAATTCTTGAGATCCTTATCAATTATATCTAATACATCTTTATCAATTTTATTACCTATGATTAGTTCTTTATTAGTATTATATAATTGATTAGTAGATAAATGACTCACCATAGTCTTATTCCACTTCTCCCTCCTCTCTTTCACTTTCCCCTGTAAGGGTGACTTCTTGAGCTCTTATGATACAGATGATTGTAGTTAAGTGAGTACAAGTCCTATTTTCACTTTCTGAATGTGATTTGGTGCTCTTATTCTTGAGCTGGAGCTGTGGAAGGTTTTTTGACTACTGAAGTAGGCTGTGCCTTGAGTCTTACCAGAGTTTGATTGACTTCTATAAAACCTTGAGCTTCTATCTTTTCTAGGTTGTTCAATTGGTCCACCTTGTTTTTGAACTTTACATTTAAGTTTTTTAGAGGCTGTGATAGGGAATAAATTTTCTCTTTCAACGTTTTTTTTGATTTATTTATTGAGATTTTGTTTAACAATCTTTCTTTTTCCTCTATTCTCATTTGAGGAGTGTTGCTGCTGCTTATCTGGGTTGGAGATCCTTGATCCTACATTTGAATTTCCTGTAACAGTCTTATCAGCTATGTGTATTAATTTTGAAGGTTTAACCTTGTTACTCACATTGTCATAGTTGTCAAGCATCTTTCAAGTTGGTAATGTATCAATAAATCAAGATATAAGTGTTTAAAAACTTCAAGAAGCAGTTTTATAAGTAATGTATAGCACTACTGAAGTCAACTAATTGCTTACTTTTAGGTTTTTAAAGTGAATTTATGAGTGCCAAAAGTCAAATATGCTTTTATGTGGCCACTTAATGTAATAGGTCTGCAAAATGTAACCATGTTTTATTTTTAAAAAAGAAATTTTCAGTAATTTTCTTTTGAAATATTTAATGAATTTTACAAAAAAAGAAAAAAGGATTAAGATTCCTGTTAAAAAGAATCAATTAATTAGTTTTTATTATTTGGTTTATTATCTGAAAAGATTACAAATTTAATTGGTCTATCAACAGATCTTTTCTAAGAAAAATTTATGTTCAATTAGTAGTAAATTTTTTGATTCTGATATCAAGATTTTTTGTATAACTGGGATTATTTTTCTGATATCACTATATGTAGTGAATCAAACCTTTGTAATTAATCTAAATATTTCTATGGGGATTATATTTACTGTAGCCTTTTTAGAATTTTAACTGACTGAAAGATAAAGCAACAGAATTCTTGAGGAAATGCCCCCAAATTTCAGTCTTAGTTAAAGTAAAGAGAAGTGAATAGCTTGATTATTCAGTTTTCTAGAAGATTTTAATGGTCCAGATTGAAAAAATTTTTCCAAATCCAACTAAATAATAAAATATAACTCAATATAATGGTCTCAGTAAATCAATCTCACTAATTATAAATGGTATGCAAATTACAGTTGGGAAAAAAATAGAACTAATAATTTTGAAAAATATTTAAAAGACTTTAACAGTAATAATGAATATTTATTCTACTATTTTGGTTATATATTTGTAAGGTGATGTAAAAGAATGCAGAATATAAGCCCAAAAACCTCCTCCTTTTATACCCATGAATTCCCCAATGTTTGCCCTTTAATTCATCAATCCTATACATGACCAATGACGCCCCAAACTAGAAGTTAAACATTTCCATCAAACCAAGGATCAACCAATAACAAAGGAAGAATCATATCACATGCCAAAATACAAAAATAACAGGTGTTAATCCATCAAAAGAGAGTAATAACCAAAATGAGGGTATACGCATTTAACTCTTAAAATAAACAACTAAATAAGGAAATAAAGTACCTAAATATAGTTTCTAATTAAGTGGGATTAACAGTAGAATTTTAGGTCTTATTTATTAAATTTTTTTATGTGAAATCCCCATCTAAGAATGATCAATATAGCCTTAGAAACTGTCAGCCAGGCTGCTAGACTTACCCAGTAAAATAATTAATTATTTCCTGGGATTAAGCCACACCTTTTTATTCCTTATTTTATTATTGATTATATTATATTTACTTTAAAATTACTTGTAAGAAATTAAGTAAATTTAGTAAATATTTAAATTAATGTTACTGTCCCTTATATTTTACTCCCTAACACCATGCTCAATGACAGGTTAAAAGAGATAAAAATATACTAATACTAAAAATAAATAAAAAATTCAAATTAGTTTATTTAAAATACTAAAATTATATTAAAATTCTAAAAATTGAAAAAATAAAATTGTTTTTACTAAGTGTGACATTTAAAAGTGAACTTTAAAATATTTCAAATAAATTGATATATATTAAAATATATTTTATTGGCACATATTTTTAGTACTCTCTGTTATTCTTAATTTCTTATTTTGGGAGGATCTTTTCTCTCACTTCCTTGTATGTAGGCCTCTCAACTCCGTGTGCTCTCTCTCCTTTTTGCCTATAAAAGGCCCTCCACTTTGTGCTGTTTTTCTTCATCCCATACAACTTACAATTTTATTATATACAAATCAAAACCATTTTCATTGCTACTACTATTGTTTTAGTACTTACAAATGTGTAAATCTAAACCTTATAATTAATAATAATATTATCCCTATACCTTTTATTTGAGTAATTAAACACAAAGATAAAATCTATGTACCTGTTTTGAAATCCTTGAGTTATCCACCTTCATCACCGTTTGGACTGCCATAAACTCTTCTAGACTATTAGGACCCCTTGACAGAAACCATTGAGAAACCCAAAATAAGATGTGAGATGTGGGGCTACTGAATTCAGAATCTTGGAAGGAGTTTCACAGGTAAATCCTTGACTAAATAGGCAAGTTTAAGTATGGTAGTTAAATATGGGTGCCAATCTTGAGGTTTTTAATGAAATTAGTACATATAATGAGGCCAATTCACTAATAATTAAATTTGGACACTAAATAAGTGCATCTCAATTATTTTAGCCTGTTTACACATATGGAGCATAAAATGTGGGGTAATTATATTGTGAAATTACTAAATTTGTTAAAAATGAAGCTATGCACATAGGATAAACGCAGGCAGCATGAGGCCAGTACACAGAAGCCATTTCTAGCATAAAAACATTAATTTTGAAAATTGTTATTTTTATACATTTAAGTATCAAAATCAATAGTCCTAAATAAGAAAGTCATGCTTCTAAAACCCATGACACCCTTTGGTGGTGGAAATACTATCAGAGGACGTTTCCAAAGATTAATTTTGTATTCCAAATACATCAGAACTTAGTGAAAGAAGCTTCTCATCATCAGGCAATTTTATTTCAGTACATAGAATTACTCTAGCTGAAAGTACAGTTGAAGCAGGAATTTGTCTGCAAAACTTCCTACAACAAGGTTTTTTGAGAAAGCTATCACTTGTTTCTTAAAAAAAATTGGATTGTGCTTAATTTAAAAATAGGGTATTTAAAATTATATAGTGTAAATGAAAGCTAAGTCTCTAAAGCTGTAATTTGGCTGAGTAGATTCAAAAAGTGGAAGAGGAAAAACTCTTATAAATTAATGTTTGTTGGTAGTCATGTATTGAAATTCTTTTCCAATCATATTAATATAAAAGGGGTCTTAAAAGAACCACCTTGGTTTCTGCTTCTGAGGCCACCTTTTTGGCTTCTTCTAAGGGTTCCTTTTCTGCTTCTTCCAAGGCCAAATTTACTACTGTTTCTGAGGCCACCTTTTTATTTTTAGGCTCATTTTTCCATTTTCACCTTAACCAGCTACGAGAGCAGCAATTCAAGCTTCAAGGATTATGAATAGTAATGATAACCTAATGGTAAAATCTTAAAACCTCCTAACTATAGCCTTGTACACACATAAGAGCATGTACAATCATGCATTAAAAATTTCATTATCAAATGTTGTGCAACATTAAAAAAGTAGGTTTATTGGCCTGTTTCTGCAATCATTCAAAATATTATTCAATATGAATTTTCTAATTTGTGCTAAAGCTGGAGCTCCACAGTCATGCATCATTAACTCCTTATGTCTATGCTTTCCTTGTGTCACTTTTATAGCAAAAATGCTGCTTTGTAATTAGCAACATCACTTATTTGAAACAGTGATATTTTTAATTTGAAATATCATTGTTTACTGCTTTTAAAATAGTGATTTTCTGCCTTAAAAAGAGTGTTTTCTTTTTGAATTTACACCTCACTTTACACCCACTAGTCAAATTTTTCACTTGAATATTTTTTACTTCCTAAGCTCCTGGTTTTCAATTAAATTAGGTAGGGTTTTTGCACAAGCTAGTGCTTCTTTTCTTATTCTATATTGTGATTTCATATTCCCTTTCTCCCTCTTCATAATGAGAGTAATTAAGGACTGAACCTATCAACCCCATAGGAATGAACAATTCACATTCATTTATCCAAATTATTTTATAATTATGAATAATTGTTTGCATGTAAAATTATCAAACTCATTTGCTTCACTATGCAATTTATTTTTAATAAATGGGAATTCACCTACTATAGGCACATTTACTAATGGAAAACAGAAAATTTTGACATGAAATTTCATAAATCCAAGTAAATTTAATTGGATGCTGTTTCTCACATTACTTTTATGGACTTGAGATCACATATTCATATTCATTGTATTCAAAACCCTGCACATATAATTAGTGAATTTTTTTGATTCTCAAATTAACTGTTTTACTACCATGGTTGTGATATGGTAAAGAGGCTTAGATTTCAACATGCAATGAATTTATAAAGCTAAAAACTAAAAAACTGGCTTTAGGCTGACATGAGGCCAAGATTTAGTGAGTTGCTTTTCTGAGTCAAAGGGGGTGTCTGGAATCATTTCACAAGACAATGAGGAGGGGAATAATATGCAGGATGAAACAATTGTGCAAGGAAGAGGAAGATGAAATAATATGTGGGACATATGAAAGTGGAGGAAATGGAAAAGAGATGAAACAGGCTATGGAAAAAACAAAGTGAAATATTTCATGTTGAAGGGTAGATACTGAATGTGTAAAAAAAGATACAAAATGACATAAAGTAGAAAAAATTGAGAATTAAATGCATAAGAACCTTATGTCCTGTGGTGTTAAGATCATATGGTGCTCAATTATCCTGCATTATTTTCCATTATGCAACTTTTATCTATAAAGATAATTTTTTGATGGAAATTAGCATAAATGATGATTGGAGAAAAAATGACAAATTAATGCATAAAAGTTGTTTAATTGGGCTAACTTGATGGATTATTGCACATTCTCTAATATTTGAAAATTGAATAGCTATTATACAATTTTAAAAATAATAGAGTTATTAATAGAGAATAATAGACATATTCATTTGTTGGTGTCAGTTCTGGAAAATCCACACTTACAAATACTCACTTAAATTTGACCAAATCCACACTTATTTAAGTACAGATTTCCAAAAAGCACTAGCCCCAACATTGGCTGATTTCAAAATCAAATAAATCACTTATTTCACTCAAATCCACACTTTCTCAACCAAAAGTGCTGATTTCACCATAATTTCCCATTTCACTGATTTTTCAGCATCATCCCATTCATACACAGCACTCCGCAGCATAACACTTTATAACTCAAAACATTGTACATCATTTACATTTTTATACCATATAAGAGCCATGCCTTCCTCACTCTCAAATGGTGATAAGCTACATCAAGAAATTAATTTCATAGCTCTTGATCTACTCTTAGACTCTAATTGAAATTCTGATTCTTATCTTGAAGAATATTTTCTTTTTTTTTATCAAAGATTGGCCAGGAAATATTAACTTCTTTGTAGAAAGCCTCAAGTACTTCATACCCCCAAATACACCATCAAAACACTTCTTAACCTATCTGTACCTAGTTTTAGAAAGTTGTTCAAGACTTCTCAGGAATGTTTTCTTTAATTTCTTGAGCTTATTCAGGACCACCAGGTGCTTTACAAAAATTCTCAAAAACCACAACATGATACTTCAATTCATTTGACCATCACACTATATTTTTTGGGTTCCAATTGTAACAGAGCTGCCTTGAAATTTTTAGAAAATTTCTTTGATTTAGGGTATGGCTCTGTTAACACTTATATAAAACAGTGTGTCACTGCTATAAACTCCTTGGAATCTAAACTTCTCACCTGGCCAACTGAAGAAGAACAATTTGAATTATCTCAGTTTATTCAAGCAGAGGATTTTTCAGGATGTATTGGTTTTGTTGATGGTACTACTTCTCCTTTGAGTCAGAAGCCTGCTCAAGGTGGAAACAATTACTTTGACCAAAAAAAGATGTAGCATATTTTAAATTCCATTCTTTTTTTTCATTTATACTAACATAAGCAACTATATCTTCTCTATATATATTCAATATCTGTTCAGCTTATATGAGACATCAACAAAAAATTTATATCTTTCTTTGCTAGCTATCCTGGATCATGTCATGATTCCTACATCTTTCAGAGAATGAAAATTTCAAAAGAGCCTGAAAAATTCTTTAATAAAGATCAGTATCTTCTGGAAGATTCTGATAATGTGAATGGAAAGTATGTGCTTTCTGATTTTTGGGGGGCAGCATCTGAAGACAGTCGAAATTCCAAGTTCAACAACTGTTTGGCAAATTCAAGAGTATGTATTGAACATTCAATTGGAATCTTGAAAGGTTTTTTTTCAGGTTTAAGGGAATTAAGAAATCCTCTTGGAAATAAATCTGGAATGGAGGCAGTATTCAACTGGACTCTGTGTTGCACTATACTTCATAACTTACTTGCTGACCTCAAAGATCAATGGCTATAGTTGTATGAAGATGAAGAGGTTGAAACACCTCCCACTATATCCAACACTTCTATTTCTCAAACCACTAGCATACAAGAAAAAAAACTCTCAATCACACTAGCACATTTGGAGATTTAGCAATTAAAGATTAAATTATTACAGATTCCATTTGATTTTTATCTACTATTACTACCTTTTTCTGATTCACAAATCTTACTTCTCACTGTGATAGGCTCCATCATTATGCCAGTAATACTCCAACATTTCTCAAAACAACCCTTTTAATTTTTTTTCATAATCTTCAAATGATCAAGTTGTGTGCATTATTCTCTTGGTTTTGTAATTTTATTTTTTTTACATTAAATTTTATTTTTAATTTTCAGTGAGAGTCTCTTTTTCCCTGTCTCATTTGTTTTTGTTCACCACCTCAAAACAAAATTGCATATTTTTAGCTATCACATAATTTTTCAGTCATTCTTTTTTTCTTTCATCCCTCATATCCCTTTCCTCTTTTCCTCAAAAATGCCTCAAAGAATTTAAAGACTGTTTTTTTCTCAACTTATCTCTTCATTGAATTCATTTTTTTCATTTTAATTTTTATATTTTCTAATTGTTATTTTTTTATTTTATCTCATTTTTCTGGTAAGTGGTTTTGCTTTTCATTTTCAAGGTAAAGTTAACTTTTTTTATCCCTCTTTTCTCTCATTTTTTCTCTCCATCCTACTCTTTATCCCTCCCTTTCCTGGTCATTTTCCTCACTCTCACCCATCCTTGGCATAGACATATCCCCCTTTTCTACCCCCTTTCACCCATTTTTGGCTGCCACATTCATCCCTCCTTAACTGCCTCTAACCCCCCTTTCCTCCCTTTTTTTTAACCTCAATCCCCCTCAAAACCCCCATAAAACCCCTCAATCTCCCCCCTATAACCCCCTCAAACTCCCCATAAAACCCCCCATAAAACCCCCCATAAAACCCCCCATAAAACCCCCCATAAAACCCCCCATAAAACCCCCCATAAAACCCCCCATAAAACCCCCCATAAAACCCCCCATAAAACCCCCCATAAAACCCCCCATAAAACCCCCCATAAAACCCCCCATAAAACCCCCCATAAAACCCCCCATAAAACCCCCCATAAAACCCCCCATAAAACCCCCCATAAAACCCCCCATAAAACCCCCCATAAAACCCCCCATAAAACCCCCCATAAAACCCCCCATAAAACCCCCCATAAAACCCCCCATAAAACCCCCCATAAAACCCCCCATAAAACCCCCCATAAAACCCCCTCAAATCCTCCCCTTCTACCTCTCTTTAGCCTGGCCCACCCCCCCTCTCATCATTCAGTAATTAATGATTGTTAATAATCATTCATTAGATTATTGATTTGTTCATTAATCAATAAGTTAAAAAATGATTTTTATCAATAATTTTCTAAATTATTGATTCATTAACTAATGGATTTTTTAATGATTGGGGAGAGGGGAGGGTCTGGTGAGGTTATAGGGGAGGTTTGAAGATGGTTTGGAGGGGGTTGAAGCAGTTTTGGAGCAGGTTTGGAGGAAGCTTTAGAGATGGTTTATAAGGGGTGAAAGGGGGCCAATGAGGCAGCCATTAAAAATTTGTAAAAATGTTTTAGAGCATATTTTAAAATTTTTCCTTTTTTTTTTACATGCAGAATTATACAAGAATATTCAACAAATTCAAGTAAGTTAATGATTATTCTTAATAATTTTTTGGGGCAAAATTTTTTTTTGGTTATTTATTTTACACTATGTGAGTTTTTTTTAATTTTTAAATAATTTTTTTTGAAATTTTTTTAACCAGTAGAAAGTTGATTCAGAAAAAAATGTCTGTTTCTTCTGATTCAAGTCTTACACCTCTATCTTCATCTTTATCTTCTTTATCATTTTATTCAAAATCTACTTAATTTCAATCATCAAAAAAAATTTCAGAAAAAAAATTCAGTTTCTTCAGATTCAAGCCTTACACATCTATATTCATCTTTATCTTCTTTATCATCTTCTTCAATTTCTACTTCATTTCAATTTTCTTAAAAACCTCTAAACATAAAAAATTATGATTGATAATATTAAAATAAAATAATTTTAAAAAATAAAATACACTTGGATATTCTATTTGGCCAAATATCAAATAGCAAGTATTACATAACTAAAGTCAATAAAAAAATAAACATCCCAAGAAGTTACCTGAATATATCAAATATCTAACTGAATTAGGAGGCAATGAAGTTAAGGCAGAACTCAGTAATCCTTAAAAAGCTCCATTTATTTATGAAAATCATTCACTCAATGGTGTAAAAGATGAATGCTTTAATCAACTATCCGATTTCATCTCTACACTATATCAAATGGCTTCGGTTTGCTTACAAATAAGGAATTAAAAATTGTTTGGTGGTATCATGATTGGTTTTGGATAGATACTGTCAGGCTAAGATCAAGTACAAGGACGTGAAATAGCTTGAAAAGTCTTTGTCTAGAAGATTTAAATGGTCCTATATGAATACTGTAATATAAATCCAACAAATAATAAAATATAATTCAGAATAAAGGTCTCAGTAAATTAATTCTCACTAATTCTATATGTGGCTTATAATCTTTTTAGTTGGTAGAAAAATAGATTATAATAATTCAGATACTACTCAAAATTCTTATAAAAGTACTAGTTAAAGTATATTGTAATTGATTTGTTTATATTGTGTAAATTGTAAATGATAAAGAATATAGAAACAAGACCCAAAAACCTCCTCCTTTTATACACACTGAGTTCCCCAATAAATCCCTTGATATACCATCCAATACACAGTTAAAGACGCCTCAAACCCACTAATAGACCTGCCCATCAACATCCCTAGTGATCCATGACATAATTAGACAAGTAACAACCGCCAAAATCCTGTAATAATAAGGGGAATCCATCAAAATTAAAGAAAAAGACAAAAAGAGAGTATATGTGTATAAAACAATAATATAAAAGACTAAAGGAGATTTTTTAAGGTTAATAATAGCTTAATAATAAGGGGGATTTTCTGTAGAAATGGAGGGGCTAATCCTGACATTATACTATGTGAAATTCCCATCCAAAAATAACCAAAATTGACTGAGAAACCACCAAAAAACTTAAAACAGAGCGTGAGATGTGGGGTAACTACATGCAGTCCTTTGCAGGCGCTTGCACGGGTACATCCTTGACTAAAATTAGGCAAATTTTAAGCATGGTGATGAATTAAGATGCCAAGAATGAGGTTATTAATGAAATTAGTGCATATAAACAAGGTCAATGCACTATTAATTAAGCTAGGACACTAAATAAGCGTCTGTCGCCTATTTTAGTGTGTTTCCCCACAGTGGGCGTAGAATGTGGGGTAATTTTAGTGTGAAAAAGCTAACTTTGCTAAAAATGAAGCTATTCACATGGGGAAAAAAGCAGGCAGTATGTGGCCAGTACACAGAAGCCATTTCTGGCATAAAAAACACCAAATTTGAAAAGTGTTATTTTTATGCTTTTAAATAGCCAAATCAATAGTCCTAAATGAGCTCAATTGATCTGTCAAAGCGCATTTTTGACATTCTCAATTTTATAGCGCATATAGTCAACCTTTAAGTGAAATAAAGCGCATTTCTTGTTTTTTGCGTAAAACAATGAATATAACAGCTTTAAGTGTACTTAAAAATTATGTAGCCTTATACTTAAGGTTCTTAAGATTACCCTAACATATTCCAACTTAATATTAAGTACATAAGACCTATAAAAGGTGGATATATGCATGTATATAAGGTGTTATAATGGCATTTTTTGTGTATTATCATAATTTTACTTATGTATACTGTTTGTGTACTCTCATTTATTGTTCCCATGTATAGTTCATGTGTTTAACTTAACTTATAAGCACTTTTTAATCAGTCCTGGGGATATACAGGCTGACAGATACCAGGATTTGTTAAAGGTTTTCTTCTTGGTAATTCTAATATTTTTTATTCTTTCACTTTTAATATAGCTCACTCATTTTAATTCTATATGCATTTATTCTTTGCTCAAAAACTTACCAAAAGTTGAATTAGATAATGATTTTGAAAATGGGACTCTTTACCTTTCTTTAATTCTTTTCTTTCTCTTTGTCTTAAAAAACTCTTTAATAAAGCCTTTCAAAAAAATTATGAGCTGCAACCAGAGTTGGAATACCAAATTAGTGTGGCTCAGAATGGGAAAAAATTAGTAGCAAATATCTATTATTTTAAAATTTTTAATTACTCATTGTCAGCCAGGCTACTAGACTTACCCAGTAAAATAATTAATTATCTTACTGAGATTAATCCACACCTTTTAAAATTGTTATTAATAATTAATTATTTATTGTTTACTTATGTATTACTTAAAATTAACTAGCTAAGTACATTAAGTAATTTTAATAATTAATAAAAATTAATAAATGTCCCATATATTTTTACTCCCTAACACCATTCTCAATAATACAGTTTAGAAGGGAATAAAAATAGTATTAAAAATATATAAAAATCTAAAAAATTCAAATTTCTTTATTAAGAAATTTAAAATTCTGTTAAAAACAACATTTCAAATCAAATTTTCTATACTAAGTGTGACTTTCAGCCAGGCTACTAGACTTACCCAGTGAAATAATTAATTATTTACTGGATGAAGCCGCACCTTATCATTTTAATTATTATTTAATTATAATTTAGTTACATTAAAATTAGTTATAATAAATTAACTAATTACAGAATGTTAAAATTAAAAAATTAAATAAATAATTAAAATTAAAAATATAATTTTGTCCCTTATATTTTTCTCTAACACCGTGCTCATTTGACAGGTTGGAAAAAATAAAATTTTATATTAAAAAATAGATATTAAGATAAAATAAGATTTTAATATTCAAATAATATTAAATATATACAAAAAATTCAAATTTCTTATTAATAATTGACTTCTACAGTAAATATTTAATAAATTGATGTATTTCTGACATACTCTGTAAATACATCTTTTTGACGCCTTCTTTTTAGAATAACTTTATTATTTGAAATACTCCTTCTGGAATGTTCTTTTCTCTCTCTCATACTACTGTTTTTAGAATTTGATTGCCGTGCTTTGTCTCTCCTTTGCCATTAAAAGGCCTCTCTTTTTGTTGTCTTTTGAAGCATCCTTTTACCAACTTACTTATTACTACAACTACAACATAACACTTGTTTCTTATATTTTATATCTTTAGTATTTACAAGGACGTAATTCTAATCTATAACATATATAAATATTTTAAATCTACCTCTTATCATTGAGTAAACATCATCTTTGATTGAGAAATACGTACTATATTATTGAGAGTCCAATTAAATCCTTAAGTCTTCATACAAACTACGTACCAAAGCTTCTAGACCAAAAGTGAACCTTGACAGTGACAATCTAAGGGAACTAAAGTTTTATTTCAAATAAAAATGATATCTTTTATTGATGCATCATTTAGTATATCTTTTTATTTCACATACTCTCTTTATACTTAGTTTTTTCCTCTCAAACTCTTTTATTAGGTGGTGTTAACTCCATGTTTTTATCTCTCAAATTTTGCCTATAAAAGGCCCTTCCTTTTTGTACTTTTCGAACCATTCCTTACTTACTTACCAGTTTTTATAACACATCATTTAAATTAAATCTATTACTATTCTTTATAACATTAGTATTTACAATCCCGTAATTCTAAAGATATAAATTATAATAATTGAAGCTCCACCTCTTTATAATTTGAGTAAAATAATCAAAAAGATATAGAAATACGTACCTTGCCTTTGAAAGTCCAATAATCCACTTAAAATCCTCATAGAACCTTCAGATAAACCTTCTAGACCAAAATACCCATCGAAACTCATTCTGGTTTTCATAACAAAATACATACAGATTTAAATGATGCCAATTATCTTACTTTGGAGATCTTCTCTTTTATTGATTCTATTACTGGACATCCTATTTCTTCACCAGCTAAAATAAAAGTTCATGGGTTATAATTTCCAGATCATAGGTGTATAATCAACTTTAGTTTAGGAAATGGAATCATCAAATCTGTTTCAAACTCTTCTCATGATGATCACTAAACAAAAAAAGAACCTCTAGGTTTGCAGTCTTATCAATAGTTCATACATTTTGGGTGCTTATTTCTGATTAGTCAATATTTAATCCAATGGATAAACAAGGTAAAAAAATAAGGTAAAAGTAATAAATTTAATAAAACTTTAGGTTGATCAAAAAAGTATGGTTATTTGTAGAGTCATCAAATATTTATTATTCTTTCATAAATTTTTAATTAATAAATCTAATATTTCAACTTACTAAACTAAAGTAATGAGCCAACAAGCTTGTGTTGAATAAATTGTAATCACAACAACATTAAATTTTTTTCATGGGGCTCCTCTAGCCTATATCTGTGGAAAGTCCCAAACTTAGTTTCTAGACTTGATCTGCATTTTGGCTTGAGTAATTGTCATTATTTTAAAGCTAGTAAATTTGACATATCTTATTAATTTATTTATTAATTTATGAAATTATATTAAATTTTGGTGACTTGCACTATTGGCCTGTTTGTCTATAAGGAAGTAAATAACAAGGAGAAGAAGGAAAAATATAAAGATAAAAGAAGAGAGAAGAGAAGAGGATTAAAAGGTAAAGTGATGATGGTATAGAGGATTTGATTGGACTAATTGATGATGGATACAGGATTTATAATAGTAAGTGTTTTATTTTCTCTCTGCTTAAACATCAATTACTAATAATTAAAACTTTTTTAAAGCAACCTTTGAATATTTATTTAATAGTTAAGGGGAAAGACGTGCCAAAACAATAAAATAGATAATAATATTAAAAATAAGATGAGTATTGTAAGTGAGGGAGCTGAAGGAGATTACCAAGACCTTTTTATAGATAAGGGGTCCTCTGAAGTGCCAAAAATTTGTAAAATACAAAGTGATAATAGAATGAAAAAATAAAATAAAATAATAATAGTGAAACCTGGATATTGAGAGAAAAATATGAAACAAGTAATTAAACCCTCAAATAAGAACTGATTTTACCATACTAAATTCCCAAACCAGTTAATCAAAATAGTGAGTAACTACATAAATTTGTAACATTGAAAACTGTGAGTAATATATCCAAAACAGTTATTACAATGAGTCTTAAAATGGTTTCAATTAACCAATACTATCATGTCATTTTGACATAAACATTTATGCAATCAATTCAATCCCAAAACAGAAATAAAAATTGGTTTTAGCTATTTCATTAGAGTAATAACTAATTTAAGTGAAAAAAGTAATTAATTTAATTAATTAATAACTCAAAATAAGTATTTTAATTTATTTTATTAAGTAAGTGTTTTAACTTATTTAATAACTTTTCTGACACAATTAAGGGTAAGAAAGAGCCCAATATTAATAGATTATAACATATGAAAAGTTTTATTTAATATATAAGTTTAATTAATTAAGTTTTAATTACATTATAATTCAATTTTAAAATTGTAAGTATAATATAAATTTATAACTAATTAATCATTAATTTATGAATATTAAATACATAAAAATGCACCATGATTTATAGAATATAATATATATTATATTTTATGTAAGTGTATAAATAATTTATTTAATAATAAAATTAATATAATACTTATTTTACTTATTTTTAATAAAATGTTTATATAATTTTATTATGCAATAGAATATAATTTTAAATACATAAAATACACAAATTTTTTCCTCAAATAAAGTATTATAACATTTTAATGGGCTCCTGAGACAGTCTGGCTGACACTCCCTCACTCTAAAAAAAAACAATTTAAAAAAATGCTAAGATTTTTTCTTTCTATACTTTTTCAGCAGAGTAGGAAGGTTATAAATTTCTTTTCCAGGTATCCATGCATCATTTCCAAATGATTTATTTTTATATCTCAATAAATATTCAATACCCTTTTCAGAAGTGATAATTCTATCATTTTTAGAATTTTATCAATTTCTGCAGTTTCTGTGACTTCCTGAGGATTTTTCTTAGGTCTTCCCCTTCTTTTGGGAAATAATTCACTGTTGGAAGTATAAGGTTTAAGCAAGGAAATGGGGAAAACAGGATGTTTTCTATCATATGGAGAATACAGCTCTACTTCTACTGCATTATCACCAACCATTCTTTTAACAACAAATGGACCTACAAATGGAGCTTCAAATTTGTTATTGACCTGTAAATTGAAATGGATAGTAGATATCAACGCTTCATCACCCTTTTTAAATGTGTATTCATTATGGGATTTATCCCATCATTTTTTCTCATATTCAAATGCCTTATCAATACAGCTTTGAGAATGTTTTCTGCATAGCTGTTGCATTTGCATAAAATATTTTACACCAGGGTGTAATTCCAACTTCTTTAATTTATTATTGAGAATTTTAGCAGGAGTATTTGGGACATAGCCTAGCCAAATCTCAAAAGGCTTTTTCACAGTGACAGAGTGAAAACTGTTGTTATAAGCAAATTCAAGACCTGGTAATAGAGTAACCCAGTCACAAATGAAGCTGTCATTGTCTTTTTATTCTAAAACAAAAGCACAATACCTTCTAATCATATCTTCTACAGTTTGAATCATTCTTACAGCTAAACCATCAGCTTGGGGATGGTGAGCAGTAGATAATTTCAACTCACAGCCACATATATCCATAAATGACATCCAAGATTCAGAGGTGAATTTAGGGTCTCTGTCAGAGATGATGGCTTTGGGAAATCTAACAATATTAAACATATGAGACCACCACAAGAAATCTAATTCCTATTTTGAAACATCTTTTTGAGTTGGAATAAATTTACACATTTTTGTAAATCTATCCACAATAACCCAGCAAGAGTTATAACTGTCTTTCCCAGCAATGGGTAATCCTGTTAAAAAATCCATGTTTATTATTTGCCATGGTGCATCAAGAGCTTTAATATGTTGCATTAATTCAGCTCTTTTTCCAGTTAATCTCTTTGAATTCTGGCAAGAATCACAGGATTCAACATATAATTTTGTGTCCTCAGGCATATTATCCCACCAAGCAGGATTTTTAATTCTGATTATGGTTTTCTCAAGATCAACATTACCTGCTAATAAGTCATCATGAGAAAGCTTTAAGATGTTTTCTTTCATGAAAGGAGGAATAACAATGACATTAGTAAGTTTCCTCCTGTAGTAAATATAACCATCTTCAATGGAAAACTTTCCTTTATTCAAAGAATTTTGGTACTTTGGAGGAAAAGTTTTTATTAATGCTTGAATAGAAGCATTTTTTAGATCATTCAAGATTGTAACTAATGATTTTAAATCAGAATCTTTTTCATATGAATACAGAATTAATTATAATAGTTCCTCTTCCATATCAACAATATATATACCATGTATATGAATTGTATCATCTTCAGGTACATAAGCTGGATTGGGGACATCATTTGGAAGAGGTAATCTAGACAACATATCTACATTGGAATGGACATTTCCAGCTCTGTGAATAATAGTCATTCTACCTCTGTATTCTTGAACAGCAAGGTGCCATCTAAACATTTGTCTATTTGGTGTTTTCAAGTTTAAGAGGCATTTTACAGCACTGCAATCAGTAACTTATTCAAATTTTTGATCATCAAGGTAATAATGAAGCTTTTTCTAAAGCCCATACAACTGCTAAGCACTCTAATTGAGTGGCACCATACTTCAATTCACTATTTCGCAAGGTTCTTGAAATATAAAAAATTACTACTTCTGAAAATTTATCATTTATAATTTGTTTCTGGTGGAGGGCAGCTCCTAGTCCAACAAAACTTGCATCTGTGTAGAGGACAAAAGGTTTATTGAAATCTGGGAGAGCCAAGATTGATGAAGTCATTAAACATTTCTTTAATGTGTCAAAATCTTTTTGAGTATCCTCATTTCATATATAAGCTACTTCCTTTCTGGTTAATTTGGTTAGGGGTAGTGCTATGACTTTATAATTTTTAATGTATTGTCTATAGTAACCACACATTCCCAAAAAACTTTGTATTTACCTTACAGAAGTTTGTGCTTTCACATTTTGAATAGCAGCAACTTTACCCTGGTATACACATATTTGTAAGCCAGAGACAACATGACCCAGAACTTTCAGGGATTGAAAGCCAAATTTACACTTTTTTAAGGATAGATCCATGTTCATGTCATCCATTTTTTGGAAGACTGTTTCTAAGTGTTGGATACGTTCATCAACAGATTTAGAAAAAACTATGATATCATCAATATAAATCATTAGCCATCCTTCAATTATCTCCTGATGAAATGTATTATCCATTAATTTTTGGAACACTGAAGGGGAACTCTTAGGGCCAAAAGGCATCCTAACATATTTATAAATTCCCATGTGAGTTGAAATTAGCAAAAACTTCTGGGAGGATTTTTCAACAGGGATCTGATGATAACCCTTATTACCATCTAGGAAACTAATAAACTTTGCACCCTGTAAGGTTGCATGTATGGATTTTATCCTTGGTAAAGGGTAAATATTATCTTCTGTGTAATTATTTAAGGCTCTATAATCTCCACACAATCTAGCCTTATCTTTCTCATAAGAGATTAAGACTGGAGAGACGACACAATATTTTGAAGTAACATCTACATTTTCAACAAGTTAGAAACATTATCTTCAATGTCTTTCCTTTTAGTGTGGGAAGCAGGATAAGGTTTTTTCTTCAGACTAGGAGGAATATCACTCAAATTATATGATAAAGAAATTTTTATTTCATCCTTTACAACTCCCTATTCATGGGATCCATGAGCAAAAGCTATAGGAAAAGAAGTAATGAAAGAAATTATAGAATCTTTCTGGTCACCACTTAACTGATCACCAAATGAAGCATTATTTATTTCAGACAATAAATCTTCCATTTCCTATGTTGGTATTCCTTTACACTGAATCAATGAATTACAAGATTTTAACAGGTGTTCAGAATGTTTTTTAGGAAGAGAAATTTTAAATTTTCTTTTTCCATTCAAGCCCAATGTGAAACAATTGTTTGTTGGATTCAACTTGATACCAGACATGGTTAAAATGTTATTACCCATAATAAACCAATTGCTTAAGTTATCATTTTTCATCACAACAAATTCACACACAGCTCTGAAAAATCCACCATTATATTTAAAGAATACAGTAGTTTTGTACTTGCCAATGGGACATAAAACAGAACCATAACCTCTCCTTTTTTCAGATGTTATAGGTAACAATTTATTATGATAATTATTATCTACTGAAGCAAGTGCCTTTTCAGACACCACACTTCCACCAGCACCAGAGTCAAGAACAACCTCAACATTTTTACCATTAATGATAACTGGTGCTCTCAAAGGGGAGATTAAAGTGGAACTGTCAGTAATATCTTAAATAATTTCATCATTTTCTACTGAAGATAAATCCAGGCTACAAGTTTCAGATAAATTATCCAAATATTGTACATCATCTTCTAACATTAAAACATCATTGAGGGAATCATTCTCATAAGAGATATTACTATCACAGTCACTTGAAGATTCATCAAGATTAACTGTAGCATTTTCAGGATCTTCAGTTTTTTCAACAAGATGAATTTTCTTTTCACAAACATGTCCTTTTTGCCATAATGTTTTACATTTATAACAAGTATTAGTTGCATATTTCTTTGGAGAAACTGGAGGAGAGGGTTTACCAGGTTTTTCTGGAAGTTTTGGTGAAGGGTTGATTTGTTCATTGGAAGGCCTTAAAGGATAATTTCTTGGTTTATATCTGTGGTTAAGTAATAACTTATTACAGATATCAATAAAAGAAGAATTTTCCCTCACATGCTCAGTCCTGGCTACAATCAAATCCTTCAGTGAGTTTGGCAATAGTTCGGCAATTTATACAGAATTTTGTCTCTCCAAATATCATAATCCATTTTCGGATCCATAGCTCTAAGAATTTTTTTATTTTCATGAGGAAACTAATAGGTCTCTCAGTAGAAGAGGATTTATATTTAGCATTCTCATATAATCTTTGCTGTGCCAATCTGAACGTTTAACCACCAAATTGATTCTCAATCAATGTTTTCCACTCAGCCCAAGTATAGTGATGATTGTCCAGCAAGACAGACTCATACCACATCAGGGAAGCATTGGAGAATAAAGAAATCAGCTTAGAGACTATTTCTTCATCTGGAATTTTATAAGAATTTTTTAAATTATCAAATTTGAATAAAATGCTGCCAGTCAGACAAAGAATCACTATCAAAGGTGGGATATTGATCAAGTTTAGGCCAATTTATATGGCTACTTGGCTGTTCAACTTTAGAATTATTCATGGTAATTAATTCCTGAAGCCTGGATAGGTGTTCAGAAATTTCATTATTGACAGAAACAGCTGGCTCATGATGAGTATTAAAAAACTTTTTGTGGTCCACAGAAGAAGTAAACGATACATTGTCAGGCTGTTTATTGGAAAAATTAAAAGGGAGTAAGAACTACTTCTCTCATGTTTTTAACCTTATTTTTGAAGGACTTAAGAGTAGTATTTTTAATTTTAAAAACATGTTCATCAGTGATAAGAGGTAAGTTAGGGAATTTCCCCTATCAAGATTAGACAAAGAATTTATCAACCTAGGAATTTCAGATAGTTGATCATTAATTTGTGTAAGAAATAAAACATTTCTGTCTTCATATACTGAGAATTTATTACTCAAAGCTTGCAAATCATTTTTCAATGTTTTTAATTCCTTATGTAAGGATGAATTTTCACTTTTTAATGAAGCATTTTCATCTAACAGGGTTAATAAATTATGAATATTTTTGTGCAAATTAAAAAACTTATCTATAAGAGACTTGTGATCATTTTTCAATTGTTTTTGATGAGCAAGAACAATATTCAAGGTGTCTTTCAATTTAAAATAAGCAGTATCTTGAGCAGAAGAACTCACTTTACAATGTAAATGCAGATTATTTAATTTGTCATTCTCATGTTTCAACAAATCTCTCAGTAGTCTATCTTTGATAACACCAAAATCAGGACAATCTTTTAATATTTCCTTGGAAGTTTTCTAAAGCAAGAAATATACCTCAGGGGCAACAGAATCATTTTAAATTGAAAAAGAAGGATTAATTAAAGAAGTTCAAGTTAAGTTTAAAGGTTCATCAAATGAAAATTTACTATTTACATAATTTGGGCTACTCATAACAGGAAGTTGTCTTTTAATAGGTTTAAAAGCTCCTTCACCATGATCAACAATATTACCTGTAGAGGAAGATTTATTATTATAAATACCAACATGTTTATAAAACAAATCACTTACCATGGAAAGGGAGGAAACTTCCCCTGTGCTTTCTTTTTTCTGCCTCCCTGATAAGGATGGGGCTGTTGATGGTAAGTTTTTGTTCTGGATGGGCCAGGTTTATGAGCTGTTTGATGCTGTACATTCTGCTGGTAGTAACTCTTGAGATAGTCCCATTTCCACTGCTCCACTTCCAGGCTTTTTTGATTTTTCTGGGAAAAGTTTGGTTTTTTCTGGGACTGATGAGTCTGGTTGGTCTGTGAGGGATGAGGATGTTCCTGTCTTTGATTCAAGAGATCCTGAATTTTCCCCCAGATGGTGTCCACCTTTGTCTTGTAGGTCATATTGTCTGCTTTTAGTTCCTTTATGTGATTGGATAAATTTTTTACCTGCTGTGACAGTGGAATCTTTTTTATCTTTATTCCCTTTAAAGGATCTTCCAGATTTATTAGCAGCTTGGCTTCTTTCAGAGTTGTTAGGGGAGGGGGGTTTACCACTCCTCCTGACATTTCCACACCCTGAAGAATTTGATTTATATTTGTCAGTAGTAGAATTTCTGTAAGTCAGTTTAGAGGAACCTACAGATTCAACCTCACATTCTACCTCAATTTCATCCACATTTAAGTTATCCATGCTCTCAGTTAAGTTACTGGACATGATATCTAAAAAATCAATTAAATGTCAACAAAAGTGAACTGATTTTTTCAAAAAGTGGTTTCAATATTTTAAAACAAAAATATTAATATTAATATATTATTGAGTTAAAATAAATTGAAAATAAAAAATTTATTAAGATTATTATTTATACAAGTTAATGTGATTTTATTTATAATATAAAATTATAACCACAAATTATTAAAATAAGACAAATACCAAAGTATAAATTTCAACCAATAATAATAATAATAGCAAAATAAATGGCAATAGTTGGGACTAAGCACAGAGTACTATTATTTTCACCCAATATTAAAAATACTAAATTAAATGGTAATAATTGGGACTAAGCACAGAGTACTATTATTGTCAACCAATATTATCAGAATTTAATGAAAAAATTAATTTTATAATTTAATCAAAAAATTTAATGATCTTCTAGGACTAAGAGGGTTTCTCTATTATTTTCAACTAGGAAAAAAAATTCTAAAAAAAAATTGATCACTTACACCTAGTGGCTCAGTAAAAAAGCTAAGGCACTGTTATTTCAATAAAAATTTAATAATAGATTTGATAGGTGCAAAGTTTGACTTACTATAGTGATCAAAAAATCACTTTAAAATAATATGTATTTATTAATATATAAACCCAATATATTGAACCCAAGTTCCAAACACAGTCGCAGAAAAAATTCAAAAACTTGCGCAAGGTGGTCTGTGTGTCAAGTCAATCGTCCAAAAAGCTGTCATTGTTGTTCTGAAGGGCCTCCAAGTATTGGCCTTTTTGTCTAGAAGGAAGGAAATAACAAGGAGAAGAAGGAAAAATATAAAGATAAAAGAAGAGAGGAGAGAAGAGGTTTAAGAGGTAAAGTGATGATGGTATAGAGGATTTGATAGGACTAATTGACAATGGATACAGGATTTATATTAGTAAGTGTTTTATTTTATCTCTGCTTGAATATCAATTACTAATAATTAAAACACTCTTAAAGCAACCTTTGAATATTTATTTAATAGTTAAGGGGACAGACATGCCAAAACAATAAAATAGATAATAATATTAAAAATAAGATGAGTATTGTAAGTGAGGGAGCTGAAGGAGATTACCAAGACCTTTTTATAGGCAAGGGGTCCTCTGAAGTGCCACAAATTTGTAAATAAAAAGTGATAATAGAATGAAAAAAGAAAATAAAAGAATAATAGTGAAACCTGGATATTGAGAGAAAAATATGAAACAAGTAATTAAACCCTCAAATAAGAACTGATTTTACCATACTAAATTCCCAAACAAGTTAATTAACATAGTGAGTAACTACATAAATTTGTAACATGGAAGACTGTGAGTAATATATCCAAAACAATTACAATGAGTCTTAAAATGGTTTTAATTAACCAATACTATCATGTCATTTTGACATAAACATTTATGAAATCAATTCAATCCCAAAACAGAAATAAAAATTGGTTTTAGCTATTTCATTAGAGTAATAACTAATTTAAGTGAAAAAAATTAATTAATTTAATCAATTAATAATTCAAAATAAGTATTTTAATTTATTTTATTAAGTGTTTTAAATTATTTAATAACTTTTCTGACACAATTAAGGGTAAGAAAGAGCCCAATATTTATATATTATAACATATGAAAAGTTTTATTTAATATATAAGTTTCATTAATTAAGTTTTAATTACATTATAGTTCAATTTTACAATTGTAAGTATAATATATATTTATAATTAATTAATCATTTATTTATGAATATTAAATACATTAAAATGCACCATGATTTATAGAATATAATATATATTATATTTTATGTAAGTGTATAAATAATTTATTTAATAATAAAATTAATATAATACTTATTTTACTTATTTTTAATAAAATGTTTTTATAATTTTATTATGCAATAAAATATAATTTTAAATACATAAAATACACAAATTTATTCCCTTCAATAAAGTATCATAACATTTTACTGGGATCCTGAGACAGCCTGGCTGACATGCACCCCTTATTTCAATAAAATTCAGGGGAGGGTATTGCCAAATTTTCAAGTCTGACATGCAAAATTGATGACTTGGAAAAATTTTGGTGATACCAACCCCTTACCTCAATAAAATGCAGGGGAGGGTATTGCCAAATTTTTCAAACAGATATAGAATTTTTTTGAATTAGCTATATTTAGAAATGCAAATTGGGGGGATGTGTTAAAAGTATTTTGATGATGAGAATTTTTGCACAGGTGTCAGTATTATTTTTCCATCTGAAATTCCAAAAGTGTGATATTATATTTTTGAGTCCAGTAAGGAAAAATGGTGTTATGATAATCTTGTGACATAAATATTTTTGATAAAATTAAAATTAACTATTAAAGTCATTCCCCAGCCATTAACCAAATAAACAATTAATAAATTGAAAAAATTAAGCAATTTTTAATGTCCTCATAAGATTGGCCATTTTTTACACATTCCATAATAAATTCTTTTTTTTAATTTTCATGATTTTCCAAATAATGACTTGCCATTTCTATTTGAAAATCACAGTATTTTGTTTTCTCTGAGCAAAGTTGGACTCTTTCCATCTCCTCTGAATTAAATCTTGCCTTTTCAAAATTTGATTGAAGCAAAAAAAAATTCCCCTAAATCTAAGGCCCATTGATCTTTCATTAGAATATGATCAGGCTTCATCTTCTCAAAGTCAAGGGCATATTTTTCAATATATGATTTTGCTGAGAAAATTGAATAGAAAACATAAATAAATATGTTATTGAAGAAGGCATATAGTGACCAAATCTTACTTATATATTTTTTCTCAAAATAATTTTAAAGGGAGGATAAAGAGCTGGTTGAAGTATTACCCCATTTTTAATGGTGTTTCAAGTTCATTGAAGTTAAGGCTTGACACTTTAGTTTGGATTTTGAGCTAGAGGGTTCATGAAGCTCATCTAAAGCAGCTTTCAAAGCAGTATTCTCATTTCCAGAAAAGTTAATATTTTTTAGAAATTTGAGATTGAGTAGGAGGAGACTAGAAAAGAAAGGATGATAAATTTAGAGAAGAATTGAAGAGAAAAGAAAAAGTAAACATACATTAAAAAATTGGGGCTCTGAGGACTCAGACCTGCTCCAAAAAAACTATTCTTCTTGATATTTGTGATCATCTTCAGCTGAACTATGGTTAGATGCTGGAGGGGATTAATTTTGTTGAAGAACAGGTTTTTTGGGAGTATTATTAGATGGTTGAGAATCAGAGGGTATATTCTTAGTTTTATTTTGTATAAACCAAGGGTTGGCATCAACTTGGGAACCAAAAAGATTATCCATTTCCTCATAGAAAAGACCCATGACATTGAGCTTTTAAGAAAAAGTAGTAATTCCATTCTCCAAAACATCATCATCAATACCAAAGCCAGTGGAAGTGGAAGTAAAACTATCCTTTTTATATTTTGATTAATAGCTTTTGAACCTCTCCTTCATTTGCTCAGGGTTGATGTTGATTCTATCTTTTGTTTTCTTTTTTTCTTCATTTTCCATCAACAAGAAGCCATTGACCTTTGATGAAGGTGGACGTCCAACTTGGGTGGACTTCTCACACCCAAAACATGAATAATTATTTTATTTATTTTATTTATTTTTGATGAAGTTGATGATGATGAGATAATATTTTTTTTAGCTGTCCAGACTTTGATTTCTCAGGTGAAGGGCTTGCATTAAAGGAAGACCTTTGTGATGAAGCATTTTTTGAGTTGCCTTTTGAATGTTGGATTTACTGGGAGGCATTATGAAACTTGTATGTTACAAGATAAGATATTAAGAGGTTTAAAACATAAAGAAAACAAGGGAGAAAATATTCCTGGTTAAAATGTTACAATAAAATGTCTCAAATCTCAGCTAGGGGTGTGTGACAAGGATTGATGAGGAGATGGAGGTCTGGGTGTCAGATGTGACAGGGACGGGATGGGAAAAGAAGGGATGATGTGACCAACATTTGGTTGTGAAAAGTAAATTTGTAAAAATTGCTTATTTGAGGTCATAAGAGCAGATAAAATTGTTCATCAAATTAGCCCATTTATGCTATTATTTTGAATTAATTTGCCATTTTTTCTCCAACAATCACTTGTGCTAATGTTCATCAAAAAATTATCTTTATATATACAGATTTCATAATTGAAGATAATAGAGGATAATTGAGAACCATATGATCTTAACACCACATGAACTAAGGTTCTTATGTATTTAATTCTCAATTTTTCCACTTTATGTCATTTTGTGTCTATTTTTGCAGATCGAACATCTACCCTTCAAAATGACATGTTTCACTTTTTTTTCTTATGGCCCATTTTTTCTCACATACCATTTCTTCCACAGTCATCTTCCCCACATATTATTTGTTCATATTCTTTTTCCCTGCGCCATTTTTTCATCCTGTACACTATTTTCCAGCTTTATCTTTTGAAATGAGTCCAGACACCTCTATTGAGTTATTTCCTCTCGCACAACCTATACTTTCAGAATTGATATTCCCAGGACTGAGTAAAAATTTCTTATAAAATATGATAAAAACATGAAGTACACGTTGGAACAATAAATAAAGGTATACAAGTTGTATACATAAGTGAAAGCAATGATTAAACACAATATATGCCATATAATACTTTATATACATGCATATAACCACCTTTTACGAGTCTTATGTACTCAATATTAAGTTGGAATATATCATATTAATCTTAAGAGCCTTAAATATAAGTCTGCATAATTTTTAAGCACACTTAAAGCTGTTGTTTTTATTTTTTATGGAAAAAACAAGAATTGCGCTTTAAATCACTTAAAAGTTGAATATATGCACTATAAATTTTATAATATTAAAAATGGGCCTTCACATATCAAATTGGCTTAATTAGGACTATTTATTTAACTACTTAAATGCATAAAAATAAAAATTTTCAAATTTGGTGTTTTTTATGTCAAAAATGGCTTCTATGTACTGGCCACATACTGCCTGCATTTTTCCCATGTGAATAGCTTCATTTTTTGCAAAGTTAAAATTTTTACACTATAATTACCCCACATTGTACACCCACTATGTGGAAACACGCTAAAATAGGGAACAGGCACTTATTTTGTGTCCTAATTTAATTATAAGTGCATTGACCTTATTATATGCACTAATTTCATTAACAACCTTAAGATTGGTGCCTTTAATTCACTACCACACTTAAATTTGTCTAAATTAGTCAAGGATTTACCTATGCAAGTGCCTTCCAAGGACTGCATTCAGTTACCCCACATGTCAGCCTGTATATACCCAGGACTGAGTAAAAAGTGCTTATAAGTTATGTTAAACACATGAACTATACATGGGAACAATATATGAGAGTACACAAACAGTATACATAAGTAAAATTATGATAATACACAAAAAATGCCATTATAACACCTTATATACACGCATATATCCATCTTTTATAGTTCTTATGTACTTAATATTAAGTCGGAATATGTTAGGGTAATCTTAAGAACCTTAAGTATAAGGCTACATAATTTTTAAGTACACTTAAAGCTGTTATATTCATTGTTTTACGCAAAAAACAAGAAATGCGCTTTATTTCACTTAAAAGTTGACTATATGTGCTATAAAATTGAGAATATCAAAATTGCACTTTGACAGATCAATTGGGCTCATTTAGGACTATTGATTTGGCTATTTAAATGCATAAAAATAACACTTTTCAAATTTGGTGTTTTTTATGCCAGAAATGGCTTCTGTGTATGGGCCACATACTGCCTGCTTTTTTCCCGTGTGAATAGCTTCATTTTTAGCAAAGTTAGCTTTTTCACACTATAATTACCCCACATTCTACGCCCACTGTGGGGAAACACACTAAAATAGGCGACAGACGCTTATTTAGTGTCCTAGCTTAATTAATAGTGCATTGACCTTGTTTATATGCACTAATTTCATTAATAACCTCACTCTTGGCATCTTATTTCATCACCAGGCTTAAATTCACCTAATTTTATTCAAGGATTTACCCATGCAAGCGCCCACCAATGACTGCATGTAGTTACCCCACATCTCATGCTCTTTTTTAAGTTTTTGGGTGGTTTCTCAGTCAATATTGGTTATTTTTGGATAGGGATTTCACGTAGTATAATGTCAGGATTAGCCCCTCCATTTCTACAGTAGATTCCCCTTTTTATTAAGCTATTATTAACCTTAAAAAGTCTTCTTTAGTCTTTTATATTATTGTTTTATATGCATATACTCTCTTTTTGTCTTTTTCTTTAATTTTGATGGATTTCCCTTATTATTAATAGGATTTTGGTGGTTGTTACTTGTCTAATTATTTCGTGGGTCACTAGTGATGTTGATGGGCAGGTCTATTAGCTGTTTGAGGCGTCATTAACTGTGTATTGGATGGTACATTAAGGGATTTATTGGGAAACTCAGTGTGTATAAAAGGAGGAGGTTTTTGGGTCTTGTTTCTACATTCTTTATCACTTCAATTTAACCAATATAACCAAATAAATTAAAATACAAATCAATTAGTACTTTTATAAGACTTTTGAATAGAATCTTAAATTATTAAATCTATTTTTCTACCAACTAAAAAGATTTTAAGCCACATATAAGAATAGTGAGAATTATATTACTGAAACCTTTATTCTGAATTATATTTTAATATTTGTTGGATTTAAACTACAGTATTTATATAGGACCATTTAAATCTTCTAGACAAAGAATTTTCAAGCTAGTTCACGTCCATTTAGTTGATCTTAGCCTGACACCACATCTCACATCCTTTTTTGGGTTTCTAAGTGGTTCCTCAGTCAATATTGGTCATAATTGGATGGTAATTTCACATAGTAATTTGGAATTATTAGCCCCTTCATTTATACTGTTAATTCCCTTGAATAATTTGTAATATTTAGTGTTATTATTTCCATTTTTAGTATTTTATTTTAAGGTATTACATGCATGTACTCTCTTTTTTGCTTATTCTTTTATTTTGATGGATTATCCATATTACTCCAAGATTTTGGCAGTATATATCATTCTAATTGTATTATTGGTCATTCCTTATTCTGATGAACAGGTGTATTAGCCATCATGAGGCATCATTGCCCATGTATAGAATTTTTAAATCAGGGGGACACATTGGATAATTATTGGGTATAAAAGGAGGGGGTTTTCAGTCTTGTTTTCTATATTCTTTATCACTACAATTAAAACATATAACCATTATATTTACAAAAAATATTATTAGTACTTTTAAAATTCTTTGAATATTATTTGGATTATTACATCTATTTTTATACCAATTATAATATTGTAACCCATTTGTAATTAGTATGATTAAAATTACTGAAACCCTTATATTGAGTTATATTTTACTACTTATTGTATTTTTACTAAATTATTCATATAGGACCATTAAAATTTTCTAGAAAACTAAATATTCAAGGTATTCACATCTCTTTACTTGAACTCAGCCTGACAAATACCATTTCCTCTCACACAACCATCACCATCACTGTGTTACCCAGCAAAATCACAAAATCCTAGATCAGCTATGTCAGCCTGTATATCCCCAGCACTGTATAAAAAGTGCTTATAAGTTATGTTAAACATATGAACTATACATGGGAACAATAATTGAGAGTACACAAACAGTATACATAAGTAACATTATGATAATATACAAAATATGCCATTATAACACCTTATATACACGCATATATCCACCTTTTATAGGTCTTATGTACTTAATATTAAGTTGTAATATTTTAGGGTAATCTTAAGAACCTTAACTATAAGGCTAAATAATTTTTAAGTACACTTAAAGCTATTATATTCACTGTTTTATGCAAAAAACAAGAAATGTGCTTTGTTTCACTTAAAAGTTGACTATATGTGCTATAAAGTTTAGAATATCAAAATTGCACTTTGACAGATCAATTTGTCTCATTTAGGACTATTGATTTGGCTATTTAAATGCATAAAAATAACACTTTTCAAATTTGGTGTTTTTTATGCCAGAAATGGCTTCTGTGTACTGGCCACATACCACCTGCTTTTTTCCCATGTGATTAGCTTCATTTTTAGCAAATTTAGCTTTTTCACACTATAATTACCCCACATTCTACACCCACTGTGGGGAAACACGCTAAAATAGGCGACAGGCGCTTATTTAGTGTCCTAGCTTAATTAATAGTGCATTGACCTTGTTTATATGCACTAATCTCATTAATAACCTCACTCTTGGCATCTTATTTCATCACCACGCTTAAATTCTCCTAATTTCAGTCAAGGATTTACCCGTGCAAGTGCCTGCCAAAGACTGCATGTAGTTACCCCACATCCCACGCTCTTTTTTGAGTTTTTGGGTGGTTTCTCAGTCAATATTGGTTATTTTTGGATGGGGATTTCACATAGTATAATTTCAGGATTAGCCCCATCATTTATACAGTGAATACCCCTTATTATCAAGCTATTATTAACCTTTAAAAGTCCCCTTTAGTCTTTTATATTATTGTTTTATACGCATATACTCTCTTTTTGTCTTTTTCTTTAATTTTGATGGATTTCCCTTATTATTACAGGATTTTGATGGTTGTTACTATTCTAATTATGTCATGGGTTACTGGGGATGTTGATGGACATGTCTATTAGTTGTTTTGAGGTGTTATTAACTGTTTATTGGATGGTACATCAAGGGAATCATTGGGGAACTCAGTGTGTATAAAAGGAGGTGGTTTTTGGGTCTTGTTTCTACATTCTTTATCATTACAATTTACACCATATAACCAAATCAATTACAATACGCTTCAATTAGTACTTTTATAAGACTTTTGAGTAGTATCTGAATTATTAAACTCTATTTTTCTACCAACTAAAAAGATTGTAAGCCACATATAACAATAGTGAGAATCATATTACTGAGACCTTTATTTTGAATTATAATTTACTATTTGTTGGATTTATACTACAGTATTCATATAGTACCATTTAAATCTTCTAGAAAAAGACTTTTCAAGCTAGTTCACATCCTTTTAGTTGATCTTAGCCTGAAAATTGGGGACCTTTCCTCAAGAATTCTGTTATAATCCAGTAAGTAAAAATTTCAAAGAATGTACACGTAAATAATATCCCTATAGAAATATTTGGATAATTACAACAGGTTGGGGTCACTTATATTGTGATTTAAGAAAAAGAAGCCCTGTTATATAATAAAATTGTGATATTTAATCAACAATTTTACCACTAATTTAACATAATATAATTGTTATTGGTGGGAGTCTGTCAATAGACCAATTAAATTTGTGTACTTTGCAGATAATAAACCAATTAAACTGATTAATTGTTTTCTTTTCACCAGGACTTTTAATCTTTTGTTTTATTGGTTTTTAATATTCATTTAATATTTGAAAAGAATCTTACTGACAGTTGTTTTCTTTTTTAAATATAAAAACATGGCTACATACTGTAGACCAGTTAAATCAAGTGACCACTTAAAAGTATATTTGACTTTTGGCACTTAGAAATTCACTTAATACCAATAAATAAGCAATAAAATTGTCTTCAGTGGTATTGTTAAATACTGATAAAACTCCTTTTTGAAGTTTTCGCATCTAAAACTTTTCAATTCTTTAAATTCCACGTAAAAATGTGTGACAACAATGACATTGTAAGTAATAAGGCAAAACCTTAAAACTTGAGACCTAGAGCTGAAAGACCTGTGATAGGAAATTCAAATGGAGGGCCAGGAATCTCCAATAAAAAACAACACACCACCAATTTCCCTGGAGGAAAGGGAAAAACTCTTAAAGCAAGTGTCAATAAAGAAGTCCAAAAACATGTTGCAAGAGCAAATTCACTCCCTCTCAACCCTACTGAATACACTAACAATAAGAGTAAACAATATTGTAGACCAGATCAACAATCTGGAGAAAAGGGCGGCACAGGGCTTTATAGAAATCAACCAGGCTCTAGTGGATATAAAGTCTCATCCACAAAAAGTGGCACCAAATACCACAGCAACACCTCCAGTCCCAGAAGAGGACCAAAAAATAACAGTCAGAAAATGGAAGTGGGATTGGTACGCCCAAAACTACAACAACCCTCCTCAACAGGGATCCAGCAGTCACCCTTACAGGGGAAAGGCAAGGAGAGGCAGGGTAAGTGGGATAAGACCTTGGTAAGTCATCCAACTTCTCATGATCAATTGTATCAACCTAACAATGAATTACTTATAGGTAATGAGATTGATAGGGAATTATTGGATATAATTGATGAGGATTTAAAAAATTATTCATTTGATAATAACATGTTAAACTTGTCAATAAATGAGGACAATGTAAATAGTTTTATTGATCACCAGGATAATACTATTAATATAAAATTGGAACCAAAGGAATCAAATAATGAGTCTTCTGAGTTGGACACAGAAAAAAATAGAATATTTTTTAAAAGAGAATCCATCGGAATCAAAAATAATAAGTAAATTATTATTGAGAATTGAAAAATTGGAAGAGTTCTCAAAAGAGTCAAACAATAATACAGAAAATGTATTATTACAGCTAACACAATCATTGAGTACCACAGCCAATAGATTAAAAATCATTGAAAACTCAAAAGATGAATTAATCAATGAGAATAAATGATTAAACTCTGAGATTAGAAATTTATAAAGTAAATTAGAACACTCTCAGAATGTTATGGCTACCATTGAGGGACGTGTTAAATTATCTTTTTCAAATGTAAATGATACTCTTACTCATGTACCTTTAATAAAGTATAGGTTACAAAGAGTGGAAATAGAAGTAGCAAACATATTGAAAAATACTGAAAAAATAAAAGATAACACTTCTTTTGTGGAAAGAGTACCTGTTTTCATGAAACATGCAAATGAAACAACAATGATGGAACATGAACATTGTGTCATGGGCTTTGAGAACAGTAAATCAGTGAAAGATGAAATAAATGATCATCTTTCCAAAGTAAGTGAATTACTGAATATTACTCAGGTTAGGGAAGCAAAAACTAACCAAAAGAACTGGCCTAAGTTAGATCAGTACCCTTCTTTTGACGGGGATTCAAAATCTGATTGGCAGCAATTCATACAAAGAATTGATAACTTAAAATTTTCATACAAATTACCTGATGAGAAAATTACTTCAAATTTAATATCTTTATTTACAGATGTGGCCTTATTATGGTTTGAATCTTTATTGAGTGAGGGAATTAATTACTCCTGGAATGAATGGAAGGCACTAATTGAAAGGCAATTTGGTGGCCCAAAATTTAGAATCACTCAACAAAGATTGTATGAAAGAACAAGATATAATCCAAGTGCTGGAGATAAACACATGGTCTTCTTAATGAATTTAATAAAAATCATGAAAGCTATGGATCCAAAAATGGATTATGATGAGTGGAAAGAAAAAATAATATACAAGTTGCCTATATTAGTTAGAGACATTATTGTAGCTAGAACTGAAACCATCAGAGATACCTCTGGATTCATTAATATATGCAATGAGATAGTTTTAAACCACAAGTATGAAACCAAGTATAGTAATTACAGACAAAGTGTTGACGTTGTAAAACCTACTACAAGTAAATTACCAGTGGAGAAGAAAAAAACTTCAGCTCCCCTTGTCCCTAAGAGACAAGAGAATAACACTTTTTACAAATGTAATGAACCTTGGGTCAAGGGTGACACGTGTAAGAAGAGAATAAATGTTATTGAAACCTCACAGAATTCTGAACCAAGTAATCATGAAGATGAGAACGTGGAATCCAGTGAGGATTGTAAAAGTAACATATCTTACAGTGATGATGAAAATGAGATATTTGTAGTATAACAGGATATTAAGTTCCTGAATGATGCTATACCTTATACACACACATGGTTAACTTCCATTGAGGAAGCTGAAATAATTAAAGATGTATCTCATGATACTTACAAAATAACACCTATCAGAGCACCTGTTATCATATGTGGAAAAGAAATGAATGCCATTCTTGACACTGGGGCTGCAGGTAGTGTGGTTTCAATTAATACATTAATGAGACTTGATAGTAAGTACCAGGAAAAACTAGAACCTGTTCAGACAAAGAACTGGAGGGGTTTTGGTTCAGTATTAAATCCAATTGGCAAATACAAAACTGCTGTATTCTTTAAATATAATAATTGATATGTTATAGCAGTGTGTGAATTTGTAGTAATGGATAATAATAATTGTAGTGATTGGTTTATTATTGGAAATTATTTATTTACAAAATTTGGCATTAAACTAGATCCTGCAAACAGTTGCTTCACTATAGGCATGAATGGTAAGAGAAAATTCAAAATATGTTCTGAAAATTCAGTGTATGCCATTTCTCCTATAGAATAACAACTTCAAGGTGGAAGAACCACCACTGAAATGGTTGAATTGGACAATGAAATCCAAAAGGCCTCTTTCAGTCCTCAACTCTCAAAAATTGAAGGAGAAGATATTTTGAGATTGATTAAATCATATCCTATGGCATTTGCTCATGGTTCAAATGAACTAGGATTGGTCAAAGACCATGAGATTAAAATCTCTTTAAGTTGTGATCTGGATAATATTCCTGGTAGCTTAAAAAAGAAACCTTACCCAGAGTCTCCTGTAAAAAGGAAAGACATTGAAGACAACATTAAAGTGTTGCTAGAAATGGGTATTGTTGAAAAAGTAGACACAACACCTAAGTATTGTGTTATTTCACCAGTTTTAATCTCTTATGAAAAAGATAAGGCAAGATTATGTGGTGATTACAGAGCTCTGAATACATTCACCATGGATCATATTTACCCTCTACCAAGGATAGTTTCTATCCATGCTACCTTACAAGGAGCAAAATATATTTCCTGTCTGGATGGAAACAAGGGTTACCACCAGATTCCTGTGGAAAAGAATTCTCAGAATTTCTTACTCATAACCACACACATGGGGATATATAAATATGTGAGAATGCCATTTGGCCCAAAGAATGTGCCTTCAGTCTTCCAAAAATTGATGAATAGTGTTTTTCATCAGGAAATGGTTGAAGGATGGCTTTTAGTCTATATTGATGACATCATAGTGTTTTTAAAAACATATGATGAACATTTAAATCACCTGAAAAGAGTCTTTCAAAGGATGGATGAAATCAATATGACAATTTCATTAAAGAAATGTAAGTTTGGATTTCAATCCTTGAAAGTACTTGTACATGTTGTATCTGGTTTACAAATTTGTGTTGACCAGAATAAGGTGGTAGCAGTTAGAAACATTGGTATACCTAAAAATGTAAAAGTGGTTCAAAGTTTTTTGGGTATGTGTGGATATTATAGACAATATATTAAAAATTACCATTTCATTGCAGCTCCTTTAACAAAATTAATCAGGAAAAATGAGGCTTTCTTTTGGAATAATGAAAGACAAAACACCTTTAATAAATTAAAAGAATGTTTAATGTCAGCTCCAATATTGGGACTGCCAGATTTCACCCTACCTTTTATCTTGTACACTGATGCAAGCTTCATAGGTTTAGGTGCTGATTTACAGCAGAAACAGATAATAAATGGAAAATTGTCTGAAGTAGTTATCTGTTATATATCCAGAACCTTAAGAAAAACAGAATTAAGGTATGGTGCCACACAGCTAGAATGTTTAGCTGTGGTGTGGGCTTTGGAGAAACTTCATTACTATCTGAAAGACCAGAAGTTTGAACTTATAACAGATTGCAGTGCAGTAAAATCATTGCTAAGCTTGAAAACCCCTAATAGGCATATGTTTAGATGGCAACTAGCTATACAAGAGTACAGAGAAAGAATGACAATCACTCACAGAGCAGGAAAATTGCATTCTAATGTGGATTTATTATCCAGAAGTCCTTTGCCAAATGATGCTGACAATCCAGCTTATGTACCTGAAAATGAGGTTATACATATATTTGGGATTTATATAGTGGATTTAGAAGAAGAGTTTATGCAAACTATATTGGAAAATTATTCATCTGATAAATATTTGACTAAACTGTCTACCATTTTTAATGATCCAACAAATTCCTCCATGAGTGCATTAATTAAAACCTTGCCTCCAAAGTATAGAAATGCGTTGGAAAATGGTAAACTGTCTATTGAAGATGGATATATATATTACAGGAAAAACTTAAGTAATGTAATAGTGATACCATCTTCTACAAAAGAGTTAATGTTGAGTACTTGTCATGATGACATCTTAGCTTCTCATTTTGACTTTAACAAAACATTAACCAGAGTTAAAAACACAGCCTGGTGGATAAACATGAAGGAAGATGTACAAAAATACATAGAAACATGTGACTCTTGTCAGAAATCTAAAAGATTAACTGGGAAGAGAGCTGGGTTGTTACAATGAATAGAGAATCCAAAAGCTCCATGGGAAATTATAAACATGGATTTTATAACTGGCTTGCCATTAGCAGGAAAAGAAAGTTTCAATTCTTTCTGGGTAATAGTAGATAGATTAACAAAAATGTGTAAATTTATCCCTACCCATAATGAGGTATCTGCAAAAGACTTGGCATTACTATGGTGGACTCAGATGATGAATACTGCTGGGTTCCCCAAAGCCATAATCTCTGACAGAGACCCTAAATTTACTTCAGAGTTCTGGACATCTTTGATGGAAGTATCAGGTTGTCAATTGAAATTGTCTACAGCACACCATCCACAAACTGATGGGCTGGCTGAGAGAATGATACAAACTCTAGAAGAAATGATCAGAAGATATTGTGCCTTTGGATTAGAATACAAAGACAATGAGAAACTCACACATGACTTGGTAACATTAATTCCTGGCCTTGAATTTGCTTATAACAGCACAACTCATTCTGTAACAGAGAAGAAACCATTTGAACTCTGGCTGGGATACGTACCAAATACCCCAGTAAATCATTTAAATAAATTACCAAGGTTAGATATACACCCTGGTACTAAATCCTTTATTCATATGCAACAGATGTGTAGGAAGCATGCAGAAGAATGCATCCAAAAAGCATTTGAATATGAAAAGAAAAGGTGGGACAAATCTCATAAAGAATTTGAATTCAAAAAGGGAGATGAAGTCCTTATATCAACACTACATTTTAACTTACAAGGTAATTTTAAATTAAAGGATCCCTTTTTAGGACCTTTTTTAGTAAGTAAAATGGTTTGTAATAATGCATTGGAAGTCATATTATATGCTCCATACGATAGGAAACATCCAGTTTTCCCTATCTCATTATGGAAGCCTTACCATGCAAATGATCCTCACTTATTTCCAAAAAGAAGGGGAAGGCCTAAAAAGCAACCTGAAGAAATTGTGGAAAAAGCAGAGATTGAAAAAATACTCAAGAAAAGAATCCTTACTAAAGAAAAAGGAACTGAGTATTTACTAAGAATTAAAGGGAAATCAAATTAATTTGATAAATGGATACCTGAAAAAGAAATTTCTAATTTATCCACCCTTCTTAAAAAATTTAAACAGAAATAAATTTCTGTCCAACCATCTGAGGGGTTAAAAACCAGTACTCAAAATATTTTATTATGTTTTATTTCTTTAAAGTATAATCTTTAATGCTACAGAATAAATCTGAATACCTGAGAATTACAAATATATAAATAAAATGTATAACTTATCTTTTTTTTTAATTGTTTTTTTGGGTGGGCGAGTGTCAGCCTGTATATCCCCAGGACTGAGTAAAAAGTGCTTATAAGTTATGTTAAAAACATGAACTATACATGGGAACAATAATTGAGAGTACACAAACAGTATACATAAGTAACATTATGATAATATACAAAATATGCTATTATAACAACTTATATACACGCATATATCCACCTTTTATAGGTATTATGTACTTAATATTAAGTTGGAATATGCTAGGGTAATCTTAAGAATCTTAAGTATAAGGCTACATAATTTTTAAGTACACTTAAAGCTATTATATTCACTTTTTTATGCAAAAAACAAGAAATGTGCTTTATTTCACTTAAAAGTTGACTATATGTTCTATAAAATTGAGAATATCAAAATTGCGCTTTGACAGATCAATTTGTCTCATTTAGGACTATTGATTTGGCTATTTAAATGCATAAAAATAACACTTTTCAAATTTGGTGTTTTTTATGCCAGAAATGGCTTCTGTGTACTGGCCACATACCACCTGCTTTTTTCCCATGTGAATAGCTTCATTTTTAGCAAATTTAGCTTTTTCACACTATAATTACCCCACATTCTATGCCCACTGTGGGGAAACACGCTAAAATAGGCGACAGGTGCTTATTTAGTGTCCTAGCTTAATTAATAATGCATTGACCTTGTTTATATGCACTAATCTCATTAATAACCTCACTCTTGGCATCTTATTTCATCACCACGCTTAAATTCTCCTAATTTTAATCAAGGATTTACTCGTGCAAGCGCCTGCCAAGGACTGCATGTAGTTACCCCATATCCCACGCTCTTTTTTGAGTTTTTGGGTGGTTTCTCAGTCAATATTGGTTATTTTTGGATGGGGATTTCACATAGTATAATGTCAGGATTAGCCCCATCATTTATACAGTGAATCCCCCTTCTTATCAAGCTATTATTAACCTTTAAAAGTCCCCTTTAGTCTTTTATATTATTGTTTTATACGCATATACTCTCTTTTTGTCTTTTTCTTTAATTTTGATGGATTTCCCTTATTATTACAGGATTTTGATGGTTGTTACTATTCTAATTATGTCATGGTTTACTGGAGATGTTTATGGACATGTCTATTAGTTGTTTTGAGGCATCATTAACTGTGTATTGGATGGTACATTAAGGGAATCATTGGGGAACTCAGTGTGTATAAAAGGAGGTGGTTTTTGGGTCTTGTTTCTACATTCTTTATCATTACAATTTACACCATATAACCAAATCAATTACAATACACTTCAATTAGTACTTTTATAAGACTTTTGAGTAGTATCTGAATTATTAAACTCTATTTTTCTACCAACTAAAAAGATTGTAAGCCACATATAACAATAGTGAGAATCATATTACTGAGACCTTTATTCTGAATTATATTTTACTATTTGTTGGATTTATACTACAGTATTCATATAGGACCATTTAAATCTTCTAGACAAAGACTTTTCAAGCTAGTTCACATCCTTTTAGTTGATCTTAGCCTGAAAAGCTAACTGGTCACTTCTTGCATACTATCAACTTGCTAAATCTTGGCTTCATGTCATCCAAAAGCCTATTTTTGGTACTAATCAGACTTGTGACATGTTCTACCAGTCATTGATGGAATAATTCAATAATTTTACTGAAAGAATCAAAAGTGATGTGGATCAAATACACAATTGATATGTTTATTCAGGCCTCTTTTTGATTTTAGTTTATCATACTTATTTTTACTTAAAGTTGGAGTATAATCAACACTGAAACTCAAAAATTCTCAGCAATTTATAATTCCCTTGAAAAAAAATCCACCCAGTTGTTCTAGTCCAATGATGTTGCTTCAAGCTTAAAAATTGGAAGATCAACACCAATAAAAGGATGCTTCTTTTAAAATGGAGGATGCCTGGGAGGTTTTACATCATGCACCAAAGTGGAATCCTGATCTTACTAGTCACTATGCAACTTTTCACACTCCAAACCCTAAGATTTGAGATGGCAACTATGAAAAGTCTTCTCCTTCTCTTCCTTCCACCTCTTTTTTTGCTCATGTTAACAGGCCAATGGGTACAAAACAAGCAAAAGAAATTGAAAACAGCTAGTCCTTATTTCAAAGAGGAACATTTAAAGGTGGTTCAGGAAAGTAATAGGATTGATAAATCTTCTTCAGAAAGAGACAATATGGAAAAATACATTGTAATTTTTTTATGGTCTGAGGAAGATTTCACTAATGAGCTGGCTATTTTTGGATTGAGGCTTTTAAAAAAGAAGATTCTTAAACACTTGAGAAATGAGGATGAGGAATAGGATGTAATAGGACTAGATTTAGATAGGATTTTATCTTTAGCTTTAATGGTTCATTGCATTTTACAAAAACTTGCAATATATAGTCATGAATATTTATCATCTATGATTGAAAATATGATTTTTTGGAAAAAAAAATTGATTTATTCAATGTGGAGCATTTTGAAAATAAAATTAAAGAATATTCAATCTCATATCCTTAAAATATAATGTGAGCATTATCTCCCCATTCATTTACTTGGTTTGAATTGAAAAGATGACAAAATTTGTTACTTTCCATTAGAAAATGGGACAATAGTAGGGAAACTCACATTAATGCAAAATAAGGTGCAGAATTCTTCTGATAATTTTGATAATTTTTAATGCAAAAAATTATTCAATATTACTAGAAAATTAATTTGGAAGATGAAAATTAGAACTCCTCATATTAATTTTATCAAATCAAGTAAAATTAAAAAATATAGCTTATCATGTTAATTTGAATAGCCTACTATACACCACACAATATGGGGGGTAGACTTGCTAGCAAGTCCATAACCTTGGACCCAAACTCACCACAGATTGAACTCACATTGAGCTATTGATAAAAGAACCATACAATCAGGGATAAACACCACTCAGCAGAACAGTTTTAGGTGGGTGTTCAAGTAGAGTTCAGTCTGAGTTCCATCTGAGTTCCATCTGAGTTCAGGTTGAGGACTTGCTAGCAAGTCCACCCCCTTTATTTCGTAGTGATAATTACAAGTTCTCAACCATCTCCCCTTCTTCTAGCTCTTTAATCTGTATATCATTCTCAAATTTAGCTTTAGATATAACAGCCTTTTGGAAATAGTATAAATTATTCTTATTTGAAAGATCCTTTGCAAAAAGATCACATAAATTCTCAAAAAATAAGTATCTTTTTCAAGGAAATTAATCTCTAAATACCCTGATATATCTTTTACAATTGTTTTAAGCTTTCTGAGGACTGCACATACACTTTTATTGACCTGAAAAGATGATCCCTGTCAGTGTATGCTAGTATCTAAGTATGATTTTATAGTAAATATTAATGTTCCTACTACTTATTTATAAATTATTTAGTGATTAAAACTCAGTGGAAGACAAATAAAATAGTTATACTCATTATTGACTCACAATATTTGGATTGTTGTATGCTAGTCGTGGAAAATAGGTTGATAAAATATAGTTATAGCTAATATAAAGATAATATCAATTTATACATAATTTAAAATATATTTATATATGATTATAATTGTTTTATAATTTTTATTTGTGTTTTATTAAGTTATTTGTTGATTGAATGATGTCCAATAACCCATTAAATCCTCCCTTACTTATACCAAAATCCACTGGAGTGCACAGACCTTTTATCCCGATGATGTCACTGTTCTACCCAGAAATTACAGCTCTTTGAGGGCTCATAACCTCCCCATGGCATCTAATTCAAGCAATTTCAACACCCAGATCTCCATTAAGGACCCTCCATTACAATTAATTATATCATAAACCCATACCATAAATAGAGAAAACAGATAGAAGCAGATACCATAAAGAAACAGGTAAAATAACTTATTCAAAGAGTATAGAATGAGACCCAAAGCATATAAAGGAACTAAATTAACTTTCCAAGCCCTTAATAACATCCTCAAGCTTCCATATTAACCCAGTAATCATATCCCAACCCATAAATCTATGAAAATCCATTAAAGGAAGCAGATTAAGTTGTTCAAATTGGATATATGCACCTGGAAAAGGTGTATATGCTTATGTAGGTGTGGTGAGTCCATTAAATATGTCCATATGACCTAAAATAAGCAGAAAAATAAATCTTATAGGCTATTTAGAGTTTAAAACCTGCTTATAGACCTATATATACATAATATAACTACATATCTCACTGAATATGAGGTTTATGCATACATATAAGCTTATGTATGTCTATAATTACTTAATATCACTTAAGGTAATTATATTTTGACTCCATTAGCACCTTAATAAGTATTATAGGGCTATGGATAAGCTACTTAAACTTATATAAGTCACTTAATAGTGTAATAAATATATATATAATCATAATAACCATATATATAAGTATTATAACCATATTTTTTACTTATAAGCTTAATTTAATTAAGTTTATCTTATTTTAAGCATAATAAATACTCAGTCCTGGGGATACCTAGGCTGAAAATCCAAACCTGGTGAAATTCCTATTATCCATGTAAAAGGTTGTCTGATGAATCAAATAATTAGAAGGCCATATCCCTACCCATACTCCATCAACTTTCTCCAAATCCAACTAACATCTGATTTCAGGGAAAATAAAGTGTCCACCTGATTTCCTGGGATATTCTGAACTTCAATTTTACTCAGAAAGTTTCCCTGATAATTTTTTTGGCATCAAAACTCCAAGAGAAATTTCTGTAGCATCTTCATCAGTATGAGGGCTATTGCTGAAGCCATCATTTGTTTAATTTATATTTCCATAAAATTCTTCTTGATCCCCATTAGGAGGGATTCCCAAATTACTACAAAAATACAATGCCTGCTCATAATATTTAGAGAAGAGTTCCTGAAAAAAAAGGCATATACTTTGTAGAAAAATTCTAGATGCTGCTTCACTTTTTTAATACTGAGTTTCCCAATTGAGTAAAATCCATAAAATTTGAAACAATGATATTTAAAATTTGAATTAAAAAGTAAATTGAAATATAAATATTTTTTTAACAATGAAATATTAAAATTAAGGACATGATCATATGAAGCCCTTCTATCTCCCCCAAACACCTTCCCATGACCACCTGCTTCCTTATGCAACCTATTAATACTAATTTTATGTTCCAGTGATTTGAAGTAATTTCAGCCACTACGCAATATAGGGGGTGGACTTGCTAGCAAGTCCTCAACCTGAACTCAGATGGAACTCAGACTGAACTCATACTGAACTCATGCTGAACTCTACTTGGACACCCACCTAAAACTGTTCTGCTGAGTGGTGTTCATCCCTGATTGTATGGTTCCTTTATCAATAGCTCAATGTGTGCTCAATCTGTGGTGAGTTTGGGTCCAAGGTTGCAGACTCGCTAGCAAGTCCGCCCCCCATATTGCGTGGTGAGCATAATCTGAAATAATCTAGTGTTCAAAGACTGTTTAATTCTTCAAGAGTATATGATTTGAAAATAACTGGTAGTATTGATTATTTTTTTAGATCAAGAAATGTTGTCCCCTGTTTGAAAACATTATAGATCCCATAACTAAGGTATAGTTTCTGAGTCTGAGGATTCAATAGTTTATGGTAATTATAAGTTCCACTTCTAAATCTTGCTCCCCTAAAAAATGTTGGTTATCAATAATACATCCATCCAGATTTTCAACCTATATCTTCAAAAACAGCCTCACCTTTTTTGATAGACTCTGAATAGTTATTCCATTTTCCATTTTTCTTCTTTCTAGTTTTACTGGTAATTATAGGAGCTGAAAATTACAGACAAAAATATAATTTTTTTTCTGATATTTAAACTTAATAAAAATTTATAAACCTTTCCATGGTTTAAGAACTATATAAAATTCAAAGTAATAAGAAAATAACTTAATAGAAATAAATGTATTATAGTTTCAATGAATATTTAAATAAAATAGCAAGAAATCTTTTTATTGTAAATAAAGCTGGAAGAGAGACTTGGATGCTTCAAGAACTCACCTGGATATTTTAATTCCCCTTTCTTTTCTGGATTCCTGTAGTGTTTATAGGTATTTTCTTGGTCACCACAATTATTAAGAGAAAATCCCAATATGATCAAAAAGGAAATAAAGCAGGGCTAGCTTTTGTGGACTTGTTAACTGGTCTAATCAAAGAAAAAGGTTGATTTGAAAAATAATAATGATTAAAAGAAAATTTGGCTCTTGCAGATGGAAAATAAGGAGGAAAGTGAGGAGGTATCTTTCATTTTTTTTATTTTTTATTTATTTTTTATTTATTTTTTATTTAATTTTTATTCTCCCAGCCAGCAAAGCCTGTATGAGAGACCCGTGGGTTATTTTGCTTCTGTCTAGCAGGGACATCACTTTGTTTTTTTTATCTATTTTTTGATTTTCTTCTATGTCTCTTTTTAGTAAACAATATAAGTTATTTTTTAACTAAGGCAATGAAATAGTTTGGGCTATCTATTGGAATTCTTTCCTTCTGTACTGACCCATGAATTTCACTGCTACACAAAAGCAAAAAACCAATGGATTAAGACAAGGCACTACACATACTTTGCCATCTTCACCGCCTGAACATTCTGAGGTACTACAGCCATGTCACAAAATATTGTGGAATTTTTAGCAAAAAAATATAAGTTTTGCCCACAATAAAATGATTCTCCTATTCAAAAGGAAGTACTGCCTACCTATCCCCAACCCTTTTAAATAGGCAAATCATTTCTTGGTGAGAAAAAATTTGATTTTTTTGTCAAAAATTCCACAAGCTTTTGTGATTTGGCTGTATAGAAAAAGACTTTCAAAAAATTTAATCTATATAAGTTTTTTCTTTAAATTTGGGAAAAATTTAAAACATATATGTTGAAGCCAGCAACTAACAGATAGACATAGCTCTTAGCCACAGGATTAATTCCTTTTACACCCTTGATTTGCTGAATAAATTTCAGAGGTACAAAGTTTTGCAGTTTAATATCAGCGGATTATTTTCAAGTTAATGGTTCAGATCTGTCTGTGTTGTGAACAAATACACCCATTTCAAATTTTCCATCTTCATGGGGTTCAGGTATTCAATTAGCTTGAGCTATTCATGCCATATAAATAAATGAGGCCTTTCTAAGGGAATATTTTTTGAGGTTTAATGCTTACCGATTTCTGGTTTGTGTTGAACATCAAAGACAAATAAAGGTAAGCTATCACCACAAAATATTCTACCAAATGGCCCCACGTTTCCAGCTTTGATTTCTTTATCCATTATTATTCCTGTATTTTTAATGCACCTTGAGCAAGTAATCTAGTTCCAAAACCAGTTGTTTTCACATTATTAGCACCTTCTAATGTTAATATAAATGAATTTGAAAAGCCCTTGTACATCATTTTGGAGAACAGAAGAAGCTTTAATATATCTTTAAGCATTCTGAGAATGAATGGATATTGAGAATTTGTCAGATATGATAAAAAAATAGTATAAATTTGAAAGTACAAACAACAAAATAAAAATGAGAGAAGGAAAAAAATGAAAAGGAGAAGATAAAAATAGGTAACTCAATTAATAAATTTTTTTATTGAAGCTTTACTTTCTTTTCACAAAATAAAAAGTAAAAAAATGTGAATCACTACATTCTGTTATAAGCTAAACAACACAAATAGGTAGCACTTTTGATAAATTTTTTTAAGAAAACAAAAAAAACAAGCTTCTCCAGAACAGATGAGGGAAAAGAGACCTATATCTTTTTAAAAAAAGTATATTTTATCAAGTTCCCATAGCAATGCTCCCTTGGAAGGGAGATGCACAGGTAATGCAGCTTCCTTTATAGCAGTGACAAAGTTTGTATATAATTTTTCTTTCCTTGCCATTTATCTTCTTCACACCTCCAGAATCATATCCTAATAGAAAAAATAATTAAACAAAAAACTTGTATTTATTTAATAAAAATACTAACTACTTCACACTACAAAAAGAGACCAATAAACAGTTTCCTTAAAAACAACAAGCTAAAATTCAAATAAGAAACTCATAAGTTAATAAATGGCTAGGAGTATATGGTATGAATAATAGTGAAAAAAGGATGTAAAAAAATAAGAAAACTAAGAAAAGTAAAAGTGATAATTTTAGAAAACAAAAAGAAAATATTAAATAATATTAAAATTTTCTTTCAAATTTGTCTTAGGATTTCAAGCCTCTCCTCAACCAGTTGTAAATTTTTAAATTCTCCATGAGTTGGAGATGAAGTGGAGTATCCCATAATGTATGATTCATTGCTTGATATCTTGATTGGGGGAAAAATATCTCTGGATCATGATTTTCTGGAACAATATGAGCCAAATTTTTAGTGCTCTCTTCATTTCTTAATTGAAACTCATTGCCATTATAATTCTCCTGTTTAATAATGTTGTGAAGAATGATTGCACAGGTCATAACCACATTAATATTTTCTATGTGCCACAAGCGGCATTGCTGAGCAATTATACCCCACTGTGCTTTGAGAGCACCAAAAGCATGTTCAATATCTTTTCTGCAAGAAGTCTGGAGGGTCTGATAATGCCTACCAGCATCATCTTGAGGATTGTGAAGTAGTGCAACAAACACAGGCCAAGTTTGATAAACCCCATCAAAAAGATAGTATGCATGAGTGTACTGATAGACGTTTATATTAAAATGAACTTCATCTTCTTTCCATATAGATTCAATCATGAGAAAAGCTTGTATAATATTTCTCTACATGAAATTGAATACCAGATATAAAGTGGTAAAACAAAGTACTACAATTCAACACAATAATATCATTGAGTGCACCAGGTGTTCTAAAAAATGCATGCCAAAACCATAAATTTTTTGATGCCACAGCTTCCAGAACCATTGTTTTTGTACGTTCCTTACCCTGATACTGGCCAGCCCAGGCAGCAGGACAGTTTTTCCATGTCCAGTGTGTTCCATCCAGCTTTATTTACAGCCAGGGAAGCCTCAATCCTTATTTTCCTTTAAAATCCTTTTTAGCTCTTCAAGGGTTGGAGGTCAAAGAAATTCAGAACCATATATTTCTGTCACATCTTTAACAATAATTTTTAAACATTCAATTGCAGTGCTAGCACCAATTTGAATGTATTCATCCATGATGTCAGCTGATACACCATATGCCATTTGTTGGAGGGCTGCTGAAAGTTTTTGGTTTGTTGATAATTCCCAATAGATATTATAAGCCTGGAAGTCATTGGCTAATCTCAAAAATATTTTTTTATTTACTAGGAAGCAGCAGTTGAAACAGGACTCTGGGTACTTTGGGTTATCTCCAAGATAATCTGAGATGAGTCAATTGTTTCCTTGAGCTTGTTCACAATGTATTCTCCTACAAGTAAAAGTAGTCTCATCATTATCTAGAGGATATAGCTCATTAAATGTTTGCACATTGTTGAGAAGAGTTGCAACTGTTTGGTTTCTCAAAACATTGCACCAATTGATGGGTGGCATGGTAGGCAGAGAGAGGGGGGACGTAAGGATTTAATGATGCATGATTGTGGAACTCCAGCTTTAGCAAACATTTTCCAATTCATATTGAATACTATTTTGAATGATTGTAGAAACGGGCCAATTAGCCTAATTTTTTAATGTCACACAACATTTGCTGATTTAATTTTTCATGCACAATTGTACAGTGGCCGGACAAAAATTTCCACCTGTTTTTTTTTTCTCATAACTCAGCAACTATCCATTCTACATACATGGTCCTAATATCTTTCCGACTCTAACCACCATGTAAAAAACATCCATAATATATATTTTTTCATTGGATGACATTTATATAAAAAAAACCCCAAATTTAAAATTTCGTAAATTCAAAATTTGAGAATGAGCAAGGTGACAAGGCCATGCCTTTCAGCATTGAAACTAGAGAGTATGATAAGACATTTCATCAAAAAAAATTGTTGAAAAATGATTAAAAAAAAGTTACCTCACCTTACCAGTGGGTGGAGCCACCCTCAGCATCAACAACAGCCTGCATCCTAGCAGGCATGGATGCAACTAAATTGTCTAGTATGTTGCTCGGAAGGTTGTCCCAAGCCATTTGAATGGCCTCACGCATCTGAGGGATCGTTTTTGGTTGATAAAGTTGAGAAATAGAATCTTTGATTTCTCACCATACATTCTCAATTGGATTGAGATCAGGAGACTACGCTGGCCAGTCTATCATCTTGCGTAAGTTAATCACATCACGGAATTGAGCAGAAAGGTGTGAGGTGTGAATTGTGAGGTGTTAATGAATGGCTTTTTTTTCAGCAGCTCGGCTATGGAATCCAACTTTGTGTGCACACCTTTGAAGTGTACGAGGTGAGATTTCATTGGTAAGTGTGTCTGTAATTTCAGCTAATGTTGATCTTCTGTTTTTTGACAGGACTTGGCTGATTTCCCGAAGGTCACGATCAGAAGAAATGCGAGGTCGGCCAGGGCGTTGGACAGTTTCCACTGTGCCAGTGATATCATGTTTCTTGATGATATCACGCACAGTGGCCCAAGGAATCCCATAACGCCTTGATATTTGGTATGGATTGGCCCCCCACATTGACATGCCAACTATCTTTGTCTTCTCTTCAGTCGTCAAGTGCCTCTTTTTGGCTCGGGCTCGTGTCATAGGTGCAGGGGTCAGGTGAAAATGCAGGTAAGGATTGAACTTAAAAAATTAATAAGAAAAAGAAAGAGAAAAACAAAAAAAAAGTGATATTAGTAAAATATAAAAGAAAAATGAGAAATCGGTACTTACCTTGAGGTGTGAGTGGCGTTGGTGGTGGTAGCAGGAAGAAAAAAAAAAGCTGATAATCCGGATTATGCATGCATCAGGTGAAAATTTCAGTCCGGCCACTGTACATGCTCTAGCTGACACCCATTTTTGAAATAAGTGACTTTTTTGCAAAATTTAAGTGCTGATTTGGTTTGAATTCCGCACTTAAGTTAAGTGCAGATTTGACAGAACTGACACACCCTATTATGAATAATAGAACAATAGATCTATAATAGATTTGTGATGCTCTGATACTAAATCTAGAGGTATTAATTGACCTCATGGATGGTGGTTGCAATGAAACAGAAATTGTTTTGAGTTTGTAACATAAGAAAAAATGGGTGACAATGACTTTCTTCCAGGTACTATACATGCTCTCACTATGGTAGCTAAGTATGCTAATGACTATGTACATAACACCACCGCCCGCCGAAATGTGCCTGGATGTGTAATGCCAGCTGACATGCAAGCACATTTTGGCAGGGGAAGAGTGTGGGTATTTTTTTTTGAAAACCCGCAAGCGTTTTGGAATTAGTACATAGTATCATTCCTCTCACAGGGGGAAGAAAATGGCAACCAGACGTCTGATTCAGTTCACGTACTGAATTGATTCAATTCAGTATGTGAACTGAACCCGACGTCTGGTTGCCACTTTTTTTATCCTGTGCTCTATCACCTTTTGTTAAAGGAGTAAAATCAATACATGCGGAGCGTTTGAAGAATGTACAGCCAAGACAGTGAAGCTTGGTGAACTTGCAAAAATATTCAGCTACCTTTTCGCCGGCTGCTACAGCCATATCGACAATGGTTGGTGCACCTATGCAAAAAAATCAAAACATTTAGACAGAATGATTGACATTTGACAGTGAAAGTGACAAATTTTTGGTGAATGCAAGCTAAACTTCATGCCGAATGTCAATTGATCTGTCCAAAAGTTTTGGAATTTTTCGCAAAACTGCACCAACCGTTTCCGATATGGCTGTACAAAATCCTGGAAAAAAAATGAATGAAAAAAAGTAATAGAAATGATGCAGCGGGACTGTGGGCAGCCGGCTTTATCAATTCAAAAAAAGAGGCAGCCAGTGAAAAAGTAGCTTTTTTTTTTCAAGTTCACCAAGCTTCGTTGTCTTGGCTGTATTTTTAAAAAGTTTTCAGTTTTCTTGCCTCCCATCCCCCCAGCGGTCACCTAAACTCGTGTTCTTGATAGGCGAAGAGAGACGGTAAAACTGCTAGTTTTTTCTAAACAGCTGCATGTGTAGGTGAATATTTGCGAGCCTTTTGTCTATCTCTAGGATAAATACGCTGCGGTGCTGATGTCTTACGCAGAAGGACAAGAGTTTTGGTTAAAATGCTTGGCTAGATTATCTATGTATGTGCGTCTTATAGTTACATGGAGAAGAAAGATAGAAGATAGACTTATATAAATTTATTTTTAAGACAAACTCACCTCCCGGATAACATGAAAGAAGTGGAGACTATTCAAGTCAACTATGCACACGAATGAGAGAGAAAGTAAAATTAAGTTACAAGAGTGCGATCGAAGGGATAGTTGGCGTTGAGGAGAGCAAGGAGTGAAGCATTTCGGAAAGTCACAAGCTTTATTTAAAAAAAAAAAAAAACAGGAACACGTGAAAGTAAGAGACAGGGTTCAGACAAGCATCTCAAGGTGGAGGGGTTGAAGTGTGTGGAGACGAATTTTTCACGATTGATCGGATAAGGTTGAGTTTGGGGGTAAAGTAGGATGAAGAACATGTTCAAGAGTTCTGCGCTAGATGGAGAGGTGAGACTTATATGCAAAATTAAAAGACTGATTAAAATATTTCTTTTGATTAAATTTACAATACTTTTACTACAATGATTACGATGCTTATGAACTTGAGTAATTTTAATTTTAACGTCGCTAGAAAGGTTGTCCATCATTATCTATCATAATGCAACGAATAAATATATTCCTCATCAGGAGATGTCCTTAGTTGATTTTACCCCAAAGTGAAGAACTGAAATGAGATTGGAAAACTGGTCTTCTCCCCTCTGTCACCTATGTTAAACATAGTTTGCTAATATTTGAAGTGCCCCCACCTTTTTAGTGTTAATGTTGATGGAACAGAATGCTTAGATATATAATGTTTGAATTTCACTGAAAACTCCGAGTATAATTGGTTGATGTCATTGTTGAGACAAGAAAAGAAACTGTGATGTAACGAGGATAAGATCGCCTTCATTTTTTTTATTTCCAAAAGAAATTGCTTCTTTGCGATACAAAAAGAACAAATTTCCAAAAATGTGATTTTTTTGTTTTATTGGTTGTTTTTCTATGGGACAGGTCGATATTACTAAAACTGAAATTCCAAAATTGGAAAACGAGTCACTTTCTCCTCCAACCCCATTTAACAAAAAACTCAATTAGGAAATTGGACATGAGATCTGGCATCAATAGACTTTAGACGTTCAGCATCAAACATTAGACATTAGACATTAGCTAGATGATAGATGACTTATGAGTCATTAGCCACGAGTTTAGGTAATATTAAGATGTGCTTGTCTGCTTCCGTTGATTGTTTGTTTTCCATTTGCGCTGAATACAGAAAAAAAATTGGGCGCTTTACTTGTTGGCGCTGTTGGCTTTTTCGGGAAATTCCTCTTGGCTCTTGAGTCTTGGGCATTACGTCTTAGTCTTGGTCTTTAGCATCATATCTATCTTCATTCTCATTTTCATCTTCATTCTTATTCTCATAGTTATAACACACGATACTATAGCCAATCCACGTATTAATCTTGATTCTTATTTTGACTATTATTGTAATATAATTGTAATCTTGATTTTCATCTTTAGCACTACTAGAGACTAATTAATTGGCTATTGTCTATCTTATTCTTACCTCCTGACCAAACAAGCAAACAGTAAGACCACCACACTATCATTTAACTCTGTCAAAATATTCTTATATTTAGCATAATCAAATACATTGCACTGCCTATTTTCCTTCTATATTATCTGAAGGACGTGCAACGCTTCACTTAGTATTTTCGCACTGTCACATCATCATTGTTAACCAACACCCACCTTCACACTTACTATTACAATTACAGCTGCTGTCACGCGCCCTATTGAACATTGCTATATTAGAGCAACAATCCTCCACTTGAAATCATTCATCCCTGACAGATTTCTTCATTTAGATCATCCTGCTTCTTCTTTTCTCTTGCTTTTCTATCTTCGTCATTTCTTGGAACTACACGTGCGGATAAAGTTACAAGTACAAGTACAATTGCCACTGCCATTGCCATCACTTCGTAATGGCTCCCAACGCTTTTGCTTCCTCTGGCTCTTTTCTCTCCCTTCTTGCTGGCATCCTCTTGATCTTTGCTTTCATCGGCAACTTCACTTCTGATCAGGCAAATAATTTCTTCACTTCTCTCACTCAATGTGCTCTCCTAACATTATCTTCTTTTTTTGATCCCCTTGTTATTTGACCCATTCAATTCATACTATCCTGTGCAGACTGTGCCGCGCCACATCAGAATCGTTTTGATTGAAACTCTTAACGCGGTAGGTTATTCATCCGCTTGTCTTATTCATCTGACGAGGGGGGTGTCATCTCGAATTGAGTTTATCAGATCTAATTATTTTTGGTATTTTATTTATTGCTTTAAAATAATTTTATTTTGGGCATTGTCTAGCGCTCTCCACAGAGCTTTCAGGTGGTAGAATCTTCGTGGGGTTTATGGAGTAAGTAGCTAGGGCCTGGTATTATCTCTAGCACAGCAAAATCATTACCGTCAATACATGAAACATTACGTTAATCATAACAATAATAATAGCGTTGACAAATTGACTGATTTTGTTATCCAGGCAATTGCCGTGGAGTTGACAGGCCTTCGAACATTCAAAAGTGTTCCGACACCAGCTTCGGCCATCCCTTCCGTCCACGAGAAGCTCTTCTCGACGACAATCCGGGTTCTCGCTCTACTATCAATGAGCTATTCGACCGACAAGGATGGCCTGCTGATGACACCCACGAGCGATACACTCGCACCGCCTTTTATTTCCTGTTTGTGGGTATGGCACTCACCGCTCTTACCATTCTCGTCGCATTCACTTCCAATCGGTTTGGCTTCCTCTTTGGTATGATCATCACCCTTCTTGCTGCAACTGCGCTTGCCATTGGCGTCGTCATTTGGACAGCTGTCATAGGGAGACTGCGACACAACGTCGATACAATAGTGTCGAACAATAATGTCTTCTCTGTCAACGTATACTATGGAAATGCGTTATGGATGTTGTGGGCGGCAACAGGAGCAATGATCTTGAGTATAATCCCATTTGGATTAGTAAGTTGGCTTTCTTTTTTCATGTATTTCATCTGTAAAGGGAAGGTGGAGTCCTTAATTTCAACATTCTCAACAATCTTTACACTCTGCATTTTCCTTTCAGGCTTGCATCGCTGGTCCTCGACGCAGGAATGGACTCACAGGTACAGCAACTCAAGCAAAAGTCTAAAAAATATGCTCACTTAACAGCTCACTTTCAACCGGATATTTCTTTTTCACAAATATCATCTTCAGTTCAATAGTATAAATGATAAATCTTCTTAAATTTTCAATTTTAGTACTTTTTCATTTTAAATTATTTATTCACCAAAATTTATGACACTTGAACAAACGTTTATACTTATTTTTTTGGGACCTACCATTTGTCACTTTATCATCATTTTTATTTTTTCAAAATGAGCTATGTTAATTAAACATTTTTGATGCATTTAAAACTAGCAATTTTCACCCTGTGCATACATATACAACTGGGCTGAAGTTACGACAGACATAATAAGTGAAGTGAAGTTTATGTTACTTGAAGAAGAGATTGATGATTTTGAAGGGCAGCTATGGGAGTGAGTATAATGCAGAAATAAATGGATCGACTTTGAGTTAGATCGGTTACAAAATGATAAACTTAGCTTATTGGTGGAAGAGAAACTGAAAAGAACAAGAAATCAACCAAAGGTACATTCTGAATTTAGATTATTGGTTCGTCAAACCTGATTTGTAACCTGAAAAATATGCGTTGTCTTTATCGAACATGCTGAGTTGGCATAGTTGAAAATATATTCAACAGGCAAATGTACAGTTAACCATAGCAAAAGTAATTTATCTGTATTCCATCACGGATTGAATTCTAAATTATAAGAACAACATTTTGATCAACTGAATTAAAATAAAATGAAATGAAAACCTGTCTGAATTTTTACAATTAACATTTAGAACTAGTTGTGACCATTATTGGCTTTGTAGTTTCTGTATTACCGAGAAGTGATCTAATCATCTATCTAACCACCTGATGGTAGTCTGATCGTATGGAAGCGAAATAAAAGAAATCATATTTAAAGAACCCTGTCGGTTCCTTTTTGTGATATGTATGACTGTTATTCTATTTCATCTAGATAATCCTTAATTTCCTCGGCTATGAAGGAGTTTGGTCAAGATTTTCTTTCTTTCTTTTTTTTTTTCTTTCTTTTTTCTTCTTTTTTTTTTTTTTTGTCATTTTGCAATCTGAAAAGCGCTTTGACTTATGACTCATTGCACCGCATGAAAGCTTAAGCTCAGATAATTCCTAAGGACACTTCCATATGCATGAAGGTGTCTGACTCTATTTGCCAAGGCTTCTAGATTATTTGGAGATGAAAAGGACACTTTTTTAAATTAGAAAATTGAAAACTCGTTAAATATTAAAAACTTGAATAATTAATAAAGACTGCTAAGGCAATTCTTGAAGGCTCTACCAAGTGTGCACAATGTTAAGTTGTTTCAGCTGTAGTGAGTGGGAGAGTTTAGTAAGATATAGATGAAGAGGGTGGTAAAAAGAAACATAATATTTCTTGTCGAGGTGTGCAAATAATTCAGAGATGACAAGCATACAAAATGGACATTATTGATCTATCATACATTTACACCCTTTGCACACACTTGACGGTGGGTGGCAAATTTCTGTCATGTTTATTTTACAGGTTGCGAGGCCTTGATGGGAAACATGGTATTACATCATAAACTTATGTCATGTTTTAATACGGGTCTGATGTCTTAAAGCGCAGGACATTTCCACCTGAAACACATCCAGGGCACATTTTTACCCCTGTGTTTGTACATACCCTTATCACAGTTGAAGTAAATACCACTTATTGAGACACGAGAATGATAAATAATTCACATCGTACAACAAAACACTGCTTAGTTATGAGAAAGGATAGAAGGAATTTAAGTGTGAGTATTTGTATACTTAAAATCCTGATGTGAATGGTTACTTCCATCTATGACTAGTAACGGCTACATGATTTAGGAAATCAGTGTTGTGAAGAGAATTAGAGCCAACGAAATTCTACCTTGCCATGAACTGGCTGAGGAGCGGACTTGCCAGTAAAGCCCCCGCCCCCCTCTCTCTCAAAAAAAAAGCTCTATTTTGGTGCGAAATCAGGTGCTACTGGGTGCAAGTGATAATAATGAGCAAAATTTTATCATTATTAGGTACTTCAAAATTTTCCCAAATTTTCAAGTCGGATATGCTATCAAACAGTAAAACTCTTTGAAAGGTTACTTGACTCTGGCCCTCTTACCAACATTACAACTGTGAGTGGCGCAAGGTTGGTATAAAAAGCCGTTATCCTTTTCAATTTAAATCTTAACCAAAAAAAAAAGGATCTTTTCTTAATATTCTACTAGCATATTACGTTTACTATCACTAAGCATTTGTCTTGGACGAACACTCATGTATTTAAAAACCCTAATACTAGATATTCTTTATATCATTACTTATATACATACCCTTAAGCAATTTAAAGGATGCCCTCTCATTATTGAGTCGGTATCAATCTTTTCTCTCTTTTATCATTATTATTTGCTCACCCAGTTCTTTAGTTTTTCTTTCCTCTCTTTATTTTGTCCTGCCCTCGCTCTTCCATTCCTCCTCTTTCGTCCACATATTGTCCACTGTCCCTCCTTGTCCATTAAGTCACTAACGTATTACATTAACTATTATCAACTTTTAGGTTGTAGAGAAGTAAGTGTTTTGTAGTTGCACTTTCAAAAAAATGGTAATATAAATAACTGGAGTGATATGGAATAACATCTCCATAAACAAGTACAGCCGACACAGAAAGTTATAGAGATTTTTTCTCAAAGATTCGGACAACATCTGGAGGAAAAACTATGCCGGAGTTTTATCCAAGAAAGAAATAGTGTAGCAAAGCAAAATGTGCTGTAGAAAACCTGTTCCATAAATTGTGTTGTTGTTTGAACGATATTTGAGGCGAAAGTGGGATTTTAAAAGTGGTGTTACGTTTTCTCATTCACTGTAAATTGCGAAGAAATATTTTTCTTTCCAAATTGTGTGAGTGAATAAGCTTTTAAGGTTTGTATATCTTTCCTGGAAAAAAGAATAATCTATACTTAGTTTTCTCAAAAAGAAAAGTAAGAAAAGAAAAGAAAGAGAGAAAAAATATAGATGAAAAGAAGATTAAGAAAAAAATAAACAACAATAAAAACGGGAACATTTTTGAAAAACTTACAATGAAAATGTTTTCATGCAACTAAGTAAATTTTCTATGAGATCCTGGCAATCTTGGGGTGAGAAAAACCGTAGATTCCGATTGGATAGCTAATAGAAGGCATTTGACCAACTGGAGCCACCCGAGCAGAATCACAGACTCGTTTTAGGTGATGATGAGGAGCAAGATGGATTGCTTGGGCGGAAGGCGGGGAAGGAATAGTAAATTTCGGCGCCCCACGCACAAGTTGTACTGTAGCGGGAGTGAGTGTTAAAGCAGAGGGAACAGAAGCACGACGGCGAGGCATAATGAAGTTAGAAATAGGAAGCTATCGAAAAATTCAGAAGTTAAAGACTCAAAGTGAACAGAGAAAATATGGCAAAAGGGAAAGTGTCTTGGAACGGTTATAAGGGTCAATAGTTGGGGGGGGGGCGGTTGTCAAATTACAAGAGCGGTTGGTGTCGAGATGTTACTGTCTGTAATTATTATCGTTGTTCATATGGCGGTTGCTATCATGTCATGATCACAGCCAATGTTCATTGCACCAGCGTTGCCGGAGGAATATTAAAGGCAAGGCATCAGTTTCATCAGAGCCATCGATCCTTCTTCATACCACTTATGTGGGCTCTCAACTTCTGTTTAAATTAGTGCTGGCTTTACTCTAGTAGTTTCATGCCCATTGAGCGCGCAATCCTACGAAATAAGTGAATAAATAACAATCTTTCATCAATTTTAATTCCACTTGTCAAACTATTTTAACTCATCTACGAAGTAAATTACAATGGTCTTATTTAAAAAAGTCCAAACTGAGGCCTTTTAAAATCGAAATTGATATTTTGACTCCCCGGTGCTTTCATCGCTTCCCTCGCCGTCGATTCCCAAACTACCTACTCTGTTTGACATGTCCATGTCACTGCAAGTTTTAATTTTTATCTGTTTTTACAATTAGTGCTACTAGGGGGATTGAACATATGTTACCTGATATGATATCCATATATGCCCAGAAGTATCAATTGAGGGCGGTGCAGTATGTGTGGAACAACCTATGACAATGGTAAGAGTGGCTTTCAAAAGTGAGTGTATGTACAGTGCCCGGAAGAAAGTCCTCGGGATTGAAGTTTTCCTCACAAAATCTACACTCAACTCTCATTTGCACTACGAGATTGCTCATTATGGTTAAAGTTGTTGTGTAGATTACGAATATCACAACTAAAAATCATAATAATCAATATTTTTATATTTATTTCATTTTGTAAAAAAAGGTGATTCCATAAATTTTAAAGTATGCATTTCTAAGCAATGAGACTTGTTTATATAGAAAGCTAGACTCAGATAACCCCTAGTTGTAACATCAAAGCATAAAAAAAGGAAAAAAAAACAAGCTAAAAATTTGAGATTCACCAGCGGGTGGATCCACCATTTGCATCAATGACAGCCTTCATACGAGCAGGCATTAATGACACTAAGTGAATAAGAGGCTCCTTTGGAAAGTTGTTCCATAATGATTCAAGACTCTGAATCATTTGGGTTGGAGTTTTGGGTTGATAAGCTTCTTGAATGCACACCTTGAGGCATCTCCAAAGATTTTTGATTGGGTTTAGGTCAGGTGATTGAGCAGGTCAGTCTTCTATTTTGCAGATACCTGAATAAGCTTGGAACTTGGCAGACACCTTGGAAGTATGGATAGGTGCATTGTCTTCAAGAAGAATGAGATTTTGGCTGTGATTGTTTTCTTGAAGGAAAGGAAAAAGCGAGTTCTTATAGACATCTTCAATCAATGACTTTGAAGTCACTCGTCCATTGTTTGGAAAGAAAACTAGTGGTATCTTGTTACCTCCTTGGAATGCACCCCACACCATCACACTAGATCTCCCACTCTTGAAAGTTGCCTGGAGACAATCGGGTGCATATTTTTCTCCAGGTCATTGCCACACCAATGTTTGACTTGAGAGCTTGCCAATCTCAAATGATGATTCATCGGACCATATTACACGCATCCAATCATCAACAGACCAGCCTGAATACTTGTGAGTGGAATTCAATTGTCTTTGGCGGTGGACCTCGTTGACAAATCGTTTCTTCACTGCAACTTGCTTGGTAAAGCTCAGCTCATGGGTTCTCTTTCTGATAGTACGGGGAGACAAAATAGTTGATAGTGAGTTTGAAAGGTCACCCAACTTGGCTTTGCAATTAGAGAGGATGAGTCGTTTGAGTTCACACATGTCTTGTGAGTTTGTTTTGAGGGGATGACCGGAACAGGGTGCAGTTTCAACATTGCCCCTAGCTCTCCATCTCTCCAATATTGAACGAACAGTAGAGTCAGAAACACCTAGCTTTCTAGAAATTTCAGCTGGTGTGATTCCTGCTTCAGCCATGCCAACAATGTGAGCTTGTTTTGTTATTGTAAGTTGCTTCCTTCCAGTTCTAGAGGTTGCCATAGTGCAAGGAAAAGTAAAAAAAAAACTAAAGAAAATAAATTAGTTTATATCTTGCCCAGATGAGATAGATTACACAATAATACTATAGCAAATGAAACAGGGGAAGGTGAAAGACCAAAAAATAAAATCTTGAGGCATTTGATGTGATAGTGAACAAGTGATTGCTGGATGAAGTGGTGGTTAATGGAAGGTGCTATGCATAAAAAATCCCAAAGACTTTCTTCTGGGCACTGTACAGTGCCCGGACAAATGTAAGTGGTAATTTTATGCATAGTTTTTTTTTCTTGTCATTTTGAACCACCTCTTTTGAAACCATCATCTCTTCTTTCCCTCCAAATTTATGTGCAAAGGTTCTCAACCTATTTCTTTACAATACTGTAACTCCATTTTATAAAATGGATCATTTTTTTTATGTTTTTCTTGCTGACAAAAATTTTACCTTTTTTTTAGCCATTCGCTCTAACTATGCCATCACCTCACTCCCGGAAAACCCAATTAACACCCAAAGAAAGGGATGATATTGTTGGCCTAGCAGCTAGGTTCAATATTATCTCCCATGTTGCCAAGCATTTTCGGCTTCCTTACTCCACAGTGCACAAAATTGTGCAAAAGTATTGAAAGACCGGTTTGGTCCAAAATGCACCAAAATCAGGACACCCTCATAAATCTTCAGCCTGGGACCTCCATGAATTGGATCAATACTTCAAAGGGCATTGGAAGGCAACTCTTAGCAAAATTTCCACTTGCCTCACAACCCCTACTTCAGCTTGTACTGTCCATAGAAGAGCTCACTATTTGGGATATTTCAACTGGGTGGCTGCAAAAAAGCCTTTTATCAACATAAACCAACAGAAAAAACAACTCAACTTTTCAAAAAAGTATTACCACTGGACAGTTGACGACTGGAAGACTATCATCTGGTCTGATGAGTCTTCTTTTGAGCTAGGCAAGGGTTCTTCTCAAGTTAAGGTTTGGAGGCAAAATAATGAAAAATTCTTGAAATTGTGCCTTCAACCTACTTTCCAAAGCAGATGTTCTGTCAGCCTAAATATCCTTAGGACTGAGTATTTCTTATGCTTAAAATAAGATAACCTTAACTAGATTAAGCTTATATCTTAAAAATAAGGTTAAAATAATAATATATATTATTTTATTATATATATATATAATTATTATTCTATTATATAATTTATAATAGTTTAAATAGCTTATCCATGGCCTAATAATACTTATTAAGGTGTTAATGGAGTCATAATATACTTATCTTAAGTGATATGAAGTAATTATTGACATGCATAAGCTTATATGTATACATAAATCTCATATTCAGTGAAATATGCAGTATATTATGTATATTTAGGTATATAAGTGGGTTTTAGCCCCTTAATAGCCCATAACCTTTGTTTTTCTGCTTATTTTAGGTCATATGGACGAAATCAGTGGACTCACAACGCCTACAGAAGCATAGACACCTATATCAGGCGCATACACCCAGTTTGGACAACTAAAATTACTTCCTTGGATGGTTATTCACGGATTTATGGGTTGGAAAGATGTTTTTGGGTTAATGTGGATGCTTGGGGATGTTATTGGGGGCTTGGACATTTTATTTGTTTCCTTTATATGCTTTTAGTTTCATTAAATCTCTTTTTGATCATTTATTTTACCTGTTTCTTTATGGTATCCGCTTTTATCTGGGTTTTCTATTTATGGTATGACTCTGTGTTATTATTAATAGTGATGGAGGGTCCTTACTGGAGGTCTGGGTGTTGAAACTGCTTGAAGTGGACGCCATGGGGAGGTGATGGGCCCTCACAGTGCTGTAATTGCCGGGGATAGCAGTGACATCATCTGGATTGAAGGTCTGTGCACTCCAGTGGATTTGGGTATAAGTAAGGAGGGATTTTGACGGTTTATTATCATCATTCAATTACTACACTTCAAACAAACACTACAATACAATTATTAGTATTCAGAAATATATTATAAAGCCCTTATAAATTGATATTATCTTTATAAAAGCTATAACTATATTTTATTCTTCTATTTTCCACCACTAGCACGCATTTAAATCCAAGTATTGTGAGTTTTATTTGAGTATAACTATTCTATTAGTCTTCCCCTGAGGTTTAATCACTAAATCATTTATTAATAAGTAGTAGGACAATAAAATAACACTATTATATCATACTTATATACTAGACTATACTGACAATTGGGGGTCTTTCCTTATATTTTACTTATTATTTAGTATAAGCCTTGGGACGTGATTTTTACCTTAGTACAACTCAAAATTAACCAAATATTTGGGTCTGCTGCATATTAGTGGGTCATCATAACTCATTGATTGCGGAAAAGAACCCTTATAATAATTGTACTAATTTTTTATCATAAAAATTAGATATTTACAGTAGTAACTGTACCCAATATAAACCCAATTTCACTTGGTATTTGGACACCAATATAACACCCAATTAAATTGGTATTTGGCTAAAGCTTGGTAAGCTAATTATTCACCCTTATAGAGGTCTAGTTAAACTTATTATTATATTTTTAACAGATTTTTTCGAATTTTTCTTATATTTTATTTAAATAAATAAAGATATAAATTCAGGGTAAGCTCCATTGCTTTTTTTTATTAGTAATATAATTGCTAATATCTCTTGTCTGCTAAATTCCATAGAGTTTTTTCTTTTGTAGACGTAAAATATTGTTATTCTGAACAATATGAGTGCTCCTCAGGATAGTGTAAGTGAACAGCCTGCTTATAATACCAGGTCTAAAGCTAACAAAAACTTTCCAGGACATCACCATGGAGGGACAACAGTACCCCCAACCAGAAAGCATGAGTATAGAGGAAAAGGACGCCCTCTTAAAAAAGATAACTATCAAAAAGACGTCTCCTCCTCTTCAGGATCAACTGTCCCACCTGGCCAAACAGGTTCTGAAGTTGGAGGAATCAAAATCTCTCATGTTCAAAGAAGTAGAGCAGTTGCAAAACAATTGCAAGGTAGGATTTCAGCAGATGAATCAGGCAATGGCAGAATTAAAGGGAGGCCAGCCCAGTCAATCAAATCAGCAACCCCCTACCCAAGGAGGGTCCACTCACTCCCAGGAGAAAATCCTGGTAGACAAATGGAAATGGGACTGGTTTCACCAACAGTGGACAAGCCACAGTTGCAACAGGGATCCGCCCCCTCATCTGACTTCCTCAGCTCACCCTTACAAGGGAAAAAAGCGCCAAAAATCAGGACTGGCAACCATCCCTTGGTAAGTAACTTACCCTCTCAGATTAGACATAATACTGATAATTAAAATATAGGTAATTCTATTGATGTTAAATCTGTACAAAAAATAGAGGAGGATTTAAGAAATTTAGGTTTTAGAGTAGATACACCTGACTTGTCTTTTGTCCATAATAACAGTACTATATACAATGATAATACAGTTAATCCTCAGTTGCAACCACCTACTAGTGAGATGAGAAGTTCACAGGAGAGTGAGAGAATTGAAAAGGAGGACATGGAATATTTTAACAATAATCCAACTTTCCATAGAATTGTTTCAGCATTGTGGAATAGAATGACTGATTGTGAGGAACAGACAGTTAAGCTCACTAGTGATACAATTTCATCCTTGACATTGAACATTTCTCAATTAGCAACACGTAATAAAGAATTAGAGAAAGAACATTTGTCTCTAACTCTTAAATATGATTCATTGAGTAATAAATATAATGACCTTTCAAACAAATTTTGTGAGTTAGAAAAATTATATGAAACACATTTATTAAAAACTGAATCAAGAACAAAGTTATCTTTTGCACAGACAAATCAAAGTGTCTCTGAGCTGCTACAAAGATTAACTAAAGTTGAGATTGAAACTGCCAATCTACTGATGAACCAGGATAATCATAAGTATAATCAATATAATAATAATCCTTTCATTGGCAAAAGTGAATCTCATTCCTTCCCTGTACCACCACAATTAAAACCATCTGGTGGCAGTGTCAAATCTGAAAATGTAAGTCACAAATCCGTGCAGGAAGAAATACAAGACCATTTATCAAAAGTGAATGAGTTGTTGAATTTACCTAAGATTAGTGAGATAAAATCCAATCAGAAGAACTGGCCTAAAATAGATCAGTACCCAACTTATGATGGGGAAGCCAGCTCTGATTGGCAACATTTTATTCAAAGAATTGACAACTTGAAATTCTCATATAAGTTACCAGATGAAGAGATAACATAAAAATTAATTTCTTTATTTAAGGATGTTGCTTTATTATGGTTTGAAGCTGTCTTAAGTGAGGGTAGAGACTACTCTTGGGCTGAATGGAAACAACTTATTGAAAAACAATTTGGAGGTTCTAAATTCAGGCTTACTCAGCAGAGACTGTATGAGAAGACTAGGTATAATCCGTTGAATGGTGACAAACCTATGGTATTTTTAATGAATTTAAACAAAATATTAAAAGCCATTGAGCCTCATATGGATTTTAACTTATGGAAAGATAAGATAATATACAAATTACCTATATCTGTCAGAGACATTGTTGTAGCTAGAACATTAAATGTTACTGAATATTCTGACTTTATTAATATTTGCAATGAAATATTATTAAACCATAAGTATGAATCAAGGTATTCCACTTATAAGCAAAATGTTGAACCTGTAAAAACTCAGAATTCAAAAACACTTCAGGAGAAGCAGAAAAAACCTACTGCACCTGTAGTACCTAAAAAGTATGAAACAAATACTTGTTATAAGTGTAACAAACCTTGGGTCAAAGGTCACAAATGTGAGAAAAACATAAATATTGTTGAAAATCAACATGAATCTGAAACTGAAACTGAAAAAAGTAAAGAATCAAGTGATTATGACAGCAATATCTCATATAGTGATGAAAATGAAGTCTGTATGTTGGAAGATGATTTGTCCATCTTTGAAAATCCAATATTAAATATGGACTCAAATGAATCTTTAATGAATTTTGAGGATGCTGAAATCATTAAGGATATACAAGCTGATAACTTTAGAATGACACCTATCACGGTTCCAGCTATCATTTCTGGTGAAAATGTTAATATAGTATTGGACACAGGAGCTTCTGGTTCAGTTGTTTCCACTAATACATTACAGAAAATTGATAGTGAATATAAGTTTAAGCTTGAACCACTTCAGAATAAAAATTGGAGAGGTTTTGGATCAGTACTACACCCCATTGGTAAATACAAAGCTGCTGTTTTCTTTAAACACCAACATGGTTATGTAAGGGTAACTTGTGACTTTGTAGTAATGGATAATACAAATTTTAGTAACTGTTTTATCATTGGAAATGATATTCTGACTAAATTTGGTGTAAAATTAGACCCTGCTAATAACAATTTTACAATTGGCATGAATGGTAAAAGGAAATTTAAAATAAATTCTTTTAACACTGTCTTACACATTGAGTCAGTAACAAATTCCCCGTCTAAAGGAAGAGAATCCAATGAGTTGGAACTTCTGGAAACAGAAATTTCAAAAGCATCATTTGGCACTCAGATAAGTGAAACTGAGAAAGATGATATTTTGGAATTAATTAAAGCTTTTCCAATGGCTTTTGCACATGGTACAAATGAACTTGGCCTTGTAAAAGAACATGAAATGAAAATTAGTTTAACCTGTGATATGGATAATATTCCTGCTAGTCTTAAAAAGAAACCATACCCTGCTTCACCAATGAAGAGGAAAGACATAGAGGATAATATTAAGATGTTATTAAAAATGAACATTCTTGAGAAGGTTGAAACTACACCAAAATATTGTGTAATATCACCAGTGCTGATTTCTTATGAACAAGATAAAGCAAGACTGTGCGGTGATTATAGAGCATTAAATACATTTACAGTAGATGATATTTATCCCTTGCCAAGGATTGCCTCTATACATGCTACCCTTAAAGGTGCTAAATATATAAGTTGCCTAGATGGAAATAAAGGGTACCATCAAATTCCTGTTGAAAAGAATTCACAGAACTTTTTGTTGATAACAACACACATGGGAATTTATAAGTATGTCAGAATGCCATTTGGACCAAAGAATGCTCCATCAGTATTTCAAAAGTTAATGGATATAACATTCCATAATGAAATGATTGAGGGATGGTTAATGGTATACATTGATGACATCATAGTGTTCTCTAAAACTTTTGATGAACACTTAATCCATTTAAGGAAAGTATTTCAGAAAATGGATGAAATAAAAATGACCCTTGCATTGAAAAAATGTAAATTTGGGTTTGAATCTTTAAAAGTGCTTGGTCATATTGTATCTGGCTTACAAATATGTGTAGACCAAAATAAAGTGGCTGCAATAAAGAATATTGGCATTCCTCAAAATGTGAAGGATGTACAATTATTTCTTGGAATGTGTGGTTATTATAGACAATATATAAAAAACTACCAATCAATTGCTGCACCACTGACCACACTGATAAAGAAATCAGAAGCTTTCATTTGGAATAATGAAAGACAACAAGCTTTTAATAAGTTGAAAGAATGTTTAATGACAGCTCCTATCTTGGGATTACCAGATTTCCAATTACCTTTTGTATTATATACAGATGCAAGTTTTATTGGACTGGGTGCTGCTTTGCATCAAAAACAACTTATTGAAGGTAAAATGTCAGAAGTAGTAATCTGCTATATTTCACGTACTCTGAGAAGTGGTGAATTGAAATATGGTGCTACTCAACTTGAATGTTTGGCAGTAGTATGGGCTCTTGAAAAGCTACATTATTACCTTGAAGACCAAAAATTTGAGTTAATAACTGATTGTAGTGAAGTTAAGTCACTCTTAAACATGAAAACTCCTAATAGACACATGTTTAGATGGCAATCAGCTGTACAAGAATACAGAGGACGGATGACTATTACACATAGAGCAGGAACCTTGCACTCTAATGTAGATCTGTTATCTAGAGTACCTCTGCCTAATAATGATGATAATCCTGATTATGTTCCTGAGTCAGAGATTATTAACATTTATGGCATTTATATTGTAGATCTTGAGGATGAATTTATGCAATCAATTCTTGATAATTATAATTCAGATCCTGACTTAAGTAAATTAACTACAATATTAAATGATCCATCTAATGCTTCAATGAATGTTTTAATAAAAACATTACCAAATAAGTATAAAGAGGCATTAGAGAAAGGAAAATTTTCCATTGAGGATGGTTTTATATATTACAGGAAAAAATTAAGTAATGTAATTGTAATTCCCCCTTCAATGAAGGAGTTAATGTTAAGTATATGTCATGATGATATATTAGCAGGTCATTTTGACTACCATAAAACATTAACCAGAGTAAAAAACACAGCTTGGTGGATTAACATGTCTGAGGATGTTCAGAAATATGTTGAAACATGTGATTCTTGTCAAAAATCTAAAAGATTAACAGGAAAAAGAGCTGGTTTATTACAACAAATTGAGCAACCAAAAGCTCCATGGGAAATCATTAACATGGACTTTGTAACAGGTTTGCCAATAGCAGGGAATAAGAGTTATAACTCCTGCTGGGTAATTGTAGATAGATTTACAAAGATGTGTAAATTTATTCCTACCCACAAAGAGGTTTCTGCAAAGGACTTAGCTTTTTTATGGTGGACACAAATGTTAAATACAGCAGGTTTCCCCAAAGCAATAGTTTCTGACAGAGATCCTAAATTTACTTCTGAGTTCTGGACATCACTTATGGATGTTTCAGGGTGTCAATTAAAACTTTCTACAGCACACCATCCACAAACTGATGGGCTAGCAGAAAGAATGATACAAACCTTAGAAGATATGATAAGAAGATACTGTGCTTTTGGTCTTAATTTTAAAGACAATGACAAATTCACGCATGATTGGGTAACCCTTATCCCAGGTTTAGAATTTGCATATAATAGTACAGTACATTCTGTCACTGGCAAAAAGCCATTTGAGTTATGGTTGGGTTATGTACCTAATACCCCTGCTAAAACTCTTAATAAGTTACCTAGATTAGATATTCATCCAGGTACTAAATCTTTTCTTCAGATGCAGGAATTATGCAGAAAACATGCTCAAGAATGTGTAAATAAGGCTTTTGAGTATGAAAAGAAAAGATGGGATAAAGCCCATAAAGAACAAATGTTCAAAGAGGGTGATGAAGTCCTTATTTCAACGCTACATTTCAATTTAAATGGTAATGTTAAATTGAAGGATCCATTCATTGGACCATTTGTAGTTAAAAAGATGGTTGGTAATAATGCTGTTGAGGTTATTCTATATGCACCTTATGATAGAAAACATCCAGTATTTCCTATTTCTCTTATAAAACCATACCATTCTAATGATACTGCTCTCTTTCCAAGAAGATCAGGAAGGCATAAACAGCAACCTGAAGAAATAGTGGAAAAAGCAGAAATTGAAAAGATACTTAAAAAGAGACACCTTACTAAAGAAAAGGGAGTTGAGTATCTATTAAGATTTAAAAATAAATCAAGTGAATATGACCAGTGGATTCCAGAAAATGAAATCTCTGATCTTAAAAATCTCTTGAAAAAATTTAAATCTAAATAATACTGTTCATTCAGTATATGTATTATAAAAATTAATTTTTTATTATTTCATTCCTTAAGATTAATTAAAATGTCTTAACATTTTTTTTATTGTTTTTTTTGGGGTGAGGGAGTGTCAGCCTAAATATCCTTAGGACTGAGTATTTCTTATGCTTAAAATAAGATAACCTTAACTAGATTAAGCTTATATCTTAAAAATAAGGTTAAAATAATAATATATATTATTTTATTATATATATATATAATTATTATTCTATTATATAATTTATAATAGTTTAAATAGCTTATCCATGGCCTAATAATACTTATTAAGGTTTTAATGGAGTCATAATATACTTATCTTAAGTGATATGAAGTAATTATTGACATACATAAGCTTATATGTATACATAAATCTCATATTCAGTGAAATATGCAGTATATTATGTATATTTAGGTATATAAGTGGGTTTTAGCCCCTTAATAGCCTATAACCTTTGTTTTTCTGCTTATTTTAGGTCATATGGACGAAATCAATGGACTCACAACGCCTACAGAAGCATAGACACCTATATCAGGCACATACACCCAGTTTGGACAACTAAAATTACTTCCTTGGATGGTTATTCACGGATTTATGGGTTGGAAAGATGTTTTTGGGTTAATGTGGATGCTTGGGGATGTTATTGGGGGCTTGGACATTTTATTTGTTTCCTTTATATGCTTTTAGTTTCATTAAATCTCTTTTTGATCATTTATTTTACCTGTTTCTTTATGGTATCCGCTTTTATCTGGGTTTTCTATTTATGGTATGACTCTGTGTTATTATTAATAGTGATGGAGGGTCCTTACTGGAGGTCTGGGTGTTGAAACTGCTTGAAGTGGACGCCATGGGGAGGTGATGGGCCCTCACAGTGCTGTAATTGCCGGGGATAGCAGTGACATCATCTGGATTGAAGGTCTGTGCACTCCAGTGGATTTGGGTATAAGTAAGGAGGGATTTTGACGGTTTATTATCATCATTCAATTACTACACTTCAAAAAAACACTACAATACAATTATTAGTATTCAGAAATATATTATAAAGCCCTTATAAATTGATATTATCTTTATAAAAGCTATAACTATATTTTATTCTTCTATTTTCCACCACTAGCACGCATTTAAATCCAAGTATTGTGAGTTTTATTTGAGTATAACTATTCTATTAGTCTTCCCCTGAGGTTTAATCACTAAATCATTTATTAATAAGTAGTAGGACCATAAAATAACACTATTATATCATACTTATATACTAGACTATACTGACATGTTCTATGGTAATGATTTGGGGAGCCTTCTTCAATGGAACCAAAGTTCCTGTTGTGTTTCTACCACGAAAAAAATTCTTGGCATCAAGTTTTATTCAAAATGTTTACGTCTCCAACCTCATTCCTTGGCTCAAAAATGTGTATCCCAAACACAAACTGACATTTATGGAGGACAATGCACCTGCGCACACTGCCAAGTTTGCTTGGGAGTATTGAAAGAAAGTTGGGTTGCAAAAAATTAGTGAATGACCTCCTAAATCACCTGATTTGAATCCAATTGAAAATTTGTGCGCTCAAGTCAAGTGCAACATATCTTAAAATTATCAGCCCAGAACAGTTGCAGAACCTCACAAAGCCACTCTGAAAGCTTGAGATGACATCCCTCAAGATTTTTTAGAAGGCTTGGTGGCTTCAATGCCTGAAAGAATGGAGGAAGTCATCAAAAATGATGGTGGATCCTGCTGTTGGTGAAAAATGGAAAAAAATATTAAAAAAAATTTTTTTTTTCAAATTTTTTTGCAACACTCACTAATGAAGAGGAGCTAAAAAACTGGTAAAAGTGGTGTATTTTTCATCTCATTGGCTGGAGGACATCAAAAATTTTCTTTTTTTAAAAAAAATTATTAAAAATAGTATGTGTTAATTTTTTTGATTTATTGTTACCAAAATGAAATTAAGAAGCTGGAGAGCCTGAATATTAAGTTTGAGATGTATCTGATCATTATTGGGAGAGTTATTTGAATTTGAAGACTATCACTTACATCTGTCTGGGAACTGAACATCCCCTGACAATAATTCCTTATCACTTTCCAAACATTTGGTTGACCTCAAAATCATGACTCACATGAGACAAAACTTAACCACATGGCAGATTCATAGTCTAAGATTCACAATATCATATCAAAAATTAAAATATTAGGGAATGTCAGTTCTGGCAAATCTGCACTTAACTTAAGTGCAGATTTCAAACCAAATCAACACTTAAATTTTGCAAAAAAGTCACATATTTCAAAAATGGGTGTCAGTTATGACATCAAATCAGCACTTTTTTCCCAATTTTTTCACAGTCACATGTTGGCCACATCATTTCTTCCTTGCACACCCCATCACTGTCACATGTGAAACTCAGACCTCAATCCTCTCATCAATCCTTGGCACACACCCCTCACTGAGATTTGAAACAATTTATTGTGAAATTTTAACCAGACATGTTTTTTTCCTTCTTTTTTTGTGTTTTCAACCTCCCCAAATCATAATTCCACCTTCATCAAAGGTCAATTAGTTTTTGTTGATGGCAAATGAAGTAAAAAAGGAAACAAAAGGGAGAATCAACATGAATCTTAAGTAAATGAAGGAGAAGTTTAAAAACTATCAATCAAAATATAAAAAGGCTCATTTCACATCCACTTCCACTGGATTTGGTATTGATGATTATGATTTGGAGAATGGAATTACTACTGTTTCCAAAAAGCTCAATGTCATGTATCTTCTCTATAAGGAAATGGGTACTCTTTTTGGTTCACAATTTAATAGTTACTTTTAATCTTATCAAAAATATTTATATCATTAGATTCTGATAACACCATTTTTCCTTACTGGACTCTAAAATATTGCACTTTTGGAATTTCAGATGGTAAAATAATACTGACACCTGTGCAAAAGACCTCATCACCAACATAATTTTATCACCTCACCACCAATTTAAATTTCTAAATAAAGCTAAGTCAACAAAATTCTGTATCTGTTTGAACAATTTAGCAATACCCTCCCCTGCATTTTATTGAAGCAAGGGGTGGGTATCACCAAATTTTTCCAAGTCATCAATTTTCCATGTTAGATTTGAAAATTTGGAAATACCCTCCCCTTCATTTTATTGAAGTAAGGGGTGAAAATCACCAAAATTTAGAATAATTCCATAAATTAATAAATAAATAAATAAGATATGTTAAATTCACTAGTTTTAAAGTAATGAAATTTCCTCAAGCATAAATTCAGACAAAGTCTAGAAACTAAGTTTGGGACTTTCCACAGGTATAGGAAAGATTAAACCCATGAAACAATTTTATGTTATCATGATTACCTTTTATACAACACAAGGTCATTGGCTCATTACTTCAGTTAAGTAAATTGAATTATCAGATTTATTTATTAAAGATTTATGAAAGAATAAAAAATATTTGATGACTTTACAAATCCCCAAACTTTTTTTATCTACCTAAAGATTTGTAAATTTATTAATTTTATCTTCTTTTTTTACCTTTTTGATTTGTTGGAATAATGTTTGACTGATATGATAAGAGAAGTAAAAATGAGTGAAGGGTTAGACATATGAAAATGGTAAGAAAAAGAAAAGAACACACATTGATTTAAGGGAAGAAAAATAAGTAAAGAGAAAGGTAGTTTGAGGAATCTGGAAGGACAAATTCATGATGTAAACATTATGATAGGAATTATGAAATAAATAAATGTGAAATTGGGAAAAAAAGGCTCAAATTTAAAGTCAATATCTCAGCAACAACAGAATCAAATTTAAATCGGTTTTCTGGAAATGTAAGATAGGCTTCAGAAGTATCTTCATCTGACAGGACAGTAGATTTGAATAAAATTAACCCTAATACTGAATCTGATTTTCAAAATTGTACAGAAAATTGAAAACTGATGATAAAAATTACAACAAGAGGGAGATAAAAGCCTAGATAATCACAGGAATCTGGGAGGATGAATGCATGATGTAAACATTATGATATGCACTATGAAATAAATAAAATTAAAATTAGGAAAAAAAGGCTCAACTTTAAAGGTAAATATCTCAGCAACCACTGAACCAAATTAAAATCAGTTTGCTGGAAATGAAAGATAGGCTTCAGAAGTATCTTCACCTAAATTGAAAGTTTATTCAAATAAACCTAACCCTAATTCTTACTCTGCTTTTCAAAATTGCACAAAAAATTGAAAAGTTACAATGAACATTCTAAAATGAGGGAGATAAAAGTCTAGATATTCATCAGATAAGAGTTTCAGAATCCTTATTCTCTAATTGTGCAATATAAAAACATGAAATAAGATAAGTGGAATTTGGAAAAAAAGGCTCAACTTTAAAGGTCAATATCTCAGCAACCACTGAACCAAATTTAAATCTGTTTGTGGTAAGTAAAAGATAGCCTTCAGGAGAGTCTTGATTTAAAAGGAAATTAAATTCGAATAAACCTAACCCTAATTCTGAGTCTGATTTTAATAATTTTACAAAAACATAAAAATTGATAATAAAAATGACAACATGAGGATTTATATAAGTCCACTGTTATCCAGATATGAGTCCTACATATATTTAAGTATTAAATTTTTCATAGAAAGAATGAGTTATTATATAGACATTAAAAAAGGGAAATTAAACTTACCTTAATTGAAAGGTAGGAAAAACAGAGTGAGAAAGAGTGAAGTTGGAATTTGGGGGAAATTGAATGTGGAGAAATTTAAATGCTTAAAGAATATGCAATGTATGTGATTAAATGACATGGAACCAAAAAAAGTGAAATAGGAGAAAGGGGGAATAATGACTAGGCCAAGGAGGGATGAAGAGTAGTATGATGGAGCTAAAAAAAGAAAGAAAAGAGGTAGAGAAGTAAAAATGTTAATTTTACCTTTAAAATCAAAAAATAAACTTTTACTAAAAAAATTTAGATAAAAAAAATAATTAGAAAATATATAAGTAAAAATGAAGAAATGAATTACCTGGAGAGACAAGTTGAGAAAACAGTTGAATTCAAATTATTTGAGGAATGAAAAGGAGAGGAGGAAATGGATATAAGTGATGAAAGAGAAAAAAATAATGACTGAAAAATTATGCAATTGCAGAAAGTATGCAATTTCATGTTGAGATGATGAAGGAAAACAAAACTTGAAAAAAAAGACTATAACAGAAAATTCAAAATCAAAGTCAATATGCAAATAAGAATAACCATTATAAGGAGAAATTACTGAGAAGTCCTGAAAAACTGTCTAAAACTGGATACAGATAGGTTAAGAAGTGTTTTGATGGTGTACTTGAGGTGTGAAGTACTTGAGGCTTTCTTGGAAGAAGGTAACATCTCCTGGACATTTTTTATAAATAAGAAAATCTTCTTCAAGATCAGAATCAGTGTCTCAATCAGAGTCCAAGAGGAGATCAAGAGCTATAAAATTCATTGCTTGATGTAGCTTATCATGTTTTGAGATTGCAAAAGGTATGACTCTTATATGGTATAAAAATTTAAATGATGTACAATGTTTTGAGTTATAAAGTGTTATGCTGCAGAGTGCTGTTTATGAATGAGATAATGCTGACAAATCAGTGAAATGGGACATTATGGTGAAATTAGCACTTTTGGTTGAGAAAGTGTGGGTTTGAGTGAAATAAGTGACTTATTTAATTTTGAAATCCACCAGTTTTGAGGCTAGTGTGTTTTCGAAATCTGAACTTAAATAAGTGCAGATTTGTAAGTTCTTATTTTCCAGAACTTACACCCCCTATTGAGTATTTTTTTATGGCATTAAATTCCACTAAAAATTAGGAATTTAAAATTCAAAGCTAGTGATTTCAGAAAAATAAGACTAGCAACATTGGGAAAAGAAGCTTAAACATGGTTATAGTTGAAAAAGAAATGAATAAAAAATATTTATTTTTGATCAGCAAAATTGACATTTTATTAGAGCTATTTTACCACTTTTTGTGAATTTGTATTGTAGTGACTGATTAACATAAAAAAAAACTTAACAGCATGTCAATTTTTTTTCAAAATATAATTATAATTTACCTCTTTTTTCAATGGTGATAGTCTCATTTTGTTAAAGTCACTGATTTTAAAGTTCAAATTCCCAATTTTCAATAAAATTCAATGCCATGAAAAGAATACTCAATATTTTATATTACTGATAAGATATTTTGAATATAGGGCAAAGAATCAATTTTACTGACAAGTTTTTGGTAGTTTGAGTCATGATTTTGAGTTAAACCAACAAGAAAAAGAAACACCTGACACCTTCTAGAAGGTTCCAATCTTTCAATCCATTTGTGACTCAAGAATAATATAGATTTGAAGCCATGCAAGCTAGCATTCACAAATTTCAGTGTGTGGTCTTCCTGGAAGAATTACAGCTGAAATGGATCTGAATCAAATCAAAGATAAGGATTGGCACTTGTTATCAGATGGCCACATTTATTTTTTTGGTGAAAATGTTTGAAAAGTGATGAAGACTTATTTCCAGAAGATTTAAAGTGGCCAGAAAAGTTTTGTGGCCACATTTCACACATATTTTTTAACCCTATACTCAAATTTTTCATTTACCATCATTGCCCCTGATACCCCTCTTTATTTCATTTCTTTGAGTCTTCACCTCTTGGACCTTCAAACTGCAAGAAAAACTGTGTCACATTTGCATTTCAAGTGGAAAAGTCCTGCATTAAAATGTGACATAGTGCAGGATCCCATGTCATGCACAATCTACAAGACATAAAATCACACAACTTTCTTGCAGTGCATACATCACACACACACCATACAACTCAATTACATGCCCCAAAAGCAACACATGTGACATGATGCATGGATTTTGCATGACATGTGTGATATCAGATGTCCTGTTTTATTAAAAGACATCATGTCTTTTTTTTCATGTGGGAAATTGTCATCCAAAATGCATTCATGTCACATTTTTGTCAACCATGTCATTAGGTATGTACAGCAGGTAAAAATATGTATATGACACTCACAGTTTTGCTACTAGTAATTACTCAAATGACCCAAAATTTTTGTATATGATCAATTTAGAGGCCTAGATTCATAATATCAGATTAAAACACAAGCATATGTAACCCATTCTCCACATGGGATTCAATGTGAAATCAGAATATGTGATTTATTGTCAAATTAGTATTAATCCTAGGTTCACCTGGCTTATTATATATCTTAAATATCAAGTTTATATTATTTTTTAAGAATAGTGAATCATTTTTATATTTAAGCTTTAAGTAAGATCAAGTAAATAATGTATTTTAAGAGTTCTCCAAACTAAATACTATTTTTATTCTTTTTATCATTTCTTTGGATCTATGTTTACATATATATAGGCAAGGTAAGTGCTGTTGCAATATAATATATACAAAAGTTAAATTATTCACCACAAAAAATCACCTGACACCTGCTAGAAGGTGCCAATACCTCAATTCATTTGTGATTTGAGAGTAACTCAGATTTTATGACACACAAGCTAGCATGATCAATGTCCAGTGTGCAGTCTTCTCAGAAGAATTAAAGCTGAGATAAAACTGAATCAAATCAAATATAGGGATTGGCACCTGCTATCAGGTGCCCACATATTTTTTCCAGGTAATTATTATTATTATTAGGGAGGGCTTAAAGCAACAACCTTTTTGAGCTTCAATGGAGACCACCTCTCTATTTATAGTGTTTTCCTCCTATTAAGTTAGCAGTATTTCCCACTTGTGACTCACTGCCCCTGATGATAATGTGTTAGATTAAATTTTATTTTTCCTCCTTTAAATTCTAGTGTTAGATTCCTATCACTATTTATTTCTCTAAAGTTTAGCATTAGATTACCATTACTTTTTCTCATTCTTCAAGTTAGTGCTATATTTATGGTAGGTGGTTAAGGAGAAAGTGCTCCAATGAGGCTAAAAATAGAAAGGTGGTCTCCAAACAAGCAAAAAAGGTTGCCCCTTTAAATCCTCCCTATTGTTTTATTATTATATAAGCTAATACAAATTACATGTTGTCTTAATGATGATAGCCATGAAGATAATCATTAACATTACCATATATTTAATGGTGATTTAAGATATGGTGATTATAATAAGAGGAAGAGATGTGAGAAATTTGAAAAGTGAGATAATGATGATAATGAAGAGTAAGAAGGATGGAGGAGAAAAAATAACTTACTTAGTTATTGTGGTACCAGGAGGCAATCCTGATTGGGTTGGGGGATTTTAGAGGGGGTTGAGGTACAGGGGGAAAAATACCTGAACTAGATGTCTAGTTCAGTTTTTGGTTGCAGGGTACAACTCTGGGTCTGATTTGTGGGGTGAACCTGTGTTACCCCACCTTATCTTTTTTTGATTTTCTGAAATTGACATCTCCTTGGCTCATGTCCTATCATCTTCATGGATTCATCCAAAAATTCTATCTACACCTCTTTGTTCCTTCTCTTACAAGAATACCTGCACCACACCAGCTTAATCCTCTTATAATTACAAAAAATAAGGTGGGTTAAAAATGACATTCAATGGTTTGTCACAAAAACAAACCTAGGAATGGAATAGGGTCAAAAAATGAACTAGACATCTAGCTCAACATTTTTTCCCCCTGTGAGGGTGTTAGTGAGGGTGAGTTGAGTGGTGGGTGGTGTGGTCAAGAGGTTGAAAGGGAGTGGAGGGTTGGTGGGTTAGAGGGTTGGAGTGGTGAAGGGGTGGGAGGCATGTGGTGTAATTGAGTGAGCCTGAGGTAGTGGAGGGGGTGGGTAAAAGTAAATATGAAAGAAAAAAATAAAAAAAATAAAAATTGAAATACATGCTGGCAAGAGGGAGTAGGGGTAATTGGATGTGTGGTGATGAGTCCTGTCAGGCTAAGGTCAAGTACAAGGACGTGAACTAGCTTGAATGGTCAGTTGTCTAGAAGATTTTAATGGTCCTATATGAAAACTGTAATCTAAATCCAATAAGTAGTAAAATATAATCAAAATTAAAGGTCTCAGTAATATAACTCTCACTATTTTTATATATGGCTTACAATCTTTGTAGTTGGTAGAAAAATAGATTTTATAATTCAGATACTATTCAAAAGTCTTATAAAAGTACTAATTGATATGTATTGTAATTTATTTGGTTATATTGGTAAATTGTAAATGATAAAGAATGCAGAAAACAAGACCAAAAACCCCCTCCTTTTATACACACTAAGTTTTCCCCAATAACCACCTTGATGTACCATCCAATACAATGTTAATGACGCCTTCAAACAAGTAATAGACCTCTCCATCAACGCCCCTAGTGACCAATAACATAATTAAACAAACAACAACCACTAAAATCCTATTAATAATAAGGGAGATCCATCAAAATTAAAGAAAAGACAAAAAGAGAGTATATGCGTGGAAAACAATATTATAACAAGGTGAAAGGAGACTTTTTAAGGTTAATTATAGCTTAATAATAAGGGGAATCTACAGTAGAAATGGAGGGGCTAATCCTGAAATTTGACTATGTGAAATTCCCATCCAAAAATAACCAAAATTGACTGAGAAACCACCCAAAAACTTAAAAAAAGAGCGTGAGATGTGGGGTAACTACATGCAGTCCTTGGAAGGCACTTGCACGGGTAAATCCTTGACTAAAATTAGGCAAATTTAAGCGTGGTGATGAAATAAGGTGCCAAGAGTGAGGTTATTAATGAAATTAGTGCATATAAACAAGGTCAATGCATTATTAATTAAGCTAGGACACTAAATAAGCGCCTGTCACCTATTTTAGTGTGTTTCCCCACAGTGGGCGTAGAATGTGGGGTAATTATAGTGTGAAAAATCTAACTTTGCTAAAAATGAAGCTATTCACATGGGAAAAAAGCAGGCAGTATGTAGCCAGTACAGAGAAGCCATTTCTGGCATAAAAAACACCAAATTTGAAAAGTGTAATTTTTATGCATTTAAATAGCCAAATAAATAGTTCTAAATGAGCCCAATTGATCTGTCAAAGCGCAATTTTGATATTCTCAATTTTATAGCGCATATAGTCAGCTTTTAAGTGAAATAAAGCGCATTTCCTGTTTTTTGTGTAAAACAATGAATATAACAGCTTTAAGTGTACTTAAAAATTATGTAGCCTTATACTTAAGGTTCTTAAGACTACCCTAACATATTCAAACTTAATATTAAGTACATAAGACCTATAAAAGGTGGATATATGCGTGTATATAAGGTGTTATAATGGCATTTTTTGTGTATTATCATAATTTTACTTATGTATACTGTTTGTGTACTCTCATTTATTGTTCCCATGTATAGTTCATGTGTTTAACATAACTTATAAGCACTTTTTACTCAGTCCTGGGGATATACAGGCTGACAAGTCCAGGGAAAGCAATTGGTGTGGTTGAGGTGAGTTAGGGTATCAGTAAAAATTCCAGAAAATAAGGATAGGTAAAAAACCACAAAATATTATTATATAGATGAAAATAAACAGTGAATATGTTATAATATTGAATTTTGTATAAAGTTTGAAATGTTACCTTAAAAAATAGTTGTTTTAGAAAAATGAGACTAAGAAAATTGAAAAGAGAGGATGAAATGTAGTCATATTCAAAAAAGAAATGTTTAAAAATTTTTTTTTTGGAAAAAAGAGATATTTTGTTGAGATTTTTTGCTACTTTTAGTGGATTTACCCATTAATATAACAAAAAAGTTGTGAAGAATGTTATTTATTTTTTAAAAAATAAATAAATTTCAATCATTTTTGAGAAATATGACTATAATTCACTTTCTCTTTCCAATGAGTCTATTCTCATTTTGCTACAGAAACTAGTTTTTGAGGTCAAATTTCAAATTTTCTACAAAATTTAATAGTGCAAAAAAATAGTGTTTATTTTTATTTTTTGATATCATATTATAAATATAAGCCTATAAATTGATCATATTTAAATTTTTTTGTTTATTTTAGTAATTATTATCAGCCAAAAAGTAAGTCACATGTACATATTTCTACCCACTTTAAAGTTCCCAGAAATAATTTTGTGTCACTGTTTATGCATACAGCAAGCTCACTTTTCTTTCTTACAACCACCATCATCTCAATACCACCCAATTTGGTCAAAATAAAACCAATTACTGTAAGAGAAAAAATTCAATAACTATTAAAATATGCATACAATATTCATCTAATCAACTTACCTATCTGTGGCACCAAATTTCATTTTATGAGACATGCCAAGATGCTGCTAAACCCACACAATGAAGTTGAATATGGTGACCCACTTCCATTTAAATCAATTTTTTTTTTCATTTTTTCTTCATCAATTTTTGTGATTGCCTTCTGGTTTTCTCTGAATATTCACTTATAATAATTCTACATCTCTCTGATCCTTACTTCTCCATCCAGAAGCTGGAGGTCTGATATATTTTTTGTGAGAAATGAAGAAAGTGAGAGGGGAAGAGAGAAAAAGGGAGTAAGATGGGATCTGGGATTATCAGGAAAAAATTATAACAATTTAGCAGGTGCAACTAGTACCAGAAAGCCAAATGCAATACTAGAAAATTTAAGCTTCCTTCTACAGTTTTAGAAACCAAAAAATGATGAGTGAGTGAGAGGAAAGAACGAAGGGAGGAAGAGTTTGAAACAAGCACTTTTGGTTTATAAAGTGTGTATTTGAGTGAAATATGAGACTTATTTTGTTTTGAAATACCCATTTGTTGGGGCTTGTGTGTTTTGGAAATTCACACTTAGATAAGTGCAGATTTAACCATGCTTAAGTTTTGATTTTTAAGTGTGAATTTTCTAACTCTGACACCCCATATTGTGTGTATTTTAAAGGAACCAACTTAAAGTTAAATAATAAAAGAAACAAAATAAGATACTTCAGTTAAAAGGAACCAAATTAAATAGTGAAGGAAATAAAAAAACTTTTCATCTCCATGATCCTCATTCTCAAGCTAAATATTTGAACCAAAATCCAATCCAGAAAAGAAAAGAGCAAAGAACTGTGGGTTAACTCTGTGCATAGCCTTGGCAAGGAATTTAAGGAATGAATACTTTACTACTCTAGTGCATATATGAAGTTTTAATGTATGCAAAATACATTCAAAAAACTACATTAGCATATTATCCTTACTTTAGAGTAATTATACACCAAGTGCATATACTGAAAGCATGTAATTAGGATTTATTTACTAAATTTTAATTAGAACAGTTCAAACCTGGAACAAATTCAGGGTGCATATTTCCAATTTACAAAATAAAAAAGAGTGATTTTAAAAACTCATGTAAAAAGGATAAAAAATAGCTATTCCCATTGCACTTACACTGAAAAATTGATCTTTCAAATCACATTTGGAAAAGTTAGTGTTGTGCTTTGAAAGTAGTTTAAAGGTTAAAATTTAGGAAGAGCATTATAAAATCAAAAATGTATCAATAAAATTTTTCTAAAACAACATAAAAATAAATTTCTAACCCATATTAATAATTAAATGCATTGGGAACTTCAAAAAGTGGCTATATGCATTTCACCAGTATAAATGAGGAATATAATCTTGGAATATATATCAAATATTAGTGCATACTTTATTAAAGCATACAACTAACTTGTGTATGTTTTTTGGTGCAATTTATGTTCTTATTCTACTCAGTTCTGAGAAAATTTTGCTGAAAATTAAAGGGAAATAAATGACTAATTTTGATTTTGAAATAAACCAGTTTTTAGGATATTGTTCTTTTTAAAACATGCACTTTGATTCTGCTTGCATAATGTGAAATAAATAAAAATTGAAATTATTTTGGTGTGACTGATTTAATTTTAAAACTGTGCTTTTCTTATTTTTTTCTTTCTTAATTTTTTAATTCACCTTAATAATTGATATATTTCTTATGAATAACTGTATATATACATTTATTTCCTTTTTTAGCTATAAATCTAGACAGTTATATGTACCAGAAAGTTTCAAATATAATAGAGAAAGCCTTTAGATTCAACACTGGGATCAATATTTTGTTGAAGTTCAAGTTGAATTTACTGTATGTATCAGCCCTAGGGTCAGATACTATCCCTAAATTCTACTCTGCTTGGGATATGAAGTTTTTGGGAACTTTTTCAAATAATTTAATCCTAAATTTTTAACTCTATCCTACAATTTTATATTTTAAATATCTTATAGAAATTCTATGAACCACATTTTAATTTTGATAGACTTTTCTTAAATTTTTTTTTGAATTCCTTGTGAAACTTTTAATCAGATGCCAAGGATGATTTATCTCTCTAAGAAGATAATTTATTCTCTGATGAATGTCTTCAATAATAAAGATAAATGATTCATGGTTGGGTATTTCTCTAAAAGGGTTTATAACTAGAATATAATGATTTATTAAGATATTTGGATAATTGAAACTAGTGAGAATATGGTGTGGACTTTCTAGAAATTTCTCCCCCATTCTCCATGGTAAAAATATAAATGAATAATACACAGTGGAAAAAATGAGAGCTAGACATTGATTTTAGTTTTGAGATTCTATTCCATACATGGGTGCATTTTTGTGGCAAAACATGGAATGTCACTTTTTGGGCCAAGGGAATGACTCTAGGAGTATCCATCTCAGAGTCCTTTATTCTTTTGTTTGTCTTATGTTAAAATCTCCCTTTTTTAAACCTTTTTCCTCATATTCATTTATCCTCCTTCTCCTCAATCTATATGAGTGATTTGTTCTTTTTTTTTACTTTTATTATGAGCCCTTGTTTTCACCCTCTTTATTAGATAGATTTCTTATTCTGATATTGTAAGCCAGTAACCTATTTAACATAGTAAAACTGGTCTTATTAAATTTATTAATAAATTACTTATTTAATTATTTATTTAAATATTATAAATTTAATATTTCAAATTCTTTAAGTATTATATTATGCAATTAGATTTAATAACTATCTTACAAATTATTTTGTATTCTTTAGGTTTTTTATTTTATTTACACAAAAAATTTTCATTTAATTAAAATTTTATTTCAGTTTATATAATTAATTGAATTAATAAATAGAAAATACAGCAAGGTTTAATATTTAAGTCCATGTAATTACTGGGACTCAGACCTTTCTTGATGTTGGCTAGAGGGGGCCAGGGAGAGCAAGGAAAGAGCCTTTAGTATTTCCTTGGAACTTTAAGGAAGAATATTTTATGAAACTTAAATTGCAATTGTTTCATTTAATTAAATTATATTTATCTTATTAAAACTTAAAGTTAATCATTTAATTTATCTTCTCACATCATCTTAAATTACTTATATATTAAATTTTATATTATTTATCAATGATTTTGTTGAATTCAACCAAATTTACATTTTATTCCTTTTTCCTATAAAAGGGGTTTCCTTTTGTTGTTTTAGATCATCACTTTTTATCATTAAATATATATATTTATTTCTTATCATTGAAATAAACTGAATACACATTCTTTATTTATTTACTTAATAACTGATTTAAAAATTTAACTGTTCAATGTGAAAATAATAATTAAGAAATTATTTAAATTAAAACATTATTGCCATTTAATTTTGCCATCTCTATTCAACTATTACATTATTTCCTTCAAACCCATTATAGAATTCATCCCTACTTACTGTAAAATCTAACAGATATACTGCATGTTTTTTTCCTATTTTTCTTTCTCTTATAACCTTCTCTCTCATGCTATCTTGTCTCTTCCTCACACTCTACATATTTGTTCTTCAAAGCTCCCTCAGCTCACATTTAAAGATGTAAGTAGGTAGAAATTATTTTCAGCTTCATTATTTTCAAAAAAAATTGATATAAAGAAATTTGAATATATAAATAAATAAAATTATATCACAGAAAATAAAAATGTATTCTATAAATGTCTCTAAAAAATAAAAAAATTTGAGGTTGCATTAAATATAAGATGGAGATTAATACCTTCTGTAAGGTATCTTGTCATGAGAAATAGGTAGTGGTGTGGTGATTGCAAGAGGAGGAAGGGGTGGTGGTGGTGGTGGTGACTAGAGGAGGAGGAGGAGGAGGAGGAGGACGAAGGGGTGGTGGTGGAAAGAGCAGGTGGAGTACAAGGTGGTGATGGTGGTGGTGGAAAGAGGAAGAGGAGGTGGGGGTTTAAAGAGAAGGTGGAAGTGGTGGTTGTGGTAGTAAGAGAAGGGGATGGTGGAAAGAGGATATGGAGGTGGTGGTGGTGGTTGAAATAAGAGGTGGTGGCTGCAAGAGGAGGATGTGGAGGTGGTAAGAATTTAGAGGTGACATAGCTTTCATATAAACAAAATCAAGGTAATAGGAGAAAAATGCATAATCCATTCTGCTTGCTGATAAAGATCAAGAAGATTACTTGCTATAATGCATGTATAAAAGGGTGATGGAGAGTAAAAAGTGGGCTAGTGAGGTATGTAGAGAGGGAAAGAAGGTATGGGAGGCTGTAAGAAAGACTTAATAGGGAGTGTAGCAGAGGGTGTGAGATTTAAAGTGTGAAGGGTATAAAACCATGGAGAAGAGAGAGAAAAGGTTCCAGAAGGAGGGATGAAAACATCAGAGAAACAAAAAAAATGTGAGCACAACCAGAGTCACTCTCACTTGGTTCAAGCAGGGTTACTCCACAAAAAAAAACCAGAAGTGTGCCCTGAAACCAAAAACTGAACTAGACATATAGTTTAGGGGGTTTTTCCCCCCTGATAGTATATTTAATCAACTATAAAAGATTTCAATATATTTATAATTAAGATTAATTATGTTTCAAGAAATAAAAATCCTTGAGGTGCACAGAACTTCACCTCAACTTAGTCTTACTTTATTCCAGTAAATTAAAGTATTTTGTGAGCTTATTAACTCCCCATAGTGTCACATTCAAGTAGATTTACAAACCCCAGCTCTAGAAAAATTACCATTATAATGATATTGGAAATCACCAATTATATAACCTATAGTAAATAATACAAATCATTTCAGAGGTCAAAGAAGATAAATAAAACTGTAATCTTGTAAATAATACAGGAAATAATTGTGATTTAATGAAAATAATTTTGACCATGTCCAAAATTTTGTAAAACCACTCTCAGACTTATCCACTGACCTCCCTCACAATCCATCCTTCTGATTAAGGGATGAATTTTATCTGGTGGTATGCATGTTTTATAGCCCATCTCTATGCACAGAGACTTACAGACAAAGGTCAATATACATGGGTTTAAAAAGGTGCTTCATATTTGTTTTTTTTACAAAACATTCACAATAGAATTTTTTTCATTATAACAGCACACATTTTGACTCCTCAAAATCTATAGATTAATTCTACCATGATTTAAATTTCATTTCTTTAAACTCTTTTTATTAGTATAAATTTTCGAAAACCCCTAGAAAAAATGTTTGCTAACTAGACATCCCTCATAAGTGAAAATTCCATAGTAAGATAGACAAAAATAATTTATATTTGAAGCTACAAGCTTAAAAAAATATAAAAGAAAAAATTTGAAATTGATTTTTGATTGTGGAATAACAGGAGGAAATTTGCATTCTTTTTTGTGGGGGGAGGGGGTAAGCTTGCCAGTAATAACCTCTGCAGAGAAGTGGTGAGCTCATAGATGATTCTTTAGATAAAATTAACAAAATTTTGGGGAATTTTGTCCACAACTAAAATTAATGTGAGATGTAAGGTGGGGCTTGGCCTAAAATCAGGCCAAGTTTGGGAGAAAAAAATAACTTGGGGATAAAGGAAAATGGAAAAAGATGGTTTTTTATTCATCTTGAGGAGGAGGCAAGCATCAAAAATTATTATTTTAGCCCTACACAAAGATCAAAACCAACAAAAATGTTCTGCAAGGTCTCATCCCCATTCTAAGATTTGAAAAAAGTCACTCAATACCCCCCAAAAAAACTCAACACTATAAACAAAATGGCAATCTGGAAACACCAGGAATAGATTCTAACCAAAAAAAATACAAGAGAAATTTATTCAGAAGAAGTAAAAACTTTACAAGAAATTTCAAATTAACAGTAAACTACAGACTCTAGTTCTAAAATGAAGCAATTAAAAGCCAAAAGAATAAAAAAATAGAAAAAGGGTAAGACTATAAGACCCCGTTTTTGGTAGCAGAAATGTAGAAGAACCCTAACAGCTACCTTTTTGTAATCTGAACCTGGAATATCTAGAAAAAAATGAGAATTCCCATTATTACTAGAAAAGTAACATTGAGATATCTTCTTGCAGTGTAATGGGTCTTAAACTAATTGAAGAAAAAAAGACTTTAAAACTTTCAAAGGATAGAACACCAAACTTCTTATCCATTGGTGCTCTAATTAGTATATAAATTGCTAATTTTCTACAAAAATGTCCTTGAAATTTGGCTATTTCTCTCTGATGAATAAAGTAAAGAAAAAGACTCTTAATCTCCATGTTTGCATGTGTTTATCTGTAATAAAATTATACACATAAAAACCTTTGTATGAAACATATGCATTCTGGGATGTGCTTTTTGAGTTATTTTAATCAAGGTAGTAAAAATAGGATGAAGAAAATGGGAAACAGACTGATAGAAAAAATAGAAACCTAGGACTCTTTTTAACACATATCTTTACCCAAATACTTTCCTATCTGAAACCAGTTATGTGACCAATATGAAATCATCTTTTGAACTATTAGGAGATCATTTTGAAACCAATTTGATTTTTTTTTTGAAAATTGATGAAGCCATTTCTTGACCTGATCTGAGACCATTATTAAATATGATCTTTCACTGTTTTAGGAGATGAGCTGCAACCATTATGGGAACTTATTTGGGTCAATTTTTTTAACTGATATTTAATTTATCTTATCACACTTTAAAGAAAGATTTGTACACACTTTTCAGAAAGACATGTAATGTCAGCAGGAAGTTAAAATGAAATCTTCTGGAAAATTATTAAAAAAAGTAAAAAAAATAAAGAAAATAAGAAAAATAAAATAAAATACAAAGAAAAAGTCAATATAAGTACCATGGGAGATGGATAGTCCCAATCATAAATGCAAAACCACTTTAAGTCTGAGCATATATAAAACAAAATTTTCTCATTTATTTTGTTGACTAAGCTCAAAATAATAAATCTTCATAGATAGATAATAATTTCAGCCAACCACTATTTTACATAAACCAGAAAAAAATTATATTTCTGAGCAAATGTCAATTAAAATATTAATAAATAATCAACAGAAGTCAAATTGTATATATGATAACAAAATGCATATGAAATATTGCATTTTATATTTTTATTGCTATCAAGTTGAATAAATCCCACCACCAGAAAAAAAATGTGGGAACCTGATAGCAGGTGCCAATCCCTATCTTTGATTTGATTCAGTTTTAAATCAGCTGTAACTATTCTGAGAAGACTATGTATTGAACACTGATCATTCCAGCTTGCACAGTATCAAATCTGTCAGGCAAAGGTCAAGTACAGAGACCTGAACTAGCTTGAATGGTCAGTTGTCTAGAAGGTTTTAATGGTCCTATATGAATACTGTAGTACAAATCCAATAAGTATTAAAATATAACTAAATATAAGGGTCTCAGTAATTTTAATCTCACTAATTATATATGGCTTACAATCTTTATAGTTGGTAGAAAAATAGATTTAATAAATTCAGATACTATTCAAAGAATTTATAAGTACTATTGATATGTATTGTAATTTTATTGGCTATATGTTTAAATTGTAATGATAAAGAATGAAGAAAATAAGACCAGAAACCTCCTCCTTTTATACACAATTACTTCCCCAATGACCCCTATGATTTACCAGCTCAATACACAGTTAATAACACCTCATTCTAGCCAATAGACATGTTAAGAATCAAAAACAGTGACTAGTAACATAATTAGAATGATATCACCCACCAAAATCCTGTAGTAATAGGGATAATCCATCAAAAATAAAGAATAAGCAAAAAAGAGAGTATATGCGTATTATACATTAATATAAAAGTCCAAAAATTGAAAACTAAGACTAATTAATACTTGATAATAAGGGGGATTAACTGTAGAAATTTTGGGGCTAATTATGACATTATACTACTTGAAATCCCCATTCAAAAATAACCAAAATTGACTGAGAAACCACCAAATAAGCCAAAAAAGGGTGTGAGATGTGGGGTAACTACATGAATTCCTTGCAGGCGCTTTCATGGGTAAATCCTTGACTAATTTAGGCAAATTTAGGCATGGTAGTGAAAGAAAGCACCAATAATGAGGTTATTAATGAAATTAGTGCATATAAAGAGGGTCAATGCATTTATAATTAAGCTAGGACACTAAATAAGCGCCTGTCGCCTATTTTAGTGTGTTTCCCCACAGTGGGAATAGAATGTGGGGTAATTATAGTGTGAAAAAGCTAACTTTGCTAAATATGAAGCTATTCACATGGGAAAAATGCAGGCAGTATGTGGCCAGTACACAGAAGCCATTTCTGGCATGAAAAACACCAAATTTGAAAAGTGTTATTTTTATACATTTTAGTAGCCAAATAAATAGTCCTAATTAAGACAAATTGATCTGTCAAAGTGAATTTTTAATATTACTAAATTTATAGCGCATATAATCAATTTTTAAGTGATTTAAAGCACATTTCTTGTTTTTCTACATAAAACAATAAAAATAACAGCTTTAAGTGCACTTAAAAATTATGTAGACTTATATTTAAGGTTCTTAAGATTACCCTAACATATTCCAACTTAATAGGGGGTGTCAGTTCTGGCAAATCCGCACTTAACTTAAATGCGGATTTCAAACCAAATCAGCACTTACAAATCAGCACTTAAATTTTGCAAAAAAGTCACTTATTTCAAAAAAGGGTGTCAGTTATGACCTCAAATCAGCACTTTTTTCCCGTTTTTTTTCACAACCACATTTTGGCCACAAAACATCCCTTCCTTTCTTACCCCATCCCTGTCACATGTGACACACTGACCTTCCTCGCTACCTACCCATCAATCCTCGGCACACACCCCTTCCTGACATTTTCAATATTTTGACCAGGCATGTTTACATTCTTTTTTACTTATTTCTTCTACTTCTTAATCTTTTTTCTATGGGTGTCAGTTCTGACCTCAAATCAGCACTTTTTTCGTGATTTTTTTTTCAAAACCACATGTTGGCCACATCATCCCTTTCTTTCCCATACCATTTTGTACTCTCCAAATGTCCTCTTTGTGTACTTCATTCACTTGGGTTGGTATTTTGGTTTGTTGCATATTCATTTTTTTTGGAATTTACAGTGAATTTTTTTTTTTTTGGATGGCTCATTGGTTTTCTTTCACCAGCTCAACATGAAATCGCATATTTTCTGAAATTGCATATTTTGTCAGTGATTTTTTTTTTCATTCATCCCTCATATCCTTTTCCTATTCTCCTCCAACATCCCTCAAACAATTTGGTTTCATTCATTTTGTCATCTCATCTCTCCAGGTAAGTCACTTTATTCTTTTTTTTGATTTTTTGATTACTAATTATAATTTTTTTTGTTTTTTTCTGTTTATTTTATTTTTTTTATCTAAATTTTTTTTGTAAGTGGTTATTTTGGATTTCAATGTTATAATTAACCTTTTTTTCTCTCCCTCTTTACTTTCTTTTTTAGCTCCATCACCCTACTCTTCATCCCTCCTTGGCATGGTCATTATCCCCCCTTTCCCTTATTTCACTTTTTTTTGGCTCTATTTCATTGAAACACATACATTGCACATTCTTTATGCATTTCACTTACTCCATATTCAATTTCCCCACAATTCCAACATCAATCTTTCTCACTCTTTTTTTCCTACTTTTCAATCAAGGTAAGTTTCATCTCCTTTTTTTCATGCCTATATGATATCTCATTCCTTTTATGAAAAGTTCATACTTGAATATATGTATGACTCTTATCTGGATAACAGTGAACTTATAAAACTCCTTTTGATCTCATCTTCATTACCACTTTTCAAGTTTTTGTAAAATTTTGAAAATCAGACTCGGAATTAGGGTTAGGTTTATTCAAATCTAATGTTCTTTTTACTGAAGATTCTCCTGAAGGCTACCTTTCATTTCCCAGAAACAGATTTGAATTTGATTCAGTGGTTGCTGAGATATTGACCATTAAAGTTGAGCCTTTTTTTTCCCAATTTAAATTTTTATTTCATTTTTTTATGTAACAAATTAGGGTTAGGTTTATTTAAATCACATGTCCTTTAACTGAAGATTCTAATAAATCATATCTTTCATTTCCCTCAAACAGGTTTGAATTAGGTTCAGTGGTTGCTGAGATTTTGACCTTTGAAGTTGAGCCTTTTTTCCGAATTTCACTTGTCTTATTTCACATTTTTATATTGCATATTTAGAGGATAAGGATTCTGAAACTCTTATATGATTATTATCTAGGCATTTCAATTATATAGGCATGTATTCATTGCTCAAGAATATCACTAAAGCTCAAAAAGATGAAGATTTTTGCTTATGGGACACTCCACCTTCCTTTAACTCTTTTCTTGCTCTTCGACTCAAAAAGCACTGTAATAAAGCATTTGAAAAAAATCATGAACTTGCAACCAAAGTTGGAATACTGAATTGGTGTGACTCCGAATGGGAAGATATCAGCCACGAATATCTTTTATTTTCTAATGTTATTATCACTCATTCTGGATTTCACAATAAAATTCACACTGATACCAAGGACACCAATTTTCTTACTTTTGGTATATTCTCATATATCAAACCGATTACTGGCCAACCAATACCATCTCCAGCTAAAATCAAATGACATGGTTTATATTTTCCAGACCACCGGTGCATCATTGATTTTGGTTTGGGAAATGGTATCATCAAAACTATTTGGAATTCTTCTAAGGATAATCATCAAACGACCAAAGCTCTTCCTGGTTTGGAATCCTGTCAACATTTAACACATTTTGGTTGCTCATTTCAAATCAGTCATTAGTTGATTTAAAGAATCAATAAGGTAATGAAAGAAGGTAAAGTTAATCGATTTAAAAAAACTTTATTTAGATCCAAAAAGTATGGGGATTAGAGTTGTCATTGAAAATTTTATATTTTTTCGTAAATTTTTAATAAATATTTTTTATGTATCAATTTCCTCAACTAAAGTAATGGGCCCACGACCTTGTGTTGTATAAATGGTAATCATGATAACATTTATTTGTTTCATGGGGTTCCTCTAGCCTATACCTGTGGAAAGTCCCAAACTTTTGTTTCTAGATTTGATCTGCATTTTGGCTTAAGGGATTGTCATTACTTTAAACTAGGGAAATTGATATATATTAGATATTTATTTAATAATTTACGTAATTATATTAAATTTAGATGACTTCCACCACTTACTTCAATAAAATGCAGGGGGGGGTATTGCCAAATTTTCAAATCTGACATGTGAAATTGATGACTTAGAAAAATTTTGGTGATATCCACCCCTTGCTTCAATAAAATGCAGGGGAAAGTATTGCCAATTTTTTAAAACAGATATAGAATTTTGTGGACTTGTAAATATTTTGGTGAAAATTTTTGACGAGAATGTGAAAGTAATTTTTTCCACCTTGAGCAGGTTTCTGGCTCAAAGGAATAGCAGTACCATCAACAAAACCAATACATCCTGGGAAGCCCTCTGCTTGCATAACCTGAGATGATTCAAGTCGCTCTTCTTTTGTTGGCCAGGTGAGAAGTTGAGATTACAAGGAGTTGATGGCAGTGATACATTTTTTGGTATAAGTGTTAACTGAACCATACCCTAAATCAAAGACATTTTCTAAACGTTTCAAAGTGTCTCCATTACCATTTGAACCCAAACAACATAGTGTGATGGCCAATCAAATTGAAGGATGTCGTTGTTCTTTTTGAGAATTATTGTGAAATATGGGATGATCCTGAATAAGCTCAAGCAATTTAAGGAAACATTCCTGAGAAGTCCTGAACAGCTCTCTAAAACTGGGTGTAGATAGTTTAAGAAGTGTTTGGATGGTGTACTTGGGGGTATGAAGTACTTGAGGCTTTCTGGGAAGAAGGTAACGTTTCGTGGCCATTTTTGATAAAAAGACAAAATCTTCTTCTAGATCAGAATCAGAATCGCAATCAGAGTCCAAGAGCAGTTCAAGAGCCATGAAAGTCATTGCTTTATGTAATTTATCACGATTTGAAAGTGAGGAAGGCATAACTCTTATATGATATGATATGAAGATGTAAGTGATGTACGATGTTTTGAGTTATGAAGTGTTATGCTGCGGAGTGCTGCGTATGAATGGGATGATGCTGACAAATCAGTGAAATGGGACTTGATGGTGAAATCAGCACTTTTGGTTGAGAAAGTGCGGATTTGAGTGAAATAAGTGACTTATTTCATTTTGAAATCCACCAGTATTGGGGCTAGTGTGTTTTGGAAATCCGCACTTATTTAAGTGCGGATTTGGTCAAATTTAAGTGCGGATTTGCCAGAACTGACACCCCCTAATATTAAGTACATAATACTTATAAAAGGTGGATATATGTGTGTATATAAGGTGTTATAATTTCATATTTTGTATATTATCATAATTTTACTTATGTATACTATTTTTGTACTCTAATTTATTGATCCCATGTATAGTCCATATGTTTAACATAACTTATGAGTACTTTTTACTCAGTCCTGGGAATATACAGGCTGACAAAATCTGAGTTATTCCTGAATCACAAATGAATTGAGGGGTTAGCACCTGCTAGCAGGCGCTGGCTGTTTTTTTGTGGTGCACATGGATTACATTAGGTGGATGATATGTTCATATCATCCACCCAATTTTTGATAGTAAAGGGGTTAAAGAACATTAAATATTATGAAATAAATACTTTGAAAGAACTTTAATTAAATAATATGTCATGTTTTTGTGTTTGAGGCCTTGGCACATACAGAAATCCCTCACTAATTATTGCACAACCCAAACCTGGTCTACTTTGGCTAGATTGGAAACCATGATGTCATTTCTCCCATTATTGGAATATAAACCAAGAACTAAGCTAAAGAAAGATTTTATATATTATTTTTAATAATGGAAATTAACTCTTTTGAGGTATTTTTATGGGGTGTATTGGATTTCACATCATGGTTATCATAGTTATTATGTTTTCTTCTATTTTGGGTTATCTTTATTTTTATTTTATATTGGTAAGTTAATTCTTTATTTCATATCTATATTAGCATTTTTTTGGCTCTCTTAACTCTTTTAGATGGTGCCTTAAATTATTTAGCTTGTTTTTCACTCTATTTATCTTATGCATAAAATTTAATTCATTCTTGGTCTCACCTATCAGGTTAATCTTTTGGCATTAGTCTATCTTTGTTTTACTGATTAGCATATTTTTTACATAAATATTTCATTTAATTTTACTCTACAAGATCTTAGTAGATTTATAAGGAGGGAATCAGCTTTTGGACCTATGAAACTCACAAGCATTCTGAGGGGGGAATCTTAAATTCAGCTGGACAGGTATCTAATTTTAGGACTTCTGGATGTCTGTGGGGTATTGAGAGGTGGATAATATAAAAATGGAGGGTATTAAAGCAATTTCATTCTTCATATATTATTTATCTTCTGCATATATAAAATATAAAATAATTATATTACTTCATGGTTAATCTTCAGCTTACCTCTTAGATATAAATTAAGGGCTATTTCTATACACTTTCAAAGATATATATTGTTTAGATATATTTAAAGATGAGAAAGTCTCAAAGAGATTTTTTGGGAGAGTGCATTAATTAAATTTTATTTGAGCTGTGGCCTTTAATTAAAACCCAGCTTAGAATTATTAACTGAGTTCAATTTTGATATTTTGGCTTATTTTATAGTCAAATTGTAATAATATTCACTCAGAGGTAGCCACATTAGTTTATTTTTTAATGTATATTATAGCACTTAGTTTCTATTTGATGTTAATAAATATCAAAAGCTATATGCACAGACCAACCAGACTTCAATGGTCTCTCAGAAGTTAAGCATACCAAATTAATTTGTATACTACCCTCAAAGAAATTAAAAATGCAACCACAAAACCAAATTTTCTTTTTGATGACCACATCCTTCTGAAAACTATATAGAGACATAAACATAGCTAGTCTCATTTCATATTTATGCTTCAAAATATCAGAGCTCACACAAAAAATAAACCTGAATTAAAAGGTTGTAAAAGCATGTCCACCTTGAAATGTACAACACTTCCATGTTTTAAAAATTATGCAACCATACTCAACTCTATTTTTAAATTTTTAAGGAAGAATAAGAATTAAATCATATGCACTCATAAAAAATTTCCATTTTTAATTTTTAGTTTTTTTCTCCTTATGTAAATATATCCTCATGATAAATACTCCACAACACCTACTCAAGTGATGGTAGTCTGTATTAAATAAATTAAAAAGCCAGGTAAGTTTTTCATCTTCTCTAGTCAAAATTAATTTCCCTCTCCAAAATCTTACCATCAGTTGTAAGGCATTTGATTCATGTATCTTCTTCTGGGCTTGGATGCCTTGAAGTGCATTCTATACTTATTTCAAGGATGATCTGAAAGTTTTTGTTTTTTGATAAAGTGATGGATATTGATGAATGATGCAAAGGCTAGTGTCAGGCTGAGATTAAGTACAGAGACGTGAACTAGCTTGAATGGTCAGTTTTATAGAAGATTTTGATGGTCATATATGAATACTGTAGTACAAATCCAATAAGTATTAAAATATGACTCAATATAAGGGTCTTAGTAATTTAAATCTAACTAATTATATATGGCTTACCATCTTACAGTTTGTAGAAAATAGATTTAGTAATTCAGATACTATTCAAAGATTTTAAAAGTGCTATTGATATTTATTGTAATTGTATTTGTTATATTTTTGATTGTAATGATAAAGAATGTAGAAAAAAAGACCAAAAACCCCCTCCTTTTATACCAAATAACTTCCCCAATGAACCCCTTAATTTACCAGCTCTATACACGGTTAATGACACCTCATTCAAACTAATAGATATTTCCAAAAACATAAAGAGTGACCAGTAACATAATTAGAAATAATCCATCAAAAATAAAGAATAAGCAAAAAAGAGAATATATGTGTGTAATACATTGAAATAAAAGACTAAAAAGAAAATATTAAAACTAATTATTACTTAATATTAAGGGGGATTAACTGTAGAAATTATGGGGCTAATCATGACATTAAACTACATGAAATCCCCATTCAAAAATAACCAAAATTGACTGAGAAACCACTTAAAAACCCAAAAAAGGGCATGAGATGTGGTGTAACTACATGCAATCTTTGGCAGGCGCTTGAACGGGTAAATACTTGACTAAATTAGGAAAATTTAAGTGTGGCAGTGAATTAAAGTGCCAAGCTTGAGTTTATTAATGAAATTAGTGCATATAATAAGGGTCAATGCATTTATAAATAAACTAGGGCACTAAATAAGCCCCTGTTGCCTATTTTAGCGTGTTTCCCCACAGTGGGCATAGAATGTGGGGTAATTATAGTGTGAAAAAGCTAACTTTGCTAAAAATGAAGTTATTCGCACAGGAAAAATGCAGGCAGTATGTGGCCAGTACACAGAAGCCATTTCTGACATAAAAAACACTAAATTTGAAAAGTGTTATTTTTATGCATTTGATTGGCCAAATCAATAGTTCTAATTAAGACAAATTGATCTGTAAAAGAGAATTTTGAATATTATTAGGGGGTATCAAAGTTAGAAATCTTCCATTTTACAATACCTCTTTTTTCAAACAAATCAACCAAGATTATTTTTTAAAATATGCCATATTGTGCCCCAAAAACACCATTTTACCAAGGATTAATTTCAAGTTTGCGGCTCTCTTTTTGTGTTGTGAAATACATTTTAAGTAATTACACATTTCTAACTTTGATACCCCCTAATAAATTTATAGCGCATATAATCAACTTTAAATGATTTAAAGCTCATTTATTGATTTTTAGATAAAAAAATGAAAACAACAGCTTTAAGTCTCCTTAAAAATAATGTGGACTTATATTTAAGGTTCTTAAGATTACCTTTACATATTCCAACTTATTATAAAGTACATAGGACTTATAAAAGGAAGATATATGCGTGTATATAAGGTTCTATAATGGCATATATTGTATTTTACCATAATTTTTACCTATGTATACAACTTGTGTACTTTAATTTATTGTTCCCATGTATAGTCCATGTGTTTAACATAACTTATAAGTACTTTTGACTCAGTCCTGGGGATATCTAGGCTGAAAGCTAGGGTCACAACATAATTAAGGTACAGTTTCATTAATTAATAGGGGGTATCAAAGTTAAAAATTTGCAATTATTTAAAAGATATTTCACAACATAAAAAGAAGGCCACAAACTTGACATTAATTGTCAGTAAAAAAGTGTTTTTGGGGTACAACATTCCATATATTAAAAAAATAATCATGGCAGATTTGGTGGAAAAAAGAGGTATTTTGGAATGGAAGATTTCTAACTTTGATACCCCCTAATAAGGGAAGGATTAATTAAGGGTTTTGGTATGATGTTAGGGGGGCCTTAAGACTTTATTCAAAATTTACTGTGTGTGTATAAATAATTCCCTAAGGATTAGGTGAACAAAATTTTAAGGTATGGGTGTGGGAGTACCTAATGCTGACTAATTGAGTTAAGAGAATGAATTGCTTGAAAGGCTTGGATTTACACAAAAGATGGTGTTTTAAGGGAAAAAAACTCTGTTGAAGTAAACCCCTCAATCATTGGTTTTCTTAGAATAAAGATGACTTACTTTGTCAGGCTGAGGTCAAGTACAGAGATTTGAACTAGCTTGAATGGTCAGTTTTCTAGAAGATTTTAATGGTCCTTTGTGAATACTGTAGTAAAAGTCCAATAAGTATTAAAATATAACTCAATAGGGGGTGTCAGTTCTGGCAAATCCGCACTTAAATTAAGTGCGGATTTCAAACCAAATCAGCACTTACAAATCAGCACTTAAATTTTGCAAAAAAGTCACTTATTTCAAAAAAGGGTGTCAGTTATGACCTCAAATCAGCACTTTTTTCCCGTTTTTTTTCACAACCACATTTTGGCCACAAAACATCCCTTCCTTTCTTACCCCATCCCTGTCACATGTGACACACTGACCTTCCTCGCTACCTACCCATCAATCCTTGGCACACACCCCTTCCTGACATTTTCAATATTTTGACCAGGCATGTTTACATTCTTTTTTACTTATTTCTTCTACTTTTTAATCTTTTTTCTTGTTATGTGCCAGTTTCATAATGCCTCCCAGACATTCCAAATCTCAAAAGGTAACTCAAAAATCTGCTTTGTCACAAAAGTCTCCTCCTAAAGCAAGCCCTACACCTGAAAAATCAAAGGCAGGTTCAGGTCAGCTTAAAAAGGATGATTATCTCATCATAATCAACTTCCTTAAAATAAAATCAAATTTTGAAGCATGTTTTGGATGTGAAAAGTCCACTCGTATTGGACGTCCACCTTCTTCAAAGGTTAATGGCTACTTGTTGATGGCCAATGAAGTAAGGAAGAAAACAAGGGGGAGAATCGATATCAATCCTAAACAAATGAAGGAGAGATTTAAGAGTTACCATTCAAAATATAAAAAGACTCATCATGCTGTAAATGAAACTGGCTTTGGTATTGACGATGATGATTTGGAGATTGGAATTACTACTGTTTCCGAAAAGCTCAATGTCATGTGTCCTTTCTATGAGGAAATGGATAATCTTTTTGGCACCCGAGTTGATGTAAACCCTTGGTTTCTACACGATACTACTAAGCATATACCCTCTGGATCCAAACCTTCCTATAATCCTCCCAACACACCTTTACTTGAAGAAGATCAATCCCCTCCACCTTCTAACCATAGTTCAGCTGAAGATGATCCCAACTATCAAGCAGAACAATTATATCGCAGAAGATCTGAATCCTCAGAGGCCCAAAATTTAAATGTATGTTTACTTTTTGTTTTTTCTTCAATTCTTCTCTGAATTTCTCTTTCTTTCTAGTCTCCTCCTACTCAAACTCAATCTCCATTAAATAATCTCAATTCTGGAAATGTGAATACCTCTTTAGAAGCTGCTTTAGAAGAACTTCCTGAAGCCTCTTGTTCAAACTCCAAACTAAAGTGTCGAGCCTCAACTTCAATGAACTTGAACCATCTATTAAAACGTGGTAATACTTCAACAAGCTCATTTGGCTCCCTTGAGGATTATTTTGAAAAAAAAGATATAAGTAAGTTTTGTTTACTATATATCTTAATCATTAACTCATTTATTTATTTATTTCAATTTAATTTTCTCAGCGAAATCAACTATTGCAAATAATGCCCTTGACTTTGAGAAGATGAAGTTTGATCATATGCTAAGGAAAGATCAGCAAGCCTTAGATTTGGAAGAAAAAAAATTTGAGGTAGAGCAGATGGAAAGAGTAAATGACCGTCAATTTCAAAGAGAAATGGCTACTTGTGAATTGGAAAAACAAGAGAGTTTTAAAAAAAAAGATTTCATTATGGAATGTGTTAAAAATGGCCAATCTTATGAGGACATTAAAAAATTACTTGACCTTTTCAATTGATAAATTGTTTTTCTAGTTAATTTAATTTTGGTAATATTTTCTTATATGCTGACTTATAAAAGGAAAAGAATATAGTACGTTATTTTTGACAAAAATTTGAATGTATAATAAAAATTTTCTATCTTTACTTTCTAGTCAATAAGTTTGCTTATCTAAATTTTTCTAAGTCATCAATTTCACATGTCAGATTTAAAAAATTGGCAATGCCCTCCCCTGCATTTTATTGAAACAAGGGGTGGGTACCACCAAATTTTTCTAAGTCATCAATTTCACATGTCAGATTTAAAAAATTGGCAATACCCTCCCCTGCATTTTATTGAAGTAAAGGGTGAAAGTCATCAAAATACAATATAATTACATAAATTAATTAATATATAAATAAGATATGTCAAGTATACTACTTTTAAAGTAATGACAATTCCTTAAGCCAAAATGCAGATCAAGTCTAGAAACTAGGTTCAATGCAAAGTATTTTTTGAAGCAACTTATTTAAATAATACTTTATTAAATTAAGTTGATCAATAAAGATTGATTGACAATATTGCAATTCTTAAATACAATAATTTTATTAAAAAATTTCAGATTACATATAAAAAAAATCAGTGACTTTTTCTATTACTTACAACTGTTTTTACAGAATTGAAAACTATGTTTCAGCTAATATTTTATGGAAGTGAACTCTGTTCTTCGCCCGAAGAACAGAGTTCATCCTCCTATTTTCACACTCTGTTTAAAAAGAATAAAATGACTTACCTGGAGAGATGAGTTTAGAAAAAAGAAATATAAGTGAATGGAAGTGAACTCTGTTCTTCGCCCGAAGAACAGAGTTCATCCTCCTATTTTCACACTCTGTTTAAAAAGAATAAAATGACTTACCTGGAGAGATGAGTTGAGAAAAAAGAAATATAAGTGAATGGAAGTGAACTCTGTTCTTCTCCCGAAGAACAGAGTTCATCCTCCTATTTTCACACTCTGTTTAAAAAGAATAAAATGACTTACCTGGAGAGATGAGTTGAGAAAAAAGAAATATAAGTGAATGGAAGTGAACTCTGTTCTTCGCCCGAAGAACAGAGTTCATCCTCCTATTTTCACACTCTGTTTAAAAAGAATAAAATGACTTACCTGGAGAGATGAGTTGAGAAAAAAGAAATATAAGTGAATGGAAGTGAACTCTGTTCTTTGCCCGAAGAACAGAGTTCATCCTCCTATTTTCACACTCTGTTTGCACCAATCTCCATCCCTTTCAATTCTATCAACACATGCTTGTCTTCCCTCCCCATGCCTTTCACTATCCTCCCAGCCCCATTGTATGCCATCCTCTTTTGATCCCCATTTCACCCCTCTCAACCTCTCGGCGGACTTGCTAGCAAGTCCCCCCCCCATATTGCATGGTGTTAATGAACAATTAGCTGCAATCGTTCAATAACTTAACGATTCGTTAAAGAATCGTTAAGTGAAGGTTAAGGGGGGGTAGGAGGGATATGAGGGAGGATTTGGGGGAGTTTTGAGGGGGATAGGAGGGGGGTTTGGAGGCGGGATTTGGAGGGGGGGTTTGGAGGGGGGGTTAGAGGCGGGTTTGGTGGGGATTTGGAGGGAGGATTTGGGGGATTTGGTGGGGGGTGGAGTGGAATGAGGGGAAGATATGAGGAGACCAAGAAGGGGGAGAAAGGGAGAGATGAGACCAAAGAGGGAGAAAAGGGAGGTTAGAGTGAGCCAAGGAGGGGTGAATGAGGCAGCCAAAGGGGGGAAAAGGGGGATGATTCCAAGGAGTTGATGGCAGTGATACATCGTTTGGTATAAGTGTTAACTGAACCATACCCTAAATCAAAGACATTTTCTAAACGTTTCAAAGCGGCTCCATTACCATTTGAACCCAAACGGCATAGTGTGATGGCCAATTGAATTGAAGGATGTCGTTGTTCTTTTTGAGAATTATTGTGAAATATGGGATGATCCTGAATAAGCTCAAGCAATTTAAGGAAAAATTCCTGAGAAGTCCTGAACAGCTGTCTAAAACTGGGTGTAGATAGGTTAAGAAGTGTTTGGATGGTGTACTTGGGGGTATGAAGTACTTGAGGCTTTCTGGGAAGAAGGTAACGTTTCCTGGCCATTTTTGATAAAACGACAAAATCTTCTTCTAGATCAGAATCGGAATCAGAGTCCAAGAGCAGTTCAAGCGCCATGAAAGTCATTGCTTTATGTAATTTATCACGATTTGAAAGTGAGGAAGGCATGACTCTTATATGATATGATATGAAGATGTAAGTGATGTACAATGTTTTGAGTTATGAAGTGTTATTCTGTGGAGTGCTGCGTATGAATGGGATGATGCTGACAAATCAGTGAAATGGGACTTGATGGTGAAATCAGCACTTTTGGTTGAGAAAGTGTGGATTTGAGTGAAATAAGTGACTTATTTCATTTTGAAATCCACCAGTATTGGGGCTAGTGTGTTTTGGAAATCCGCACTTATTTAAGTGCGGATTTGTTCAAATTTAAGTGCGGATTTGTAAGTGCGGATTTGCCAGAACTGACACCCCCTAATATAAGGGTCTCAGTAATTTCAATCTCACTAATTTTATATGGCTTAAAATCTTATAGTTGGTAGAAAAATAGATTTAATAAATTCAGATACTATTCAAAGATTTTATAAGTACTATTGATATGTATTGTATTTGTATTTGTTATATGTTTTAATTGTAATGATAAAGAATGTAGAAAATAAGACCAGAAACCTCCTCCTTTTAGACACAATAGCTTCCCCAATGACCCCCTTGATTTAACAACCCTATACACAGTTAATGACGCCTCATTCCAGCTAATATACATGCCCAACAACATAAAGAGTGACCAGTAACATAATTATAATGATATCACCCACAAAAATCCTGTAGTAATAGGGATAATCCATCAAAATAAAAGAATAAGCCAAAAAGAGAATATATGCGTTTTATACATTAAAATAAAAGACTAAAAAGGGAAAATTAAGACTAAATATTACAAAATAATAAGGGGAATTAACAGTAGAAATTTTGGGGCTAATCATGACATTAAACTACATGAAATACCCATTCAAAAATAACCAAAAATGACTGAGAAGCCACTTAAAAACCCCAAAAAGAGTGTCAGATGTGGGTTAACTACATGCAGTCCTTTCCAGGCGCTTACACAGGTAAATCCTTAACTAATTTAGGCAAATTTAAGTGTGGTAGTGAATTAAAGCGCCAAGATTGAGGTTATTAATTAAATTAGTGCATATAAAGAGGGTCAATGAATTTGTAATTAAGCTAGGACACTAAATAAGTGCCTGTTGCCTATTTTAGCATGTTTCCCCACATTGGGCGTAGAATTTGGGGTAATTATAGTGTGAAAAAGCTAAATTTGCTAAAATGAAAGGCATATCTAGGCTGAGAAATATTGTCAGCCAGGCTGCTAGACTTACCCAGTGCAATAATTAATTATTTACTGGATGAAGCCATGCCTTATTATTTTAATTATTTAATTATAAATTAGTTACATTAAAATTACTTATAATGAGCTAACTAATTACAGAATGATAAATTTAAATAAATAATTAAAATTAAATATAAAATGTTCCCTTATATTTTTATTCTCTAATACCGTGCTCATTTGACAGGTTGGAAGAAATAAAGATTTATATTAAAAATAGATTTTAAATTAAAATAAAAATAAATATATACAAAAAATTCAAATTTCTTTTTTGTAATTGACTTCTACAGGAAATATTAAATAAATTGATGTATTTCTGACATACTCTGCAAATACATCTTTTTGATGCCTTCTTTTTAGAACAACTTTGTTATTTGAAATACTCCTTCTGGAATATTCTTTTTCTCTCTCTCTCATACTACTTTTTTAGAATTTCATTGCCGTGGTTTGTCCCTCCTTTGCCTATATAAAGCCTCTCTCTTGTTTGTTTTTTATTCATTCCTAACTTACTTATATTATTAAAACAATTACTACACTTAAATATTTATTACTATTTATTATTGTTTTTAGTACTTACAATTACATAGTTCTAACTCATTAATTATAATAATAATTAAAACTTTACCTCTTATTATTGAGTAAAAAATCTTTAAGATAGGAAAATACGTACCTGAGTATGAATCCCTAAAAAAATCGTTGTTACTGCCATTGGACCTCCCTATAAAACCTTCTAGACTTGAAAGAGACCTTGACAAATATTATGGACAATCAAAAATTTAAGTAAGGATGATAAAAAAAAAGAAAAAAAATTTGTGAGAATTTCAATTTTTTTACATTTGCCAAAATTTTTCTACTTAACAAAAATTATTTTATATTACTCAATTTAAATTTTTGAATTTTAAATTATTACATTTATAAATTTTTATAAATTTTTAAATTTTTATAAATTTTTAAAATTTTAAATTTTTAAATTTTTAAATGTTTAAATTTTTTAATTTTCAAACTTAAAATTTTTAAATTTTTAATTTTTTAATTTTTTAAATTATTAAATTTTTAAATTATTAAATTTTTAATTTTTAAATCTTAAATTTTTGACTATTTTTAAGTGTTTATAAATTTATAAATTGTTAAATTTTTATAAATTTTTAAATTTTTAAATTTCTTAAATTTTTAAATTTTTAAATGTTTATAAATTTTTATAAATTTATAAATTTTTAAATGTTTAAATTTTTAAATTTTTAAATCTTTAAATTTTTAAATTTTTAAATTTTTAAATTTTTAAATTTTTAAATTTTTAAATTTTTAAATTTTTAAATTTTTAAATTTTTAAATTTTTAAATTTTTAAATTTTTAAATTTTTAAATTTTTAAATTTTTAAATTTTTAAATTTTTATAAATGTTTAAATGTTTAAATTTTTATAAATTTTTAAATTTTTAAATTTTTAAATTTTTAAATTTTTAAATTTTTATAAATTTTTAAATTTTTATAAATTTTTAAATTTTTAAATGTTTATAAATATTTAAATGTTTATAAATATTTACATGTTTATTAATTTTCTAAATGTTTATAAATGTTTATAAATTTTTAAAATTATATATATATATATATATATATATTTTTTTTTTTTTTTTTTTTTGAATTCAAAGTCCTAAGTTGTAAAAATAATCAAACAGACAACCAACACACCAAAGCTTACAGAATTTTCGAAGAAAAAAAAACCAAAAAAAAACCAAAAAAAAACCAAAAAAAACCAAAAAAAAACCAAAAAAAAAACCAAAAAAAACAAAAAAAACAAAAAAACAAAAGGTGTTTCTCAACCAAAAAAAAAAAAAAAAAAAAAAAAAAAAATGATTTGCCTATTCAAAAAGGGTTAAGGATCAATGCGCGGGGGAAGGAGGAGGAGGGGGGTAGGTACTTCCTTTTTGAATAGGCAAATCCTTTTTTTTTTTTTTTTTGTAACTTCGACCATTCCGGAAAGATTTTGGTGACTTGGTTGTATACCAAATATATATATATATATATATATATATATAATATAAATATAATAAAATAAAAGAAAAAAATTTAAAAATTTAAAATTACAAAATATATATATATATGAATTAAAAATTAACCCTAAAAACCTAACCAAGTTGATAGTTTGGGCATCTCATTTTATCATTTTATCATTTTTTTTATTTTATTTCATTTTTTTTTTCAACATTCAGGTTTGAGGTAGGTCATTTAATCTAAACTCATTGATTTTTTATTTTTTTTATTTTTATTTTTTTTATTAGAGGGAGGAAGGGATGTAAGATCAACGCATTTTTTCCAGGATGAGATGTAGATGATTAAATGGATAAAAGGATGGATTGAGAATGTATTTACATACATTCATCCATACATACATATATATATATATATATACGGGGCGAGATGGTCTATGTGGTTAGATCATCGCCTGGATGGCCGCTTGTCATGTTGACTTGTTGTGTCGCGGGTTCAAATCCCTGCCGCCTTCCCCCTTTTAACCACACCCTTCGTCCATGGTTGGCACACTCGTTTTCATGCTGGTGTCGATGTCTCGTTATCCCCACGATGTCTCTCTTCTCCCTCAGCAACCTACAGTGGATGGACATGTGCGTCAAGGCTGGAAACCCCCCCCACTTAGTCAACCACCCACTATGTCAAACACCCAATTTGTCAACCTCCCCACTTTGCCAACTCCCCATTTTCTGGACGAACGTGCTTGGTCATTCACCTTGGGTCTGCTGCGGAATTCCACTCCCCAAAAATTCTTTCTAAAAAAAAACCCTGCCCATCAAACCACGACCCCTCGAGGATTACCCTCCCCCCAATGGCAACCCCATCTTTGTTCTCAAGCCACCTGGCTCCCCCCACCCATGTCATCCTGTTAATTGCCCTGTTACCTAACTCACTACATTCATTTACTCCCCACTTGTACCTAGCCCATTAGTTAACCATGCCTTCATGCCCCTAGCTGGGTGAGATTGTAAGAAATTAAAAAAAAAAAAAAAATATATATATATATATACACGTACATGCAAAAAAAAAAAAAAAAAAAAAACATAATAACCCATCAAGGACAAAAATGTAAGTCTCATTTATAGGGAACAACAAAAAAGTATGAATCAATCAATGAAGGGGGACAATGAATGAATGAATGAGTGAATAAAAGGGGGGTGGGAAAAAAAAATCATAAGACTAATTAATTAATTAAGAATGTTCTTCTATAAGCATCAAGTCATCAAATGAATCTAATTGTTTATATGTGGCATGTATGTATGTCTATTTTTGTGTGCATGTATACTTATGTGTGTATGTTAAAGGGGATGAGGGGCTGTGAATGAAGAGGAGTGTAGTGTGGGTTAGTTAGTCACGAAAGGTGTAATGTGAATTCTGAAATAACAATAATATAAAAGTGTAATAATCTCAAGAAAGATAATCCTTCTTCCACTTCTAAATAATATAGAGAATAAAGAGAATAGAAAAAAATAATAATGTAAATGTGATTATGATACGATAAGATGTGATAGGGGGGTAGAGGAGAGGAGAGGAGAGAGACAAGAAAGAAAGGGGGAGCGAGAAAGAATGAAATGAAATGGAATTTTTTGATGAAGGGTTTTAAAATCTAGAGCAAGATTTTTTTCACGATTTACAAGAATCATGAACACGTAAGTTTTTATTTCCTTAACCATCACCTTTTCTAGTTCATCTTCATGCTCCTACTTTAAATGATTGACGATATGATCATATCAGGTTAACTCGACGAGAAAATCGACATCAAGACTCTCCTCAACATCAACATCAACTCCCAGCTACGACACCAGGTCTTATTCCATCTTACGGGCGTCCACCTACATTCTCATCACCTCAATCGACTTATTCATTTACCAATAACGACAGCCACACTCACTATTATAACACCAACTATAACAACAGCAACAGTAATAGTAACGCAAATGTATCAACTTCATATCGCTCAGCTGAAGATCTTGAAAGTCAAAATGATGAAGCGATCGAAGGTCTTTCTGCCAAAGTTAGATTATTGAAAGATGTAAGTGTTTCTTTTTTTATTTATTCCTTGTTTCACACTTTTACACTAAGGCTACCTAAGAGTCTAGAATGTGATTGTTGATCTGTGTGGCTGATATCTATGTGTGTGTGTGTGTGTGTGTGTGTGTGTGTGTGTTTTTTTGGGGGGGTTTTTTTCTTTGGTTGATGGATAGATTACATTGAGTATTGGAACGGAAGTGAAAGAGTCATCCGAATTGATCAATAAGATGGTGAGTGAGGAAGAGAATAAGTAAAGAAGGGAAAGTGATAAGAAGAATGATCTATAGAATGAAGGATTTTCGGAAGCGAGGGGGATGCTAGGAGGAACGTTTGGACGGATGCGGGCGATGGCGGCTCGGCAGGGCGGACAATGGAAGTACTGTAAGAGGATATGAGCTGGAGTGGCTGTCTAAAGAGAGAAAGAGAGAGTTGACGTTGTGCACTGAGTGACTGCAGGGATGGTGTTCTTGGTGGTTGTGATGTGGGTGTTTGTGATGAGATGGATGTGAGTGTGGGTGTGTGAATGAATAGATGGTGGTGTGTGGATTGCTGACTGTGAATGGGGATCGAAGTTGGGGCTGAGTTGAGTTGAGTTGAGTTGGATGTCGGTGGCTTGCAGGTAACGGCTCACCAGGAATCGGCTGTCTTCGTGTGGGGGATAAAAGATTGTTCTTAAAAAACACGCCATTCTTTTGTCTCTTGACTGCACTCATCTTCATCGGCTATATTATATTATCTTATCTTTTGGTTATTGCTTATTGCTTATTGCTTGGCTCTCAACTCCACTCTAAAGATGAACTCTCACTTGCATCTTTCTTCCTCCCGAAAACGTCCTTTGAGTTGCCTCCCTGAGTTGCATCCTTCTTTCCCTTCTTCCCTTTCTCAATCCCACAAACGCAGAAAGATGGCCGATCCTTCTTCCCCTTCCCTCTTGTCTCGTCTCTGCGAATTTTCTATAAACATCATCGAAAAAGGTTTTCTTACCTTGTTTCCTAGATATATCGATTCTTCTTCTTCTTCTTCATCCTCTTCTTCCCAATCTTATTGTCCGTCCCCTCCACAAGTCCTGCCTGGTCGTCGTGGTAGTCGCTCTTCTCTGGCGCGTCAACTTGAAAAGCGTCGTTTGGTTCGCTTTTCTAAACAAGTTCAATCTCGTTATTCTCATCTAACTGAGCAGTGTGATGAGGAGATGCAAGATGTCGAAGAATCTCTTGTTTATAAGTACAACGAATCCGAATTTGATTCAGAATCTGTTCATTCTGACTCTCAAGGATCGGTTGAACACATTGAGTCCATGCATGTGTCTGAACATGAGCCTCATCTGGCAGTCCATGGTGAGCCTGAGATGGAAGTCGAAGATGAGCCTAATGTGGAAGCCGAGGATGAGCTTGATATGGAGGCCGAGGAAGAGTCTGAGGAGGAGTCTGATGAGAAATCGGAAGATGAATCTGATGAGGAATCAGAAGATGAATCGGAATCTGAATCTGAGGATTCTCCCATCCGTCCTCGTCAGCCTACTTGGAGGGAACAATATCGCCGCTTACATCAACACCCTAGACAATATAATCATTTTCCCTGGCATCCTCGCTCTTCTATCGAGCCTGACATGAACTTTGGTAACTTTTATCGTCCGACAAGGAGTCATATCTTTTCAAAAGATGTTCATCAAGATAGTCGTCAGGAACGAATGGCTCGTCTTGCTCAAGTGGCTTCGGTCCCTGTTCGTTTTAGACGAAGGAGGCGACGCGCTCATGATCTGCCCGCATTTTCTCTCGTCCATATTGCTCCAATCGGACCTCAAAAATCAACGAATGAGTTGGGTATGCAGGAAATCCTTATTTTCTCAATCCCGATGCTTTGATTGTGTTATGATTATATTAAATACACTATTGATCTCTTTCGCCTCTTTCTTCTGTCATTCAGATTGCGAAAAGTATAACGAAATTCTAAGAAAATGTCAGTGCTCAATTATGTCTTGTTCTCTTTTCTTTCTTTTTTGGTTATACAAACATTAACCATCAAACTATTGCCTTTCCTCAATAAATCAGTTGTACCTAATGGCAAATACAAATTTGCTCCTAAATATGGACCATTTGGCCCTCCCAACCGTATAGAAGTAAGTGCAAATTTTTCCATCATACTTGTTTGTTCGATGTCGTTGATGTCTTGTATTACTTTTTTTTTTTTTTTTTTTTTTTTTTTTTTTTTTTTCTTCCAGCATCCATTATCATTGGAGGCCTTGGGCAAAAAAGCTAGACAGGTGCTTGATGCGTGAGTGTTCATCTCGATATTTTTCTTTTTGTTTCTCTGGTTTGGTTCGGTTCGGTCTGAGCTTTTTTTTTTTTTCTCAATCAATCAAATACTTCGTGATCAAAGTCCTCCGCTTGTTAAACCGTTATTCCCGAATCTAGAATCTCTTTTTTCTCAATCCAAAAAAGTCGATGAGCATTACAGGAGCATATTAATTAGGAAGCGCAAGCGACCGGCACAACTGGAGCGTGCAAAAATATTGCAGGTCAGTGAATGGCTATTTCAACAACATTTGTTCGTAAAAGGGTTGCAAACTATTCTGACTTTTTTTTTTTTTTTTTTTTTTCTTTTTTTTTCATATTCAGGTCGATGAAGCTTATAACAGTCCTTCTCGAGTATATGAATTGCCTGGAGCTTACTGTCAACATAGGGACTTGATAAAATTAAAGCCCACAGTGTGGCTTAATGATGAAATCATCAATTATTATTCAGTCATGATCAATCTCCGAAACAATCAGGCCGAAAATCTTGGTCAATCCAGAGAGGCTGGATTGTATAAAGTGCACTGCTTTTCAAGTTTTTTCATGACTAAAATGGAAACCCATGGCTATGAGGGTGTTCGCAGGTGGACCAAAAAGGTAATTCAAAGTTTTGTTTATTTATTCTCTACATACATATATCCTCTCCATCCCTTGATCGAATATTCATCTTACGGCTGCTTATCTTCTTATACATAGATTGATATATTCAAAAAAGACGTCATCATCATCCCTATCAATTCCGATAATGTTCATTGGAGTTGTGCCGCTATCAATATTCGTAAAAAGCGGTTTGAGTATTACGATAGTATGGGAAGCAAAGGGGAAAAGTACTTGAAGGTCCGTCGGCATTATTGTCCTCTTTTTCATCATATATATATTAATTATTAAACACTTGGTTTTTATCGTTTCTCATTAATGGGTGTGGATGTTGTAAAAAATAGTTATTGCGAGATTATATTCAGGATGAACATTTTAACAAAAAAGGAACTCCTTTGAGTATGTTAAAATGGGTTAATCATTCTCATCCGGTATGTGTAGATGATAATGATCGTCTTTTAATATTATCTACTTGAACGATGTTGATTGGCTGACCCTCGACTGAAATCAATTGTTTCTCGATGATTCTTTTTGATTATCTATATGTATAGAATATACCTTCTCAAACTAATGGATCGGATTGTGGAGTTTTTACCACTCAGTTTATGGAATGTTTGAGTCGTGATTGGCCTGGCGGGGAACCGTTTTTTGATTTTACACAAGAAAACATGGAGTATATTCGTGATAAAATTGCTTATGAGGTAAGTTTTTTTTTTTCCTTTTTTGTTTATTGTTTCTGTTTCTGTTCGTTTATATATTTTTTGTTAATTGGTCGGCTGACTATCATTTCTTGTTTTTCTGGAATATTTGCTATTGATATGATGTTATACCTGGATCGGTTGTTCTTTCTGCTTTTCTGCTCTTTTCTTTGAATCCGATGATTTGTGTGTATTAATCAGATTATTTCGGGTGGACTTTTTGATGAGGAATGGACTACTTAGCTCATTGTTAATCCCTTCTTATTTATATATACATATATCTATATCTCTTTTTTGGTCTGTTGAGTTTATAGAACAACCTCTGAACATTTTTGCATTATCATTATGGTTTTTTATTAGAGGTTACAGTTTGGTTGTGTGGGCATGTGCATCTTGCGCTTGCACCTTCTCGTAGAGATACCCAAAACTTCATTGTCTTATAGATTGGCCAATAGATAAATTGGCTTGCCGTGTTCTGGCTTTGTGGTTAGTGGTGATATATGGGATTGGATATTGGTTTTTTTTTAAATTTTTTTTTTTGTGCTGTCTGGTTTCTGGTTTTGTGGGGGTTGGTTTCTTGAGTTTCTTGATTCTGGTGGTCTCAGTTTCATTTTTCTGTTTTTCTGTTATCTCATTTTCATTTTTCTCTTAAATTTTCAGGATTTTTTTTTTTTTTTTTTTCTGGTTTATCATCTCTAGTCTGTCTTCTGTTTTTATTGATTTTAATTTTATTATTATTATTCTCAATGATTGAGTTTATATATATATATATTATTCTTTGATTTTATTTTTGTTTCATTTTGTTTGGTCTGGTTTACTTATATATCTTTTTTTTTTTTTTTTTTTTTTTTTTTTTTACAATGAAAAATTAAAATTATATATATATATATGTGTGTGTGTGTGGTGTGTGGTGTGGGAAGGGTGTCAGGTGTAAGAAGTGAGGATTATATATGAGAAAGAAATGGTAGGGTTAAGATGAAAATGTATGGAGAGAGAGAGAGAGAGAATGTAGTAGAATAATTGAAGAGGTTGGTTGGGGAATATATTTGTGTCTTTAATGTAAAATGAGAGAATGAAGTTTGTATTATATATATATTAGATTAGATTAGATGATATGATATTAAGGGGTGTCAAACATCATCATGTACACCATTCAAGCATGTTACAAAAAAAAAGGTACCAAGTCATCTTAATTTAAAGTATGTATGTATACCTGAGAAGAACGGGTTTACTTTGAGAGAGTGATTGGCCTTTGAGATGCCATCTGTTGGGTACATTCTTGTTATGACCTAGCATACTGTATCAACTATATCTACCTGTGGACACATGTCATCACCTGGTTTCTCTGGTTCTATCTGGAGTCTAGATGATGCCATGTCAACAAGTTATGGGCTGTCTTGCATATTGTAGTCAGTAGCTCCACTTTTGTGACAAAGTAAAAAAAAAAGTCAAACCCATCAGCTTCTTAAAAGTTCAACCCCTTATTCCTAGTTTATCAAACCTTTCACCTTTTTTTTTTTTCTTTGATAGCCATATAGGGGTATCAACTTAAGTCTTAGATCACTTGTTCTTGCTTGATTTAGTGGCCAGACACAGTCATGTCTTCCTCTGAATCTTTTTATATGTCAAATTTCTTTTCTGTTGGCTTTATTTTATCAGACTACTAACTATCTGAATACCTGACTTATTTAGTTATGTGACTTCAAAAAAAAAAAAAAAAAAAAAAAGCATGCTTTGATCTTCTGTTAATCTGATCACTTCGCTATGGGTTGATTTCAAGAGGTCACATGTTTTATCCCTTTTTCATCTCACCCTTTTTTTTTTTTTTTTTTTTTTGAAATCTAGGTCATAACAAGAGCGAGATTGGTAAATCTCAACTTTACACCTTCTTCTTTTCTTCTTCTTCTTCTTCTTTTTTTTTTTTTTTAAAAATTAAAAATATATAAAAATAAAAAAGAAATAAAAATAAATAAAAAGAAATAAAAAAGAAATAAAAAGAAATAAAAAGAAATGAAAAGAAATAAAATAAAATAAAAGAAAAAAGAAATAAAAATAAATAAAAATAAATAAAAATAAATAAAAAGAAATAAAAAGAAATAAAAATAAATAAAAATAAATAAAAAAGAAATAAAAATAAATAAAAAAGAAATAAAAAGAATTAAAAAGAAATAAAAAGAAATAAAAAAGAAATAAAAAATAAATAAAAAGAAAGATAAAAAGAAATAAAAAGATATAAAAAGAAATAAAAATAAATACAAAGAAATAAAAAGAAATAAAAAGAAATAAAAATAAATAAAAAAGAAATAAAAATAAATAAAAAAAAATAAAAATAAATAAAAATAAATAAAAAAGAAATAAAAATAAATAATAAAGAAATAAAAAGAATTAAAAAGAAATAAAAAGAAATAAAAAAGAAATAAAAAGAAATAAAAAAGAAATAAAAAGAAAGATAAAAAGAAATAAAAAGATATAAAAAGAAATAAAAATAAATACAAAGAAATAAAAAGAAATAAAAAGAAATAATAAAAGAAATAAAAATAAATAAAAATAAATAAAAATAAATAAAAAGAAATAAAAAGAAATAAAAAGAAAGAAAAAAAAATAAAAAGAAATAAAAAAAATAAAAAGAAATAAAACAGAAATAAAAAAGAAATAAAAATAAATAAAAATAAAATAAAATAAAAAGAAAGAAACAGAAATTAAAAAAAATAAAAAGAAATAAAAAGAAATAAAAAGAAATAAAAAAGAAATAAAAAAGAAATGAAATAAAAAAGAAATAAAAAAGAAATATAAAGAAATAAAAAGAAATAAAATGAAATAAAAAAGAAATAAAAATAAATAAAAAAGAAATAAAAAGAAATAAAAGTAAATAAAAATAAATAAAAAGAAAATAAAAAGAAATAAAAAGAAATAAAAAGAAATAAAAAGAAATAAAAAGAAATAAAAAGAAATAAAAAGAAATACAAAGAAATAAAAAGAAATAAAAAGAAATACAAAGAAATACAAAGAAATAAAAATAAATAAAAATTAAATAGAAATAAAAAGAAATAAAAAAGAAATAAAAAGAAATAAGAAGAAATAAAAATGAAATAAAAATGAAATAAAAAAGAAATAAAAAGAAGTAAAAAAGAAATAAAAAGAAATAAAAAGAAATAAAAAGAAATATAAAGAATTATAAAGAAATAAAAAGAAATAAAAAGAAATATAATAAATATAAAGAAATAAAAAAAAATAAAAAGAAATAAAAAGAAATAAAAAGAAATAAAAAAAATAAAAAGAAATAAAAAGAAATAAAAATAAAAAAAAAGAAATAAAAAGAAATAAAAAAAATACAAAGAAATAAAAATAAAATAAAAAAGAAATAAAAAGAAATAAAAAGAAATAAAAAAGAAATAAAAAAGAAATAAAAAAGAAATAAAATGAAATAAAATGAAATAAAAATGAAATAAAAATAAATAAAAATAAATAAAAAAAATAAAAAGAAATAAAAAGAAATAAAAAGAAATAAAAATAAAATAAAAATAAATAAAAATAAAATAAAAATAAATAAAAAAGAAATAAAAAGAAATAAAAAGAAATAAAAATAAATAAAAATAAAATAAAAATAAATAAAAATAAAATAAAAATGAAATAAAAAAAATGAAATAAAATGAAATAAAAAGAAATAAAAATAAATAAAAAAGAAATAAAAAGAAATAAAAAGAAATAAAAAGAAATAAAAAGAAATAAAAAGAAATAAAAAGAAATAAAATAAAATAAAAATAAATAAAACAGAAATAAAAAAGAAATAAAAATAAATAAAAATAAAATAAAATAAAAAGAAAGAAACAGAAATTAAAAAAATAAAAAGAAATAAAAAGAAATAAAAAGAAATAAAAAGAAATAAAAAAGAAATGAAATAAAAAAGAAATAAAAAAGAAATAAAAAGAAATAAAAAGAAATAAAAAGAAATAAAAAGAAATAAAAAAGAAATAAAAAGAAATAAAAAGAAATAAAAATAAATAAAAATAAATAAAAATAAATAAAAAAGAAATAAAAAGAAATAAAATAAATAAAAAAGAAATAATAAAAGAAATAAAAAGAAATAAAAAAGAAATAAAAAGAAATAAAAAGAAATAAAAAGAGATACAAAGAAATATAAAGAAATAAAAATAAATAAAAAGAAATAAAAAAGAAATAAAATGAAATAAAAAAGAAATAAAAAGAAATAAAAAGAGATACAAAGAAATATAAAGAAATAAAAATAAATAAAAAGAAATAAAAAAGAAATAAAATGAAATAAAAATGAAATATAAAGAAATATAAAGAAATATAAAGAAATAATAAAAGAAATAAAAAGAAATATAAAGAAAATTAAAAGAAAAAAATAAAATAAAAAGAAAATAAAAGGAAATAAAAAAGAAATAAAAAGAAATAAAAAAGAAA